>CM076575.1:1178324870-1178758450 GCA_034641835.2 Pinus albicaulis | reverse complement strand
TGCGTTCCTCAACGGAGTTATTGAGGAGGAGGTGTACATAGAGCATCCTGAAGGTTTCGAGATCTTCAGCAGTGAGTCGCATGTGTGCCGACTCAAGAGAGCACTGTACGGGCTGAAGCAAGCACCTCGTGCTTGGTACACTAAGATAGACATCTACTTCACTAGGCTTGGATTCTCCAAGAGTGAGGCGGATCCTAACCTGTACCAGATTGTGGTGGAGGGGAAGCTGTTGATCATCGTACTGTATGTAGATGATCTGATTTTGACTGGCGATGAGCAGTTGATACTTTCATGCAAGGAGGATCTTGCACGAGAGTTTGAGATGAAGGACTTGGGCATCCTTCATTATTTCTTGGGATTGGAGATTTGGCAGCGCAGCGGAGGACTGTTTGTTTCTCAGGGCAAGTATGCCTGGGAGATTATGGAGAGGTTCAACATGCAAGGCTGCAAGCCTGTTGACACTCCTCTTCCTGGTGGTTGGAGGAAGGAGGATGCTACTTCAGCGGAGGTAGTGGATGCCACTGTCTATCGACGATTGGTGGGGTCGATCTTATGTATCTGATCGATACACGACCCGATATATGCTATGTTGTTAACCAGCTTTCGCAAGCTATGGTTAAGCCTACCAAGCTCTTTTGGAAGGCAGGCAAGCATGTATTGCACTATATTAGAGGCACAACGGATTGGTATCATCATATCAGAGATTGTGTTCAGCGGAGAATCATGATGCTTTCATATCTTCCCACGGAGGATCAGGATGCCGACATCCTGACGAAGGCGCTCACCAGGAGCAAGTTCGAATTCCACAGAGGCAGGATAGGGGTTGCAGATAATCCATATCTTGGTGAGAGGGAGTGTTGAAAATGCAGCAAGATGATGGAGCTTAGTGAAATGAAGTCGCCTTCACTAAGTGGGCCCGCAGGCAAATTCTGGCGCAAAGTCTATTTTTAGACTATGTCTATTTTTAGACATATGGAGCATGGTCCAGGGGTTGCAATATGTTATTCTTGGAGTATTGGTCATGTTGGTAAAAATAGATGGACCTATATTTTTTGACCTATAGGTCGATAGGTCGATGTCTATTTTTAGACTGCCTATCCTAAAAATAGGGAAGTCAAATATTATTTACCCTTAATAATATTTGGACTCTAAATAGCAGTTTACTCTCTTGGAGCACTTCAGTTCGAGCCTTGGAAGTGTCATGCATACGACGAGGAGGTGCCGCTATTCTAAGGGTTTGTTGAGCTCATGCATGGTTGACTTGATTAGGACTTGATGGCGAAGTTTGGTGGAGTTAATGAAGGCGACTAGTGAGTTGTATTCGGTTTAACTTAGTTGAACTAGTTGAATTAGTTTGCTTCTTCAATCAATAGTAATGAGTGGAGTGAATTAAATATTATTTAATTCATTAATTAGTAACTCATTATTCTTTCGAAACACATCGGTTCACTACGATTGCATGATCGGATTCGGTGAAAGAGGTAGATGAATAGGTGAGTTAGCTATCGGTAAACGACATCGATTTGTGCATGGTTGCACCACACTTGGAGGAATTGCCCATGATGATTACTTGTCAAACTAAGGAGATTCCCCAGGTCTCTATGGAAACGGGGCATGATTGCGCAATAGAGGCAAGGCAATTGGCGGTGAGTTTTGAACCCATTAACTTTGTTCAAAACCAAGCTAGTTGTGTGTAACTTCATGAGAAAGAAATCTTGGTACTTGTGAGGGTATTATGCGAGTTTGTTACATGATAAATCCATTATAATATACACAATAGACGTAGGGTTCTTAGCTATAGCTTTCCCCATACATACGTGTTAATGTGTATGATGAATTGATGTGCTATCGCTTGTTTTATTTCCGCATGTGTGATGATCTGAGTGGAAGAGATTATGTGTTGCATATAAATTCGAATTGTATGTGATCAGGATAGTCTCGGTGGATAATTAATCATTATTCAGCAAATTTCTACACAACAATCCAATGCTCGTCTCAGAGACCGTCCAGATTTACTAAGATGTGTTCACACCCCTCGAGAACATATTATCCTAAGTATGGATATAATTTTTTAATGACGAGGAAGGGGTGGGTAGAACCAGAGTGGTGGTGTAAACCCATTTGGAAATTAAAATTCCCAGCTAAATCTAGATTTTTCTTCTGGTGCATCGTGAGGAATAAAGCACCAACTTGGGATAATCTACATAAAAGGAGTAAGACAAGCCTATTTGGTGTTCACTATGTGAGGAAAATGAGGAATCAATCCAACATTTTTTTCTCAACTGTTCGTTCAACAAAAAAGTGTGGGAAGAGATTTTGAGGTTAACAAAGATATCACAGGGATGGGGAGGAGAAAACATTAAATAAGCATGGAAAAAATGGTGGAATGATGCTCAGGAGGAAAACATGAGAAATCTCCCATTCATAATCTCATGGGGCACCTAGTTGGCTCAAAATATGAATATTTTCAAGGAAATGAATCCCTCCCATGAGAACATTGCAGTTTAATGTGCCTTAATCTATGAGAGCATCCCCTTCCAAGTACACAAAATAAAGAGAGGGACATTAGGGCATAACAGATTAGGGGAGACATCCCATGGGAATATTTCGATGACACATCAAATACACAGAATACATGTGGGGCAGGAATTGTTATTCAAACAAATGCACATAAGAATCTAAAAGCCTCAGTGGGCCTTGGATCAGGAACCAACAATTATGCTGAATTACATATTTAAAACTATAAATATGCTAGTTAATACATCTGGGCCTGATATCGGTTCAGATATTTGGAGATTCACAAAATATTATGAAATGGTTTAATGGAGGCCTCATATGGCTAGCTATATGTTGATTCCTTTGTTAGAAGAAGTTTTAACTTTGAAACATCATTTTAATGTAATCAAGGTGTGCCATATTGACAAGGAACGAAACATGGATGTAGACCTCCTATTTAAGGAGGGTGTGCAGCAAGTTGTGGGCGTCTGGAGTATAAAATAAATTGACAGATATTTGACCCATGTGTCAGATCAGCCTCCTTTTATACATTAAAGCTCAAATTTCCAGTTTTCTTTCATTTAATATGCCTACAAGATTATAGTATGTCCAGGCACATACTTTGAACTATATTTAACAAGGATTTTTAGGATAAACAATTAAAAATATCTTATTCTACTTTTTTGAGTTTTTTGTTAACATCATGACACTAAACTGTATCGGTTTCTATTTGGGTTGTTTTATTCATATATGAGGAGGCCCAAGAACCTGTACTAGATCTTTTTTTTGGCTCATTAAGGGGTGTGGAAGTATCATGTTTTTACTTATAAACCAGATCTACTCTATGTTTTTGTTTTTGACAAACATACAATACATTGAATTCTTAACTGCATGTACAATGTAACTTTTTATTGCCTTAATAAAAAGTTCGATTTTTTCTTTGGAAAAAAAAAGAACTACTTTAGGTTTGCAAATAATAGAAAAAATTTCCTCCTTTGTCTTCAGTTGATGTAAAAACTCCTTGCCTCTCATCAGCAAAGCCATTGGATCACTGGTTTTAGAAAACCCTTCCTCTTGTAATGGAAGCAAGGTATGATTGATGCCATCCTTCTAAAACTTATAAGTATTGTTCTTACCACAATTTACAACACTTTTGTCAAACTACCATGGTATTCCAAGAAAAATATGACATACGTCCATCTACATCACATCACATAGAATATTATCCTTGTACGTTCCAATCTAAATCTCTATTTCAAACTACTCATTTACCAAAATTGATGTCCTTTCTGCAAGAAGGACACCTTATATGGTGGAGGATTCTGTTGCTTCTTCAACTTAAGTTTTTCTACAACCTTTGTAGACACTAGGTTCTTAGTACTGCCACTATAAATCACCACATTATAACACTTCCCTTGAATTTTGAAAACAATTCAGAATAAGTCTCTCCTTTAGACTAGCTCAAAAACTTCTTTCTCCTTCTTAATTAATACCTTTTTCATCATCAAGGCATTTCCTGTCTCTAGCACATTCTTAGCTTACTGCACATATTCTTTCACTTATTCTACTGGAGTAGCAACATTATTACTTTGGCATGTTTATCTATTCTATGGACAATCATATGCCATGCGTCCAAGCTTTCCATACATGTAGAAAAAAACCTCTCTTTTGCTTCTTCCTCATCCTTTGGAAAATGATCGTTGGCCTCTGTATTCTCCCTCTTACTTTCGTTGTGGATTTTAGCTAATGGTTCCATATCTTGGTGCAATAAATCTCCCTATGTTTGTTTGCTTCCCTCTTCCTCTAGCAACACTCTTACCTTTGGTAACTTGCTTTCTTGCAAGTTTTCTCTTCAACTTTAAAAGCCAATTGATATGCTTCCTCTATTGTCTTTGGTAGAAGTACACTAATCTCATCTTGTATGTTCAGTCTAAGCCCATTCATATAACTTTTTGTCTTCTCTCTAGATTCCTCTACATATCCTACTTTGATATTCACCTTGTAGAATTATTTTTTGTACTCTCTGACTATCATAACTCTATGCCTAAGATTTTTCATTTTCCCGAACAAGGTAAATTGGTAATATTTTGACAAAAACTTACCTCTATGTTTCGCCATCATCTTGTCCCATATTTTAATCTTCTCCTTGTTCTTTCTCCTTCTCTCTACCTGTACACCATCCTCCCAAAGAGTTGCATTACCCTTTAGCTTAGTTACATCAAAATTAAATTTATTTTCCTCATCCATCTCTTCATACTCAAAGAATTTATCCATTTGTGTGATCTAGTCAATAATATCCTCTAGATCCATGCTATGTGTGTAAGAAGATAGATTTGGTTTGGGTTTTATAACAGATCCCAAAAATTCTTTTAACACTTTAGCTTTTGCAGGTTTTTCTACCGTTTCTTCTTCTTAATATTATTCCTCTTCTAGAATCACATCTCTTGCATCTAGTTCTCTCTGCTAAACAATCTCCATTGCAACCATTCTTTCTTCCTATCGCTACATCACTCACATTACTTCTCTATTAGAAATTATCCATTCTATTTCGCCTCTTGCACCTCATCTAGCGCCTCGATCAACTCTGGGTGGCATGATTCCTCCTTATTCCTAGAGCAGACGCATGGTCTACTTTGATACCACTTGATGCAAATCTACCTTTCCTTAATTTCCCTAGGGAGTAGCAGGTCCTCCATGACCCTGTTTATACCTAGGATCGGGTCTACGCGTTTATGTATTGTTCTATTTCAACTCCTAGTGGCCGCTTGTTAAATCCTCATTTCAGTACCTTCGATTATGGCTTCACTTTAATCGAAACTCAATCAAAACCACATGATCCCGTTCCAAAGAGTTAATGCTATGATAAAAATATGCTCATGAATCTTTCGAGTTAAATCCATCGGGAAAATTCCTCCAGGAAAGTCCCATTCAATCCTCCTCTTGAGTTCTATAGCCTGCTTTATAGAGCCCAACACAAAGGAAAAGGGTTGTCACGCCCCTACACCACGGGTGTCTCTCAACCGCTCTATGTAGGCAGGTGCGGCACTGCCGTACTTTTTCTTTTGCGAAATACTCAAGTACCCAGACTACGCCTTAAGAAACATTCGTTAGTTATTATTACAAATGTTCTTTCAATGTGCGGAAATAAACATAAACACCAATATCAAACCACATGTACGCCCATACATACAAGGGAGGGGCAACTCCCTTAAAATGAGTCCGCCCGGATATTATGTTTCATAAAAGTACAAGTACAACAGTCAAGGCTATTTGCCTCTTGGCCAAGTTCTAAGACTTTCCAATCCTCAAAATATCTTACAACAGACATGTACAACCATCGAAGTTCACCATTGGAAGTTCTGCCCAAAACTGCCCAAGTGCTGGTCACTCGGGTCACTCAAACCGTTGCTCCAAATCAGTGCAGAGCGTTTTCTGAGCTGACCGTGTGTCCAATCCGTCCCAAACATGTATGGTTGGATGCTCCTCGGAATTACACACCTTTTGGTTTTTACGGCACCTCAATCCGACACCCGACGCTCCCGGAATCGCACTTTTCGTGTTGGGCCCCTGCCGTTACTCGGCACCCAGGAACGACCCGACTCGACCTGAACTGCGCACGACCCGACTCGACCTGAACTGCGCACGACACGACCCGACCAGAATTTGCGGTGCGGCCCGCACGAGCTCGACCCGACTCCGTTCAGCTGCACCTTCGACCAACGAGTTGTTGACTCGTTGCTGCGGTTGCTCTTCTTCTTGCTCGCCTTGTTCGCTTGGCTGTTCGATCATGCCTTCCACTCACCAACGCTCGTCCAATATATACCAACGCGTCGTGAATCTTGGTCGCTCGCTCCACCACGAGCCGACCCTTTCGTTTCATCCGTCGCCCACGAAACGTCACGTTTGTGGGTGTTGGGGCGCTCGGCTGACCCGAGCCGACCCCTCCGTTTTGGTCGACGCCCACGAAACGCCACGTTCGTGGGGTGTTGGGGCGCTTGGCTGACCCAAGCCGACCCCCTCATTTGTTAGCTCGCCCTCCAAGTGTGGCGTCGGTCGCGCGCCCAACGCGCCGGCCGACCCACCGACTCGCCCGTCGGTCGCTCGTCCAAGGGCGCCCGCCGTGGTATAAACTCCTAACGCCAACCGTGTTGACTCGTCGCACCACCAACGTGCCCGTTATGACTCGCTCGCACACCCGCGCGCCCGTGACTCTCCAACGGTGCGACGCACGCCTGTTACATCGACCCGCGCCCTTTACGTCGCACGGCGCCCAAGCTCACCCAAACGCCCAAACGGCGCGCCCGTTCCACCGAACGCGCCCATGAAGTGTTGAGGCGTTACAAGGGTTCTTCTAAATACCATCGGGGTGAGCCCTTCGGGCGATACTACGGTTAAAGTTCTAGGACTCTTTATATTTATTCCCCTGCAATGAAAAAGGGGCGCTTGCAAACACCGTTGGGGTAAGACCTCCAGGCGAGATCCAAAGTTAAAGTTTTGGGATGCTTTACAAAGCCCACTCCCTGGGAAGAGAGGTTTCCAAGAGCCGTCGAGGTGGAAATCTCCGAGTGGGACCCACCCGCTCACAACAAACTAGCGTATTTAGTCGAGAACTTAATAAAATCATCCGGGTAACAATTGTCGGGAGGATCCACTATTAATTGTCGGCCTTTGTCAACTGCTGCACTGTTAAGTGATAAATCCCTACGGGGAATGGAAAAATGTTCAAGTCCTTCACCAGTTCTCTATAACATCTCGTCTCCTCTATTGGTTTCGCCTTTGTGGGCCTCTACGCCTCTTCGAGACTGTCCTACAATATAGCCTTATATACATATAACCTCTTGGCCCCATAAATGAAATATAGTTATATTACAAATGGGACCGTGCATTTATCATAAAAAGAATATTGCAGAAGGATTGGATATTGGAAAAAAAATCATCACACCCACTCGTACATTTTTATTAAAATTCAAGAAATATAAAGGTTATATAAATATTTTGATCTAGATCCATGAATTTAGGGAAAATTAAACAAACTACAACAAATTTGCAACAATCTACCTAATTAAACAAATTACATTACAATCTAGAATAAATGTTCTCCTAACAAACCAGTCATTGAGGAACCAACTCCTCTAGTAAATGATTTTTACCTCTCGTTCAATGAAAATTAAGGATGCCCCTACATTAACAAATAAACCTCGAAGTTTTAATATTATCTTGTTAATTTAATTCGAAGATTGATTTCTTTTTAACATTCCTGATACCAACAACATTAAGTGACAAAGAAAGTTAATGAAGCGAGATAAATATTGCACCTCAAAATTTTGTGATCATCAAAATGACATGCAGGAAATTAATAGTAGCAAGTGGGAGGTGGTGTAAGAAGTGACACATGAGAAAGAAGTAGTTGTGCATAATAATAGATATGTGGAATCGAAGATGTCTATGGAATAAAGAATATATGCAAGAAGAAGTGTGTGGGGGAGAACATCTTCACACATGAAACTTCTCTAAGTATAAAAACACAATAAAGAAATTTTTAGAGTTAACGGGAACAAACTAGAGCCAAACGAAAGTAGACATTGATGTGGTTGTGAGCAAGGAAAAATTAAAAAATCCTACGAGTGTAAGAACCTCGGGTTGATTTTCCAAGTAAAAAAATAAACGAAGGTCTTGGGACACGTATTCCAAGATGAATGAGGGGAAAAAAATCACGTTGGGGGTTACTTGTGGTTAATTATTTATTGGCTATGGAAATTGGCATTGGGAAAGGAGAAAATGAAATAAATGGAAATTTAATATAATAAATAAAGGAAAATAGGAGAAAATGAAGATGATGAGATAATAATATGCATGCAAGGTAAAATGAAGGAAATTGAATGAGAAGAAAAGGAAAAGGAAATAAAAGAGGAGAGATAACATTATATACATATAATTGTCACTCTTAGTTACTCTTTATCACTTAAAGGTTACTCTTGGAGCATTCTAGCATTCAATTGAAAATTGAGGCATTCTCACTCGGACTTGGAGAGAGAGAGAGCACTTGGAAAAAAAGCAAGAAAGCAAGCAAAGGAAATCGGGGTAGCAAAGAATAACATTGGAAAAGAAGCTATAACAGGAGAAAATTGTAGGTAATAGGTTACATGTATGATTTCCTTTCTAAGATTTGAATGTATGGTACATGTAGTTAGTTATTTGGTTACTTTGTTGTCATTGACATGGGATTTTCCTAGATTGACAGTGGTCTCAACCTTGCCTTGCCATTTCCTGGATAACGATGATGTAGTGGGTTACCTGTTTTGCTTAAGCCTTGGATGGACTATTATTTTGGTTTATATGTTTGTCATGCATGCATGTAAGTTATTTATTTATATCCATGTATGAGTTGGTATGCTTGTGATGTTGTATCATGCTATTCTGGATTGGCCTATGCAGATGCAATTATCTCCATTGAGATACATTGAGGTATGATTTTGACTATGTTTTTATTTAGCTAAAAATTTCATATTGCCAGAAATAGAGTCCAAGAGATGAAGAGAAGAATAGTTGAGTACAATTCATATGATTCTTCTTACATACCAGAAGAGACATTGCTAGGATGGGAGAGATAAGTTGAGAAGCAGAGAGGGATATTCTCCTAGTTTGGTAGATATATTGATAAGTTTGAAGGAAAAAAGCATGAGTTGTAAGGCAGACAATGAGAAGTTGATTGTGGCATAGGAAAGGATTGCCATAGCTCAAGAAAAGCAAGGCAAGGTTAATGCATTCATCCTCTAGAGCCTTTCATATTTGTAGAAGCAGGTACATCTGGGGATCAATCATGGGGAAAAATAGGAAGAAATAACTAATGGTGCAGATGGAATCAGGTATCAGAAAGGGTACATGACGGACATAGATGATACAATAAAGAGTGGCATATCCTTGGAAACACCTGAGAGGAGGGCTAACACTCATGGATTTTATTCTAGATATGATTCTAAGAGACATCATTACCATCACTTCCATAATCCTTATAGGAGGAGTGATAGGGGGTACTTTCCGAAGGAGTTCAAGAAATCCAAACATCTTACTGTTGATGCAAAATTAAGGAAATTAGAAGATGTAGAAGCATGGCTACTTGGGATGAAAATTTTCAGATTGCATGATTACTCACAGAACATGAAAGCCAATATAGCCACCTCCATTATCAAGGGAAAATGAGATATTTGGTGGGAATATGTTAAGAATGTCAGAGGCCCTATATAAGAGAAGCTAATTTGGGATGAGGTTGAAAGAATCCTCAAGAAGAAGTACCTATTTGACAGATTTTATGAAGAAAAGGCCAAGGAATTCTATGAGCTCAAGATGGGTTCCATGACACATGAAGAGTGCAAAACCAAATTTATAGAGCTATTGAGATACGTGTCCTATATCAAGGATGATAAAACAAAGATCCAAATGTTCTTCAGTGGATTTTTATTATCCTTCAAACATCAGATTGATTTTGATGAGCCTCAGTCATTGGAGGAACCCATCAGAAAGATGGAACATTGTTATGAGCAATCAAATCGCAAGCTTGGGTTCAAGCATGATTGGAAAGGTAAGAAGAATACTAAAGGAAAATGGAACAAAAGTGAGGAAGATATGAGGCTGTAGGTGACAAGAAAAATGTGGCACCTCATAAGAATTTCAATGCAGCTGAAAGAGGACATGGGTCTCAGCTTGAGGAGAAACAAAATAAAGGTGATGATAAAAATATTTGACCAACCCAATCTGAATGCAAGGTGAGTTGAAGAAGCTTATTTTGAGATATTTTCACGTCAAATCATATTGAGACCACCCAATATACTATAAGTCCTTCAAAGTTACCAAGAAGTTTTACTATTGGCCGAATTTGAAGAAAGAGGTGGTTGAGTTTGTTGCAAGTTGCTTAGACTATCATCATGTGAATTTGAATGCAAGCATATTGTTGGTCTATTGTAGCTTATTCCAATTCCAGAATGGAAATGGGAGCTCATTTCCATGGAATTCATTACAGGATTTCCTAGGGCATCGAGACAACATTTTTCCATCATTTTTTTGGTTGAAAGGTTGAGCAAGGTATCTCACTTCATTGTAGTGAAGTCTACTGGTGCAGGGGTAACCCCGCTTCACCCACATTCCCAGTACTTTTCAAATTTCATTTAAACTGTGTGTCAATGCATCCAAACTTCATGCCCAATCAACTCAAAATCTGGGCCATTTCACAACTTCTCTTATTTTATTCAATCAGGGTCTTCTTAATCCTTTCTTCCATTCATTTATCAAATTCCTAGAATTTGATTAATGAATACCTTTACAATCTTATTTCTCCCAATATAACAAGTCCTTTGGTCAAAATGGAACCGACGCGCTCAACCATCCACAGTTCTGGAAACTCAACAAGTTCTTGTTTCCGGGACTGGAAATTAAATAAAACTCCAAGCCAAGGAATTACAGTTTCGCTACCTAATTCTTCCTTGGGATTTTCTTGTCCGTTAATCCAATCTTATATTACATCCGAAGAACGAGGCTCCCACACTATTCATAGTCAAACATTATACGCACACCATAATATCTCAACACATATGTAATTCATCCACGTGAATGACCACCAATATTAAACATTGATCGACTCTTTTAACATACTCCATCGAACCTTATATTAAGATTATAATACATCGAATAACATTAATAAACCAATTCATTATATATGAATCCACCGTGGTCCACAATACAATCAAAAGTCT
This sequence comes from Pinus albicaulis, assembly GCA_034641835.2. NCBI lineage: Eukaryota > Viridiplantae > Streptophyta > Pinopsida > Pinales > Pinaceae > Pinus > Pinus albicaulis. Next base: position 1,178,747,207 of record CM076575.1, on the reverse strand, counting down.
AATCAACCGAACGCACCGTACCCGGCTTAACCTCCGAGCTCTTCCATTAAACCTCGGGCAAGTTCGACACGCGATTGCCGTTCAATATCGAGCCTCAAGATCGACGGCTTGTATTAATTTCGCTCGGCATCTTGGTTCGATGGTTAATGCGCGAAGGCACACTTTAACGAGCGGTTTTGAAAAGGGTCCCTTGCCACGTGTCGATTCCTGTATCGAATCGCTCCAATTCAGAAAATACCACTCTCCGTATAATAGTGGTGCGAAAGGAAACCACCCTTCAGTTCTAAACCGCCATTATTGTTCCTTGGTCAGGGTTCCGCCTCTCCAGGTTCCGGTCCACTCCATCAACGTTTTATTTCTTCACATTTCGACTTCGTTCCATATTATACAGTGCTCGTCCCTCCGGCCCTCACGCAGAGTTACAATACCATGCCACTGTTAACTTCGGCGGATCTCATTACATGACTCTCACCCAGCATTCGGAGTTATGCAATCACACAAGGACGAAATACATAAATTTCAGAGTCAAAGAGCTCTCGTGCATGCACAGGTACAGAGCATCACCATAATTCGATCATGCACAGGAATTCGCTCCGTATTTCACACTGGAATTCCTACTATAAATTATACAGAGTTCTATCACTCCACTCATATCTTTGGCTACAGGATTCGAACTTCAGTTACACAGAATCAGTTACTCTTCATCAAGATGCATACATATATTCACGCAGGACTTATTCAAACAAAGCGGATACACATTCACACATGAATTAACTCCACCAAACACAGACATACTGAAACATTTCTTATTTACACAATGAATTGACATACAATTACTGACTGGCTAGATCTTCAATCTGATGGCCTTCTTCCTTTCCTATACAGCTCTCTGCCGGTACAGGTGCAGGCCTGCGTAGCCCTTCCTGTGCAACCTGCTGACTCTATCACAGAGTTTATATTTACACAAATACAAGGAATCGATTCAATTCCTTGATGACTCACAAACTCTTCAACTTCCTATAGATACAAATTAAACTAACTTCCAAAACTGACTATCTCTTCAGGTGCCCCTCAATCATACGGGCAGTTACATTTTCCTTTCTAATTAACTAAAATAATCCAAAAATGAATATTTACATGGGAAACAAAACATAAGACCCCCCTTTTTACATTTATTTATATACAAAAGTTGTCTCGGGTCTAATGCTCCTGCATCATCTACTAATTCAGCTAGTGAGGTAGCTCAGATATTCATCAGGGAGATAGTAAGGTTGCATGGGGTTCCCAAGAATATTATATCATATAGAGATTCAAAGTTTACTTCCAAGTTTTAGGAGGAGTTTTTTGCAGACTTGGGGTCAAATTTAGATTTTAGTACAACTTATCATCCACAGATAGATAGATAAATAGATATGGTTAATAGGATCCTTGAGGATATGTTGAGGATGTATGTTAGTATCAGTAGAGGAAGTGGGAGGAGTATCTTCCACTGGTATAGTTTTCTTATAATAATGGGTATGAGGAATCATTGAAGAGGATACCATTTGAGGATCTCTATGGGGAGATTTTTAATACTCCTATTAGCTGGCCGAGTGATCCATTGTACAGTGTGTTGATTGGACTGGATATTTTGGCAAATATGGAGTAAGAGATGCAAGTTGTCAAAAGGAATTTAAAGGTAACATAAGATAGATAGAAGAGATATGTGGATCAACATAGAGCATTCAAGGAGTTTCAGGTTGGGGAGTATGTGTACTTGTGCATCAGGCCCAAGAGGAGCTCGTTGAGGATTGGGTCATGTGCCAAGTTTCCACCTTAGTATTTTATGCCTTTTGAGATCCTTGAGGGGATTGTAGCAGTGGATTACAAACTTGCACTGCCTCTGTCAGTGAAAGTCCGTGATATTTTCCATGTTTCATTGCTTAAAATATATGTAAAGGATGTTGATCATGTGATTGATTGGTCTATATTACAAGTGGAACTAGAGGGGGATTTCCAGTGAGAGCCACAATGCATATTGCAACAGAAACAACTCAAGCTCCAAAACTGAGCAATATAGCAAGTTAAAGTGTAGTGGAAGCACTTTGGGCCTGATGAGACAACATGCAAACATTATATCCTTCTTTATCTACTGGTTGAAGAAAATTAATTTTTGTTGTGTGTGTGTGTGTGTGTGTGTGTGTGTAGATGTACGTATGTAATTGTAAATAACACATTGAAATATGTTTATAAATCTCCAATACGTGGTATGTTTTTCATGGTTTCAGAAGTTTTCATTTTAAATATTACATCGAGTTGTGTTTATAAAGCTCCAATAAGTAGTATATTTTGTTGGTCATAAATTTCATAAAACACCAGGGATGGTGTTCCCCCAAGGGGGAGGGGTTTGTAATAGTCACAAGTTGACTTTCCATGGAAATAAATTAAACCAATTTCATGGTACATGTATTCCAAGATTAATGAGGGGAAAAACATCACATTTGGGGTCACTTATGGTTAATTATTTATTGGCTATGGAAATTGTCATTGGCATTAGAAAAGGAAAAAAGGAAATAAATGGCAATTTAAATATGAAATAAAGGAAAATATGAGAAAAGGAAGATGAAGAGACATGAATATGCATGCAAGGGAAAATGAAGGAAATCGAAGGAAATAAAAGAGGAGAGAGAACATTATATGCCTCTCTTAGTTACTCTTGATCAATTCAAGGTTACTCTTGGAACATTCTAGCATTCAATTGGACATTGAGACATTCTCACTTGGACTTGGAGAGAGAAAGCACTTGGACAAAATAAATCAAGAAAGCAAAGGAAATCAGGGCAGTGATGAAGAAGGTTGGAAAATCAACTACAATACGATAAAATTGTAGGTAACAAGTTGCATGTGTGATTTCCTTGATGAGATTTGAATGCATGGTACATGTAGTTGGTTATTTGGTTACTTTGATTTCATTTGCTTGGGATTTTCCTAGATTGACAGTGATTTCAACATCTCATTTCCATTTCTTGGATAACCATGATGTAGTGGGTTACCTGTTTTGATTAATCTTTGGATGGTTGGTATATTTTTGATCCTGGTGAGGTGGTCTCAGGAAAATTCAAAAGGGTCTAGGATGGAGATGGGAATTTTCTTGGAACTCTTAACTGATGGGCGGAGACAGGAAAATTCATTTGGGTATGGTGAACAATTCATAGGCATCCAAGTTGGTATTTTCTTTGACAATTTCTGGATCGGTTTAGGTGAAATCACTGTGGTGAAGGGTTGAGGTGGTTTAACCTCTGGAAACCCTATTTAAGTCTCTTTTGGTTTATCCCATGTGATCCTACATTCATGATTGGAATATGGCATGGGGGTGATTAGCTGAAAGAGAGATTTGGTTCAACCCAATCTATAGTCAGGTGGTACGTGGAAGTCCCCGACTTGTTTGGAAATATGCATAAGTTACTATGTGTTATTTCTGATTAAGATAAATGAGAACATGTATTGGTTATTATGTTGATTTTAAGATTTGTTTGTCATTGTTTCATTATGGTTGAATGTTGGTTATAGGCATTGTTAAATGATGTGTCATGTTATCGATATTATTCATGATTCGATAAGTTATTGAATGGTTATATGAATGCATAAGCTAACTAGTGTTGTTTCAACTAGCTTGAGAGGGTAGTGAGCCTTCCTAATAATTCTCTAATGAAACTAAGGAAATAATGTACAAATATGCCTTCATGACCTATAGCTACCATGTTTTCCATATGTTTTTCTAGATTTTTATCATTTGAATAGCATGTTTGGGCAAGATTTGAGCCTAAGTATAGGTTATGCATACTTGTGATTATCTTAGACTTGATTCTGGAGAGTTCTAGGTAGTGGCCCATAGGCTATACCTAAAAATGTGGCATAGAATTCGTGACTATAGTCTCTTAACTAAGAAATCTCAGTTGTAGCCGCATGGAGGAAGGCCTATGCATGCAATCGGAGACTTTTGGCTGCATGCACAACTTCCATGTGTGCAAATGGGTTGTGAGGTCAGGTGAAACGACAGTTCTAGCTTAGGGAAAGATCATCAATGGGTCTTTTCTAACATATGGGTTGTCTGGTGTCCCTAGGAAGTTGTAGTAAGTTTCAAGATCATGTACTCCACTTCCATAACTGGAACTTGGTTATTGGGTCATGCATTGTAACTCTTATCTCATGTTTACCCTGATGAGCTTGTAAAGGCAGGTAAATGTTGGGTGGGGTGCTACAACAATCTTATTTCACTTAAATCACTACATTTTATACTTCTAATGAAAATTGTCATCCTTTGGCATGTCAATTCCTTAGCTAAGGTTAATGATCCTACTCGTGGTTTAGGTTCACTTCTTTCACAATACTAAGGGCATAGCTTTGATTAACTGGTCCTCTAAGCCTTAATCCATCTTGCATCACTTCCTTTAAAAACAAGTTATCCTCTATTTTGTTGAATACTTTGTCAACGAGACTCCTGGACATTTGGATTTTGACAATCGAAGTGCTTTTTTTTAAGAACCCAACTGGTAAATCATGCACATGGTTTATTCAACTTGCTCAAACTAAAGGATGCATTACTAATCCCTTTGTGAATGCGTATATTTGATTTTTTTTTGGTTAAACCATGTCATCCATGCTATAACTAACCTAAAAATCGCCTTGATAACTTTTTTTAGATACATAGATAAGTATAATTGTTTGTTCTTTGACCACATGCTCATGTGAATTCATGAATGAGTTACCACACCATCCCTTATTTGGTACGAATATATTTTTTTCTACATTTTTGGTGGGCTAGAGTTATTTCATGTCTAAAGGAATATAGTATGTCCAAATCTATTTCTTTTGTTTTTACAAGACAACAATTGGAAAGGAATTTATACTTACTAGAAAATTTTTTACCTTCTAGGAACAAGAATGGAACAAAGACATATGCAAAAGTAATGGATGTGTCGATACAAGACATTCCTAGAGCTAAAGTTTGTGCAAAAGAAATACTCGTGCATAACTAAAATCTATTTTTTGGCCTAACCTTATCTGGAGAGTGGAACTTACCCTAAACTCTATTTTTTGGCCTAACCTTATCTAGAGAGTGGAACTTACCCTATTAGTTCTGCACATGCTTCATGTCCACACATACTTTACTTATACACATTAACTATTTGCGCATAGACATTACCTCGGCACATGGCTTTCTTGAACCAATTTGTTGGCCCTTGTAATTAGTCAACAATAATAGTAAGACTTGGGCCAAAAAGTCAAAAAAATAATATAAATCATTATCTATATCTGAATTTATGAACAATTTGATGAAGACATAGAATATATAAAGAATACTTAACATATACCTATTCCACTACATCAATTATTTCCATAGCTTTATTATAGGAACAACGATATACAAAACCACAACAAGAAAATGTTGTAGCATGTCAACAAAGAACTATTAGTTCTTGATACAATCAATACAATGGAGGTACACCATATCTAAATAAAACAAGTTTCCACCAAAAATTATAATTATAGGTAATCTTCATGTTGAACTATACACATGAAATTATAACATAGAGGATAGCATCGTTAATAATGTTGATGTAATATGCAAAAGATATACCCAAAAAGAGTTCATAACTAGTCTCCCACAACTTGACACTCATATTCCCATTACCCAATCCATCCCTTTCATTTCATTCTTAATTCGAAATTTATGAGAATAATACTATATGACCAATAATTCATTAATATATATAGAATATCTCATTAAACTATATATTATATATATATAAAATATGTAGTCTATATAAAACAGAAAAGACAAAAAAAAACATGAGATACATATCTACAGGTTTATTATCCATAATAGATCATCAACTATAAATAAGACAATAATTCATTTAGACAGTTAAATGAATTTAATCTGATCACAACTCTCTCACACAAATTCTTTCTTAATGTCTCAATAATGATAAAAGTAATTAGTCAATATAATAATGAAATCTAATCATTCACTAACAAAGAAATGATGAAAGAATAGTTCAATTTTAGTGAAAGTGAAAATGAGCAAGCCAATTAAAGTAAAAATACCATAATTTCTCAATCTCGAAAAATGCATAATCGTAGTGGTCCAAAATTATATTAAGAAAATATAACTTTACAATAAATCACAATATAATGATTAACGAAATCAAAACCCATATTCCAGAATCATGTTGTTGTTGCGCCGAGAGGTGCATCTACAACCCAATATGAACCGATGTCAGGTGGGTCACGTCCTCATACAAAATGTCGGCTTAAGTTTTAAATTAAAAAAAAATAAAAAAATAAAAATCGCATTGTGCTAGAACATATATCAATTTCTAATACAATTATGTATTATTTATATAATTTGAATGGATAGTAAATTATATACGTGAATTTGAATGGATCATAAATTTACCTTTAAAAAAAAAAATTACCACATTGAATTTCCAAATTAAGTAAAATTTTAAACATCTTTACTCTTTACTAAAGTCAATACCATTTCCTAAATCAAAGGAAAAGAGTTACAAAATCAAAATCCAAAATCTTTTAATACTTCTTTTAATTAAATATTTGTAAAATGAATTTATACTTACTCCAGAGCTATGGTAAATAAATAAAAAACTATATAAACTAGATGTATGGTAAATAAATAAAAATTCTTTTTATATTTATTCCATAAACCTTTTTATATTTAAAAAAAATTTAAAAAGAGGTTTGATTTAGATGAATCCTATGGGACGAATACCATGGGACAAATTAATATTGATACCATGGGCCAAATACCATGGGTAAATAAACAAATATAAAAGAGGTATAAACAAGTATGATAAATAAATAAATAAATATAAAATAGATATAAAGAGGTATGGTAAATAAATAAATATAAAAGAGGCATAAAGAGGTAAGGTAAATAAATAACAATACATCAAATAGGATTATAAATAAAAATCTAATTATATAACAAGCCTATGGGCCAAATACCATAGTAAAGAAAAGGGGTATGGTAAATAAATAAAAATATAAATAAACTAGAGGTATGGTAAGTAAATAAAGCCTCTTTTCATATTTACTCCATAATATGCTTTATATTTACGAATATTTATGTTCATTAGTTTACATAACTAAGAAGAAATAGAGAGAGAGAGTGATAAGGGAGAGATGGAGAGAGAGTGTGTATGTTTAGGGGTGAGATAAAGAGACAAAGTAAGATGTATGGAAAGAAGGGGGGAGAGAAGAAGTGAGAAGGAGAGAGGGAGGGATATATTAATGTAGTTGGAGAGAGAGAGGGGTGGAAAGAGAGAGAGAGAAAGAAAGGGATGGGGGAAGAGAGAGGATTAGAGAGAGAGAGAGATATGGGGGAAGAGAGAGGTTGGAGGGAAAAGAGAGAGAGAGAGCTCGGAGAGAGAGAGAGAGAGAGAGGAAGGATGAGAGAGAGGAGGAGAGTGATGGGGTAAGAGAGAGTATTGGATAGAGAGAGAGAGAGAGAGAGAGAGAGAGAGAGAGAGAGATCAGGGAAGAGAGAGGGATTTAGGGGAGAGAGAGAGAGGAAGGACGAGAGAGAAGACTTGAGAGAGAGGAGGAGAGAGGGATCGATAAGAGAGATGGAGTTGGAGGGGGAGAGATGTAGGAAATAAGAAATATAGAGAGTGAGAAGTGGAGAGAGAGGAGTGACAAGGGAGAGATAGAGAGAGAGCGTGTATGTTTGGGGCTGAGATAAAGAGACAAATAAGGAGAGATGGAGATAAGGGGGGAGAAGGAGATATAAGGAGAGAGGGAGGAATATAGTAACATAGTTGGTGGGTGAAGAGAGAGAGAGATGGGAGAGAAAGGGAAAGAGAGGAAGGAAGAGAGAGGATGTGAGAGAGTGGAGAGAGGGAGGGAAAGAGCGATGGACTTGGAGGGGGAGGAGGAGAGAGGTAAGAAGAAAGAAATAGAGAGAGAAAGGTGGAGAGAGAGAGAGTGAGTGAGTGATAAGGAAGATGGAGAGAGAGGGAGAGAGGGGGAAGATAGAGATATAGATGGAAGATTAAGAGAGGGAAGAAGAGAGAGATGGGGAGAGGAGGGGATTGACAAAGAGATTGATATATATGGATTGCGAGAGTTTGTGTGTTTAGGGGGGTGAGATAGAGAGACATAAAAGAAGAGATGGAGGGGGATATAGATATGGATGGAGGGTGGAGAGAGGGAAGAATATTTCTCACACTAGATGGATTGATATAAGTGGATATGGTGACTTATAATCCTATTTGATTATTTGCACTATATGCATCGATTTTAGTGTAGATATTTATTTCTAATGATATTTGATTACTTGCACTAGATGCATTGATTTCAGTGTAGGTGGTGATTTCTAATACAATTTGATTGCTTGCATTGAATGTGTTGATTTCAATTTAGATGTCGATTTATAATTATATTTGATTACTTGCACTAGATGACTTAATTTCAATGTAGATGATTTCTAATCCTATTTGATTGTTTGCACTAAATGCATTGATTTCGGTGTAGATCGCGATTTCTAATCCTATTTGATTTCTTTGAGTAAATGCATGTATTTTAGTGTAGATGTTGGTTCCTAGAGAGAGAGTGTGTGTGAGTGATAAGGAATATGGAGAGAGAGAGAGAGAGGACAAAAGGAGGAAAGAGAAATATTAGCGGGGGAGAGGGAGAGAAGGGGAAGAGAGGGAAGAAGAGAGAGATGGGGAGAGAGGGTGATCGACAAAGAGAATGATATATATGGAGTGCGAGAGCGTGTGTATTTAGAGGGGTGAGATAGAGACAAAAAAAAAGAGATGGATGGGGATATAGATATGGATGGAGGGTGGAAAGAGGGAATAATATTTCTTGCACTAGATGGATTGATTTAAGTGGAGATGGTGATTTATAATCCTATTTGATTATTTGCACTAGATGCATCGATTTTAGTGTAGATATTTATTTCTAATGATATATGATTACTTGCACTAGATGCATTGATTTCAATGTAGGTGATGATTCCTAATACTATTTGATTTCTTGCACTGGATGTGTTGATTTCAATTTAGACGTTGATTTATAATTATATTTGATTTCTTGCACTAGATGCATTGATTTCAATGTAGATTATTCCTAATACTATTTGATTGTTTGCGCTAAATGCATTGATTTCAGTGTAGATGGCGATTTCTAATCCTATTTGATTGCTTTGAGTAAATGCATTGATTTCAGTGTAGATATTGGTTTCTAATCTTATTTGATTGATTGCATTAGGTGCATTGATTTCAATGTAGAAGTTATTTTCTAATCTTATTTGATTGCTTGCATTAAATGCATTGATTTCAATGTATATGTTGATTTATGATTTGATGTAATTGGATATATGACGGTACCTTAATATTAAAGTGATTGGATTAACAATATGCATTGATTTTAGTGTAAGCACAAAAAGTTATTAACAATGTAGATTGATTTTTGTGTTATAGTAATTTAAGCTATTAATATTGGAGAGCAAGAGAGACAAGGTATCATGTTTACTACAACAGATTGAGCTAAAGATTTAAATGGTTTATGATTTAAATTTTTTTTTTCATATAATCGATATGAAAAGATAACAAAACTAACAAGGGAGGAAATAAGAATAGTAGAAGAAAATAGTTTGATATTGATTGTAACATGAGTATGTTCTTATTATTCACATTTTCTATCTTTCAACACTATTATTGTCACTTTGCATTTAAGAAAAATATTTCATCATTTTTCATCATTATAGTTATTAACAATAATTATCATCTCAACGAACTGAGGTAACTAAGAAATTTTAAAATTAAAATGACCAAGTTAATCTCAGAAATATTTAGCATATTTAAAATGATTATATTGATATTTGATATATTTACATATTACTGATAAAATTAATCATATCTTTGATAGATTTTCCTTGGCAGCACACGACTGAAACTAGCCTAGATCCATCTTACATGTCAAAAATATACAAAAATTTTAATAATCTGAAAAATGTGACGTTGATACCTCTGACTGGAACCAGCTTAGATCCATCTAACTCTGAATCTATCATGCGCTGAGAGGGATCAAATCTCTCGAGGTGCAAACCTTTCCTCAAGTTTTGCACTCAAAAAATATGTTTGCACCTCGAGAGATTTGATCCCTCTCGGCGCATGATAGATCCAGAGTTAGATGGATCTAGGCTGGTTTATATCCTTTCCAATATTTTTCGAGTTAACGACCTCACAATAAAAGAATATGAAAGTAAAATTTTGTTTTGATTTTGACATGAAAACAAGTCTAACCATTTCAGTCATGACTAGAGAAGCTTCATTGGAAAATAAATATCTAGCAGTTATGAAATCTATTTAGGAGTTTTGAGCTACATATTGACATGGCACTTGAATATACGTGCTTCCATGATTGGCAGTTCTTGTCATGAGCAAGGAAGTTTCTGGTCCAGATAAAATCTAGGTCAATCTTTTTGATCTATTTAATATTATTTCGCTGCTCTTTTCCCTATTCCCACATCTACTTTCTCAGTGAATTAGCCTCTAGTACCTTGTCTTTTAAAATCTCGGATCCAAACCCTGTATCTCTAACTACCTACACTACAAATTTTATCAATGGAGAAAAGCTTTACCGTACAATTTTAATTAGTTCTTGTGAATTAAGCAAATGAGCTTTCCATGATTTTAAAATTGTGTTCTTATGTAACACAGTACTAACTCGGGGTAAGTAACTCAATTAGCTTCCTATTCACATCTTCATACTCAACTTCTTTGCATTAACTCTCATGTCAGACTCTCATGTCCTTGATGCATTAACTCGTTAAAAATTTGTTCTTGTGCATCAATAAGTTGTAGATTGGTGTCAATGGCCTCCTCTTTGAGCTTCTCATGTTCAATTACATTCTTTTCCGCTTCTTGGACTTTTGATTGAAGTTCTGTCAATTTAATATTCTTTTGTTAATTTGTTAGTTGTAACTCACATTGCATTTTGCTGATTTCACCTTTCAATCTTTGTTGTAACTCTTCTATTTTCTCAGTGAACTATTGTTGAGACTCGTGTTCTTGTAGTTTCAATTAATATTGAAACTGATTTCCTTATTTCGCTAATTGTGGTTGTAGATATGATATTTTAACCTCTTTTTGCTTAACAATTTTTATCAACCTACTAACTTGGAAAACATTTCCATTTTCATATGCTTCCATGCAATGAGCCAACTCCTGAACTACTTACTTTTCGTATAATTGAGAGCCATCCCAAACCACCTAAGAAGAAGCTTTTATATTTCATTCTCATGATCAAAATTTCTTTTTTTTAAGCTTCTCTTAATCATATCCTTCTTTTGATGGTTGAAGTAAAAATCCAATGGAGGAATATACTCCATTTCAATAGGTGACATCGAGTCGACCATTACTTCTTCATGTGATATATTATCAAGAAGGGTACTAATGGGAGTTTTCATTATAACAACATATGTAACCATTCCCATCCCGGTGAGCATTGGTACAACTTCTCCGTCTGTCCTTATTAGCCCGTCCTCAAGACTGAATGTGACTATTCGCCAAGGGAAGGAGAAACCAAAGCGGAAAAAGAAATTGGCCTCCATGGCGAGTTTGAATGTTGATCTTCCGGACGGGAATTTCCGTGAAATCCCTGTATCTCTTGCAATTGACTAGGTCCTTAGAGCATTGACCCCCGCCAATGAGTCTCCCTTATGAAGATAGTTTCCTTAAATCTTCGGGGGTTGGGGGTCATGGAAAGTTATTGTCCTTTAAAAAATTTGTTTTTTTTTGTTATGCCTTCAATCATACTGATACAAGAAACGATGATGGAGGCTAACCGATCCATTGCGTTCTATCGCTCCATGCATCCATATTGGCACGTAGTGGCGACAGATGCAATTGGATTGTCGGATGGTCTTGCTGCTTTTTGGGACTTGAGATGTTTAACTTTGAAAGCTTTTGGGTTATTTGGGGGAATGGTTCTTACTGGTTTCTATAGGGGTTTTCAACATAGAATCCATATTATGAAATTATACGCTCCATATGCAGATAGGACTTCATTTTGGGGGAAAATGGAGGGATGTGGTTTTCTTTGGCTGCGAAATTCTATTATTGGAGGGGCTTTTAACTACACTTTCCACCAGGATGAGATCTGGGGGGAGAAAGGTAGGTTGGATCCGTTTGCAAATGTGATTCAGAATATGATGATGGATGTTGACCTTGTTGATACCCCTTTTAAGATAAACTATCCTACTTGGTTAAACGGTAGAAAAGGAAAAGATTTTATTGGAAAGCGCATAGACCGCTCCATGGGTCTGAGATCCAAAATGAAGGGGCTTGTTTCTTATGCATAGGACCTAACCATTTCGGATCACATACCTATTACACTACTCTAGGATTTTGAGAAGAAACAAGGGGGTTTCCTTTTTAAATTCAACAGTGTATGGCTGGACGACGAAGGTTTTAACAAGATGGTAAGGGAATTTTTAAAGAAGCAAAAGAGGGCAGCGAGATCGTCAGCCATGGGAAACCTCTCAAATACTTTAAGGGGTTTAAAGAAGGTTATCTGTAAATGGGAGATGGGGAAAAAGCAGATAGTGAAGGAAAGATTAAAGGAAATTCAAGCCGAAAGAACCATGATATTAAAAAAGGTGGCGGAAGGAAGACAGGATGGTGACTTCTGGGAGAGGTTAAAATGCCTGGAATCTGAATATCGATCACATCTGTTTAATGAGGAAAAGACTTGGAAGCTAAAGAGTAGAGCCACATGGCTGGAAGCAAGAGACAAAAACACTAAGTTTTTCCATAATTTTGCTTCAGGAAGAAGGTGATCAAACACTATATGGGAAATCGAGGACCAGGGTAAGAAAATATGTTTGAATGAAGACATAAAAAAGGCAGCGGTTGAATACTTTGGGACCCTATATAAGTGAAGAGAGGATCTGGTTATAGATGAACAACTAAAAATGATACAAGATTTCCTGGTTATGTTTAATGTGAAAGATTTAAGAAGCTTTAACAAAGAGGTTAATTCAGAGGAGATTAAATTGGTCTTAAAGTCTTTTGCAGTTGATAAGAGTCCGGTGCTAGATGGGTGGACCCCAGATTTCTTCCTGCATTTCTATGAGGATTTCATTGAGGATCCGAAAGATATGGTGGAGGAGGCCCGAGTTACGGGAAGGATAGCGGGCGCAATAAATTCTACTTTCTTAGCTTTGATCCCCAAGTGGAAAGGAAACCTAAATTTCAATGACTACAAGCCCATATCTTTATGCAATACAATGTACAAAATTATTTCAAAGGTTATTGCTCAGAGGCTGAAAGGTGTGTTGTCCAAGTTTATCACACTGGAGCAATATGGATTTTTGAAAAATAGAAGCATACATGACGTTTTTGCAGCAACGCAGGAAATTATCCACACAATTCAAGGAAAGAAGATGGAAGCGGTGGTGATGAAGATTGATTTAAACAAGGCATACGATAGAGTCGACTGGACATTTATGAGAATGATACTTTTCAAAATTGGGCTGGATGCAGAGGCTGTTGAGTGGATTATGGGTTGCATAAGCAATACATCAATGGCTATTATTATTAATGGGTCAGCAACGGAGTTTTTTCACCCAAGTAGAGGGCTCGATAGGGATTCTCTCTTTCCCGTCTTCTATTTATTTTGATTATGGATGCACTTAGTATAAAAATAAAGAGGGCTTCAAAGTTGGGAATTTTCAAAGGTATAAGCTTCGGCCCAAGCATGACGGCTACTCACAACCTTTTTGTTGATGATATTTTATTTTTCAGAATGTTGCAGAAGGAAAGTTGGCGGGCTTTGCAGAAAATTTTACACACTTTTTGCGTAGCCTCAGGTATGTTGACTAGCGAAGGAAAATCATGTATATTTTATGATAAAGGGGATGAGAGGAGGTAAACGAAATATCATATATGTTTAATATCAATAAGGCACCTCTGAAGGATGGGTTGACATATCTGAGATTCATATTGAAGGCTATCAATTACCTGGTAGAGGACTGGATGTGGCTCATTATCAAATTTAGAAAGAAGATTCATATTTGGTCTGCTAGATGGCTATCTAGGGGAGGGAAATTGATTTTGATACAAGATTTTTTACAACAAATGATTGTTTTCTGGGCGCATCTCTACATTCTCCCTAATAAATTTCTGATGGAAATTAGAAAGATAATAACCATATTTATCTGGGGGGGAGGGAATACTAAAAGACCTATTCATTTAGCAAGATGGGAATATCTTGCTACTCCAAAAGACAAAGGAGGGTGGGGTCTTTTAAATCTGGGCGAATTCAGGAAATCTTTACTTATCAAATCCCCATGGGGGTGTTTAAATGGGAAAGGAATATGGTGTGAGATTGTAAAAAACAAATACCTTAGCTCGACGGGAATGGAGGATTTGTATATCTCGGGTTGGAATGTAAGCATCAAATGTTCGGTGATATGGAGGGGTTTTGGAAAAACTTGGCCACGTATAAAAGAAAATCTTAGGTGGCATTTTGGAAACGGGCATAAAATTATGATAGGAAGTCTTTTCACGCTGGAATCGGGTTTACAATATAATCCGGAATTAATGCAAAACCTGAACCAGAGGGGGATATTTTACATGCAGCATATCATTGAAGATTGGGAATATGAAGCCCCTATATGGAAATCATATACATACATTGGTTTGGAGGCGAGATGGAATGTTGAATGGCAGGTGTTCATCAACTCCCTGAGGTCAATTAGTTTATGCAGAGCTGAGGAGGGTGACAGACTATGTTGGGGAAGGAATAAACCAAGGGAAGAGATAAAAGTAAGGGAGATATACACAACGCTGATCAACAAAAAATTATATTGGAACTTGAAAGTTGGTTCAGGGTCATTTGGAAAATCAAAGAACACGTGAAAATGATTATATTTTTATAGTTAGTATGGAGAGATAAGAATTTGACATGGAATAATCTACAAAAGAAAGGATGGCAAGGGCCGAGTTTGTGCTTTCTATGTGGTGTAGAAGTAGAGGATAAATATCATCTTTTCTATCTATGCTCTTTCGCTTTGGAAACCTTTTCAATACTATGTGGAAACTTGAATTTCCAGCAACCGGTATGCAGAAAAACTAAAGATTTCACCAGGTGGTGGCTATGCAAAGGTAAGAATTTCTATGTTATCCCAATATTGTATCACTGGTATATTTTGTGTAACAGAAATAATAAGTTATTTGAGGGAAAACTGTGTACCCCCACAAAGACTTCTTTCCAGATTTATAGCACCTAGGAAAGTTTAAAAATCTGCCAGAAGCCACCTGGAGATTTTTCTAAGAGAATCCGCCCACATGAAATTCAATATCCCACTGGGTATTTTGATGGTGCCTGCCAACAATACATTTGTGGATGCAGTGCCTGGATAATGATATCACCGACATGCCAATATAAGATATATTGGAATGGAGGTACTAGCACCAAAATGAAAGCATAATGTCTTGCTCTCTTGGGCCTCTTATGGTTTGCTTTCCAGTTATATTTGGACAAGATTTGGGTATTTGGGGATTCAAAAATCCTTATTGATCATATGAATCAAAAGGCCAAACTAAACCCTGGAATGCTATCACATTGGATTGAGAGAATTCATGCCTTGAAGAGAACTTTTTCTACCATTTCCTTTTCACATGTATACAAGGAAAAGAACAACGAGGCTGATCGTCTGTCAAAGAAAGGATTGGAAGGAACGTTTGGTGAGATGCATTATGAGTTAATAAATTCAAATGAAAGTGGAGCAAAGGGGAAGATCAATATCATATGAGATCAAGGATATTTGTTACAATTTTTTTTGCAAAGGATCGGAGGAAACAAAAAGCTACCTTTTTGAAGGGCTAGAAATGATGCTATGGGAACTTTTTGTTTTTATGTTATTGAACTATATTCAGAATGTTAATTTGAAAATGGTTATCAAATGTAAAAGACAATTTGTGATGAGATGAACTAAGGAAAAATGTTTTTGGGGAAGGAAAGTTTAGACAAGGAATGACAAAATGTTTTATACATTTACGAATGTAATGTTGATGTATTTTGAACAAAAAGTTTTGTACTGGTACTGAATATAAACTAGGTATTTTTCACGCTAGAAAAAAAAAACCAAATAGATTGATGTATGGTTCTCGACCTTTGTAGAAGGAGGGGAAAATTGATGCTGAAACTATAGAACGAGGATTGAGAGATCAATAGGAGCCTCATGTACCCCCTACTCTGATCTTGAAATATCGGTAGGTGCTTTAGCTACTTGATATTTTTTTGAAATACTTGCTTTAGCCATTAAGAAATTTTCCCATTGCTAATCCATTTGTTTTGAATTAACATATTTTTTAGTAATATATTTGAGATATCTTCTACAACTTCTATAAATTCCTACTAAATGTCCCATGAATCATCACCTGGAATGACTACATGATCTCTAGATGAAGAAGCCCTGGAACATGAGCCGCCCCAGTTTATTGCTGCAAATTTAGAGCTAAAGATGATTTTCTTCCTTCTTTGAATGATAGTAAATTATCATATTGAATGGGGAAGTTCTTGGGCCTCCTAAAAAACTTCCTTGTAAGACTGGACTTTGCAAAAGGTGTTATCATATAGCATGGAAATGCCTGTTAATGATTGACCATAACTTATAGTAGCAATGGTGTTTTATTTGGAGGCTTCCCCTTTAAATTTTTGGTCACTCATTCTTCATGGATTAATTAATTCATGCATCCATTTTCCAAATGAAATTCATTTCTCTTTGCGAAAATCCTTAATGAATTCAACATTATATTGCAGTAGAATTTTATAAATAGCCTAAATGTTATATGGTCGAAAGGATCCATTGCATGATTCCTTCAACAATGCATATGGAACATGTAGGCACATCTATATGATCTACAACCCAACGAAGCATATTTTTATATGGAAGAATTTTGGGACGTGAAATAATCTTATGCAAACTTGACGTCACCACATCATGCAAGGGGGTCTCAATGATGGGATGACCTGGCTCTATTTATTTTGAACTTCCTTCTATTTCTTCCTTGAGTAACTTGTATATGACATACCAGGAATAAATTCTATCGTATGTCCTTGTAATAATGGTATAAATAATAGGCTCGCGTTGGGATTTATATTGTTTAGATCCTCCGATACCGACTATTGAGGTATCTACAGTTTCTTGACCTATTCCCCCATGACTTGGAGCCCTCAAAAAGCTTGGAGGGCTTCAAGCTTGAGAAAAAGAGGGAAATAATAGAATTACGAAACTAGTTTACAACAACAATACTTATTGATAATTTAAAAAACCATCCATCATTTCATAACGATTCAAAGTAAATGCAATTCAACAATCAAATAATGTGAATGGAATACATGGTGATGACCTGATCATGTATGAATTATGTTATCACATTGTTAGTTTGAGATTTTTTAAAAACAGGTTAAAACGCTGACAATAGGAGCGTCAACGTTATTTTATTTTTGAAAATTAAAAAAAAATCAGGAAAAATTCAAATTTTGTTTTATGTCGAAAAAATGCGCTTATAAAGCACATCTCAACAAATGAACAATCATCTATCAAACGAGTGTTGACAAAGTAGGTGTCAGCAAACGCTGACAAAGCACGTGTCAGCAAACACTGACAAAGCATGTGTCAGCAAAAAACTCAGTTTTACTTTGTTTTTCTTGTAAAAGGAAGTAACTTCGGGCACATATTATGAACAATTGGAAACCTAATTTTAAAAACAAAGGACAATTTTGTTGGTAAAATGCTTATCGTTTTTACACAGGTGCAATTGTTTTAGAGATTCAAAGGAATCTTTGAGACCTAGTTTTCAGGATTTTGCAATTTAATTTTTTCATGTTTTAGCTACTGTTTTAAAAATCCGTTTCCAGAAGATGAATTTTTGAAAACCCAAAGAGGTTTCTATTGAAAACATACCCATTAATAAAAATTCCCTTGATTTTCTAATATATATCAAGGTTTTGGAGGTTCGAAGGGATCTCTAGACCCTATTTTTCAGGAATTTGTGAAGAAAAAGCTCATGGACAGTGGTTGACTTGGATGCCACCTCATCAAATTCGTCTTGGTGATCCTCATCTCTAGACATGAATCCAGGAACAAAATGATATTTAGATGCAGATAAGAATAGGAAGTTTTATATGCATGTGATTTTTAGACTATGTAATTAAAGCTTTGTTAGAAACTTGTTTTTAGTCAGTTTTCCTTTTCTATAAAGACACATTCTGTAAAATAAAACAAGTTTGTTGGTTTTTATTGGAAAACATAAAATTATGGTGTATTTGAGCATATCTTAAATATATAATAGTTTTTTATGAGAATTTGCAGAAAATTCCTATGTTGTGGTTCCCTCTCTGTTATTTATCTGTTTATAAAATATTCTTCATGTCTAGAAACTTCAGTATCTGATATTGAGATTCATTTATGATACTTTCTCATTATTTCTCAGTAATTAGGAGTTGTTGTTCTGTCAACTATAATTTTGTTTTGTTTTCAATTCTCTTCTTCTAAATCTCTCAAATTTTTAAAGGAGTTATTACAACCTGGATTTTTGTGTCTTGCTCATTAGATTTGTAGCTTCATCTAATAAGACTGGACTCCATGCCCAATGGTGTATTTTATATACAACCCAACCAAATTTCATCACTTCTCAGACAAATATGGCCATAGAGCTTAAGGTGTAAACCTAGTACTGCAGTGACCTAGATTAGTTGTGTTTTAGGGAGAGATCCCTCTCTGGGTTGAAAGGCTAGCTTTAAATCTATAATAGGTTTGAGGTTACCTTAGAGATTTTCCATAACAGCCAGGGTTTCTCTAAGAGATAAAAAATTATCTAAATTAAATTTTGAAAAGGCTCGCATTTACCCACAAAGGTTATTTTTGCTAATTGCATGATTAGATTTTAATTCATGCTTGTCATATATTAATAATTTAATTAACTTTAATATGTTTCACAAGTTGTTGAAAATACTTATGTGATATTTTGTGAAAATTCCATGATGGGACGAGACTTATATTTGGAAATGACTGTATAAATTGGTTTTGTGAACCTCTTAGCTACGCTCAATTGGAAAAATCCACCGCCAATAAAATGTGTCCAAGGAGATGAAGTGTCACCTCAAAAAGCGGACATGTGACAATGCAATATGTGATACTTGCATTTTGGTTTGGACAGACTGAGTGACACATCACAGTATCATGTGGGGCCACATGGAGTACAGGTACCATGTGCAGTAATAAGCCACATGCGCTTAAAACATAATTAAGGCTTATTATTATGATACAATAACTGTACCAACTATGCCTACATTTCATTTTCAATATTGGAGAATCTATAAATTATCGCACAACGAATAATTACATATGACTTCTTCTGATAAATAAAGTCATATCCAATCATAACCTATGAATTATTTCTATCATCCATAGATAAAGTCGTATTTTGATAGTAGATTATTATAGTATATTAAAGCCATATGTACTCATTGTGATTAACAACCACCATTTCCCATAAAATCCAATTTGCTTGACGGTTAATGCTGCCTAAAATAACACTTTCGTCTGCACCCAATAAAATTCAATAATCTATGATCCTTATCGATCAACAACCCTGGTTAAGGTGAGAGTGTGGGGAGTTAGTTTGCAAGACATATGTAAGATATGACTTAAAAGAAAGTAATTTTTTGAGGTTGTCTAATTTCTTCTTTGTATCCAGGATTGTAATGCTTCCATTGGATCTTGTTGCATATAAGAATATAGAATTAGTTTTCAATTAAGAGTACCAAGTCTCATATATACCTCAATGTTGATAGCACTAGTTGGTGAACTCCTCTATCATCACCTTAGAAACATTCTACCATTTGTTAGAGAATCAGAAAGGAAGAAATATCCTCTTGTTCTTGATTATTTACTTGTGATATTATTTAGTTATTGTTATGTTATTGTTATCTTTCTTCTTGCTATTCCACCAAGAAAATATCAAAGAAAATACACAGAGATCAAGAACACCAAATATAGGCCAGCAGCTAGGGCAAAACCCCCTTGAGGGGAAAACCCAATCAAGATAATTCTTCCTTTCAATATTGATTCTTAAGACTTGTTGGCTGGGGTCTAAGGGTATTTTTTTGTACAATTTTGGGTTAAATTTTGTTGAAACACGCTACACACAGAAGTAAAGGGGATTTGGGGTGGGTAAAATCTCCTTTATCATTGTAATGGGTAAAAAGGGAAAACATGAGTATAAAACCATGGTTCGAGACAACGGTATCTGCACGTCGAAGTCATACAAATATGTAAGGGTTGATTCGAGTAAGGATATCATATCTTATCTAAGTCAAGTTAAGTTTTAGTAGTGATTATGTTGATGTTTTGTTATAGTTTGTATTCGGTCTGGGTAGAAAGGGTCTTGCTGGGTGTGTGCGTGGAAACCTAGTCCTGAGTTGTGTACAAGGAATCTACTGTTGTGTGCATATATGAAAATAATTTTATTGGGTTAAAGACTAATTAATAAAGAAGAATTTTGGCG
The DNA here is from genome assembly GCA_034641835.2 of Pinus albicaulis. Lineage (NCBI taxonomy): Eukaryota > Viridiplantae > Streptophyta > Pinopsida > Pinales > Pinaceae > Pinus > Pinus albicaulis. Next base: position 1,178,726,616 of record CM076575.1, on the reverse strand, counting down.
AAGTCTGTTGCAATTTATGTGTTTATGCATGGCTATGTTAATTATCTATTGATGTGTTTATGTTGAATGCACATTTATCTGAGTTACTTATCTATGGAAAGATCTATGTGTTTGTGTTACATCTGTGTTAAGGATATTATTGGAAAATTATCTAGATGATTGAGAAAAATCTGACTGAAGTATAATTAATCTGTTGGCGCATTTATGTTAAGGGTTTCATCTACATTTAGATCCGATTTCTGTGAAGTGTCGCACAAGCTAATAAGCCTTAGATCTAATAAGTAAGGTTAAAGCACACATCAAACACTCCCTCATGGTGCGGAAACCTAGCTTGAACACCCCCCTCATACTACTTCAGGTGAGACTTTAGTCTACGCAAGCAGATCATTTTTGGAAGGGCCGGTAGTTTGAGAGTTTTTTTGGTTGCGCAGAACACTCTGAACCTAGGTCAGGACCCCTCAAGCCAAAAAATGGTTATGTTTCCGGGACCAGGATTTGTTTGAGGGATATTTAATGTTGTGGCGTCCAACGAAGAACGAACTGCAAGATTGTCTTGATAAGAAGGTGCACAAATTTGTAATCCAAGAAAATTGAAACCCTAAATTTTCTACAGAGGATTGAGAGAACATGTATATTTATAGAAAGTTCCATGAAATTTTCTTTGCTTCCTTTGCGACTGAGTTACAAAAGTGGTTATCTCGGCTTGTCAATTTTCAAACCTGTGCAAAGGATGACGCGATCACCAGGTGGACTCCTGATTTGGTTTAGTAGTTGGAGATATCTAGCAATAAAATTACCGGTGCTGTAGATTATTGGATTGATAACGTTTTGAGTGGGTTTGTGACTGAATTTTCTATTGATACTTTTGTATCGTATTCTGAAGCTGAAAGGATATTCTTCAAGGGCCCTAGAAGTAAGTTTCTGTGCTCATTGAAACTATGGATTAAAATTATTTTATGTGAAAAGGGTACTTTGTACAACCACATTGAGTGAATGTTCCGAAGAGGCCCAACTACGCACAGGCGAAAAACTTACAAGGTAGACCTAGAAGAAGGTTTTGTTTATAGCCCTCTCAAAGGAAAATATTACAACGATAAGGAGCTCTGGTGAATCTGCGCACTCAGAAGATGAGAGATTGCAAGATCAAATACTTTTGGGTCGTTGGCCATAGTTTAGATGCCATCCACTCCATGTCCAAATTCAACTCACACTAACAAGTCATCCACTCCGCCTCCACCTCCACCACCAGAAGTTGATATGGCTACTTCCATAGAGTTTCAAAATTTCAAGGGTGTTGGAAATGAAGATGTTGACCAATTTTGGTTCCTCGCAAATGCTGTGTGGACAACGCAACAGATAAATAATGATAATGTTAAGAAAGCGCACCTGGATACTATATTTCAAGAACGTATGTTGGATTGGTACATGAGGTATATGGAAACCAACCCTAATGCAATGTTTTATGAGCTTAAAACCGCATTAAAGGAGCAGTTCAAAAATCTGAAATCATATTCTCAATGCATGACTGAATTAAAGGAGATCCACCAATAAGTGAATGAATCTTTATGGGAGGCAGCTTAATGGTTGAAGTGCACCATCAAGGATGGAGGATATACTATTGACGATGTGCAACACAAAGAATGGTTCATTGCTATGTTTTTGCCGCATCTACTCCATTCCTTAAACAAATAGAATATTGCGACACAGGCTGAAGCTATGTAGATCGCCATGAAGTTAGAAGCCTCACTTGTACCAGCCACACAGGTGGGGGCTCAATAAATCCAAAGCCAGTTATCTGCATTAAACTTAGAGATACAAACTTTACGAAAATAAAAATAAAAGGATGTGTGCACAAGAATATGGTGCACATGCTGGAAATATGAAGGGCATCACATGGATTAATGTCCCGTATATAATAACAATCTGGAAGTTGGAGGACCAAGTCCGATTAAAAATGGGGCAAGGCCTAATGAGGTTACCAAACTATGGTGCTCAATTTGTCAAGCGAATGGACTGCACACGACTGATTTCTTCCCTAGGCTTGGTAAATATATTCCATAGCTACATCAACCTTACTACACCTTTTTCCAATCTGTGGGAGATGGTGAGAAGAAATGCCGCAGCTTTGATTTGATGATTGAGGAAGTTGCTTCGTATGGATTGCAGGTCGAAGGTAGAGGACCATATTCACCTGTGTCGTTGTTTGGGTGTGGTGGATTTCAAGGCAGAGGACAAGGAAGAGGAGGAAGAGCTGGTCATGGAAGGGGAAAATTCATTTGTTATAACTATGGAGAGGTTTTTCATTATGCGTGTGACTACCCAAACCCAACACAAGAATCTTGCAGGTATTGTAGGAAGTTTGATCATGTTCTTGAATATTTCTTGGTACTGTTTGCAAAAATGCAGGAAAATAAATCGCAGATACCTACACAGAATGTTCAAATTATGAGAGTGGAACGACGCGCTGAAGACCCTATCATAAATATTGTAACCAGGAGTAGTGTAGAAACTGGAGAAGATAAAGAAGAAGGTAAGAGACCTGTCATCGATGTTTGGGTCTGGAGAGCTCCTGAGAAAAAGGAAAGGTTCAATCTACAAAGGGAAAAGGCCCAACCTTTGTCATAGTAAAGAAGAACTCCGGGGATCCTGGCACATATAAAGTCCCAAGTAAGCCTCCCATGGATACCATCGAAGGGGCTGAGCCTGTAGAGATGAAACCATTTTTTTAGGCCTGTATCAAGCTTCTACACAACATGAAGGCAATTGAGAATCTTCAAGCTCTAATTAATAGTTGCACCATGAAAGGGAAACCTCAGATGGAGCAAAAGGTTCTCAATAATATTTACAAGAACAAGAGAATAACCGACCGAGAGATGCGCCTAACTGCTCAGGTAGGTTAGTTTGAAATGGACCAGGTCATTTTAGATCTGGGCTCTGATGCAAATGTATTACCAAAGAAGACTTGGAAGAAAATGGGAGAGCCTAAGCTAGAATGGTCTGCAATATATTTGCGCATGGAAAATCAGTAGAATATTATCTCGATGGGTAGACTTTATGGGGTCATAGCTAATATCGAAGGAGTTAGGCACTGACTAAATTTGAAGTTATTCAAATTGTTGATGATTCAGATCCATACCCTACGATGTTGGGTTTGGATTGGGATATTTAAATGAATGCTATCATCAACCTCAAGTGAAAAAGTATGGTGTTTGAAAAAATTGGAACCATGGTTGTGGTCCCACTAGACCCTATAGAAGGATAAAGATACACAAAACTGGGTCACGTAGAAGAGGAAATTGTTCATATCTATAAGATAACTATGAGAGATGAAGATTGGATCAATCCTACAACAGATGGTAGGCTTAGCTGGGATAGGGATAGTTCAAGCCTCTTAGGCTCAGATGGTGAATTAGGGAAATGGTAGAACCATTTGCGTGAAGTCTCTACACTACGTTGAAACCGAGTCACTAGATATCTACGATGCATATCCTATGAGGTGCGAGAATTACCTTATTATGATGGTGTAGGCAGTGTCAATTGTTTTTTAGATGAGTTCGAAAAGATTTTTCCAAAGAAACAACGATTCCATGCACTTGACTTAGATCTGCACTCAACCACAGTGCGCCGGTGGGAAACACACAAGGAAAACTTTGCGAATTGGGAAGTATGTACCAACATGATGCAACTGCAATTCAGACAACCCAATACCCAGTCAGAAGGAACCTATGTAGGCAAAGAAGATTCGTGAATGAATTTAGCCAGGTGGACTATAGCTTGGGGAGAAGAGCCACAACCTGGAAGGCTGCATACATTCATCCATACTTTAAGCAGGATACCTATGAATTGGTATCTAGAGGTTGAGATGCGACGCGACATGATGAAATGGGTCTTGTTAAGGGAAATATTTTTTTTAACTTTTAGTTTTGAGTGTGGATTCCCCTGCATCAATACTACCTTACAAACAATTCAAGATGTGTGTAACTGAACCATTTTTTGTCTTGATGGGTACATACCTAGGTTCAAAGTGTTCTGTGCAACCAACAAAACCCTCCAAATATTGGCCCTTTCGGTAATGATATGCTTGCACAGTTCAAAGTCTCACTCGAAGCAGTATGGGGGGGTGCTAGAACCATTTTTCCGTACCCCGAGGGAGTGTTTGATGTGTGATTTAACCTTAATTATCAGATATAAGGCTTATTAGGCTTTGCGACACTTCACGGAAACCATATCTAAATGCGGATGAAACCCTTAACAAAAATATGACAAAAAATTAATTATACTTCAGTAAGATTTCGTGCAATAATCTAGATAATTTTGCAATAAGATCCTTAACACAGATGTAACACAAATACAAATATCTTTCCATAGATAAGTAACTCAGATAAATTCACATTCAACATAAACAGATCAACGGATAATTAACATAACCATGCATAAACACATAAATTGCAACAGAGTTTTCCAAAATTCTTCTTTATTAATTATTCTTTAACCCAATAAATTTCCTTTCATCTGCGCACACAACAACAAAGTCCTTGCACATAGCTCAGGACTAGGTCTCCGCACACATAGCCAACAAGAGCCTTTCTACCCATACCAAATGAAAAATAGATCAAAACATCAACATAAGCATTGCTAAAACTTAACTTGACTTAGATAAGATATGATATCCTTACTCGACTCAACCCTTACATATTTATATGACTGCGAGGCGCATATACCATGGTCTCAACCCATGGTTTGAGGCTCATGGTTTCCATTTTTACCCATTACAATGATAAAGGAGCTTTGACATGCCCCAAATCCCCTTGAATTTTGTGCGCAGTACATTTCAACAAAATTTAACCCAAAATTATACAAAATCTAGCCCTTAGGGGACCCCATCCCAACAAGACTCTAGACCTTCACTCAGACTTCCTCCATACCAAGTCAACCTTCCTTGTGATCCTTCCTGAATCTGGAAGCAGCACCAGCAGTAGCACTGGAACTTCAACCTTTCTTCTTAAGACTTCGATATTTAGGTAGATACTTTGATCTAACTTCAACGACTTCGATTTAGGCCCAATACAACTTCTCCAAGCAACAACATCCAACATAATCAACTTCAAATTCTCCTTCACTTAGAAAAAGAAACCTGACAGCAATTGGTGCAACAACTGTAACAAAAAAAATTTGAGAACTTCGATCTCCCAAACTATAGCTCAAAATGCAGACAGAGTAGTGCCAAAATTTCAATTTTATTCAACTCTATAAGTGTTCCAAAAACCGAACCCAGAAATTTCTTCTCCAAAATTTCGAAATTTCTCCTTTTTGCAGCTTCCAGATCGAATTTTTGTGTTACAAATTGATGTCTCCAAGTGAGTTCTATTCCATTGTATACATAGGCTTCTGATGAGCTCGATTTCTTGGGCTTGAGTCCGACTTGATCACCTTAAGTCCAACTTGATGTGTAGGCCTCATAAATCGTATTTGACCCAATACTTGACCTATTTGGATGATTCAAAAGCCCAATATGGATCAATTTAAATCTGCAATAATCTTATAAACTCATAATAAAAGCTAGAAGTCTACAATAGGGACTTTGACCTAAAATTAATATGACCCGAGCATGAAACCCATGCTTTAATAAGTTATTTTATAATAATATAAAATTATTTTCTTGATTCTTTTGACAAGTACAATTAATATTGACTCAAGTACAATTTGTTGGAACACCTAATCCTACATGGGTAGGTGTGGAATGCGAAAAGTCACAATGGAGTCCAAGTGACCTTGGAATATGAAACCAAGAGTCACACCATTGTATTATAAATGTACATCATGTATAATGGAAAAATAAGAAAGCCTCATGCTTATCCTTCATTGTGTGTTGAGTCTCTTGTGTGTGTGTGTTATCTTTCTCATACACCATGTGTGTGCTTAACATGGTGTTTAACATGGTATCAGAGCAGGCGATTACTGGCCCTGCTCCAAATTGACTGAGCCATTTGTGTTTATGGCCTGTGCATATCTGCAAAAATTATTGGCATTTTTGCAGCACTAAGAGTTTCTGCAGCAGTGTTTTTGTCGCCATTCAGAAGTGTTTTGAAGAGGAGCAGCATTCAAAATCACAGCGTTCAGAAATTGGTTTGGAGAAAAGCAGCATTGTGCATATGAAGGTTGATTTTTTCCTGCAATATCTGCATTTTAAATTCTGCACCATTTTGGACCTGCTGGAAAAGTGTTTAAAATAAGTTTATGGAAAATTTTGAGTTTTTCTACTGAAAATTTCATCATCTCTGCATTTCTCTGTTGCTGGGCTATTGGAAAATTTTTTGGGTTTTATTGGCAATCTGCTGTTGCATTTCAGTACTTGAAATTCTACTATTGCCCTCATTTCTGCTCTGCTGTGTATTTAGAAGAAAAATCTGTTGTTGTTTTTAAATTGAAAAAAAAATTAAAATAAAAATAAAAAATAAAATAAAAATTCTGAATCAAACCTGTCTCTCAGCCTCACCACTCAACTTTTCCACACACTCCCTACACTTCCTTACGCCCCCTCACTATATGCTCAAACCGCCCTCTGCAATACCCTCACTATACGCTCAAACCCGACCCCCTCTCCTCTCAACCCTCTCCCTATCTACATGGCTCCACACAACACCGACCCCTCCCTTGGCCGCCCCTACCTCGAGCTCTCCACTCTACACTACAAAATTACCCCTCGGCCTTCACCGCTTGCAACACTCACCCTGCAACATATTCCACCCTCTCCACTCCTCGACAGCCTCTCCCTAAGCTACGGCTCTACCCGCTGCCTAACCCTCGCTCGAGCTCCCTCCCACGCGGGTTCCTTACCACAACTCTCCTCCTGCTCAAACCCATGACCCTGCGCATGATCCAACCCCTCTCCCCTCGCTCTACGCCCTCCCTAACCCCCACGCTACCCCTTATCACTCCTGCTCCCTCTGCTACGCTCCACACTTCACTGACCGCTCCTCTGCAACCGCCACTCATCTCCCTTCCCCACCTCTGCGCTCAACCCACGGCATAACAGCCGGCCCTCAACTCACCCCTCTCTGCTTGCTCTCACATCTCACGACCTCTCATCCCAGCTCTAAATGCACCATACCCACGACTCCTCCCATACACTTATTGCGCCCTCTCCACCACCCTCACTCCAACGCCATTCCCTCTCTCCCTTGGCCGCTCGGCCTTTCCCGCCCACAACCCTTCACAATTCGTTTTTAAAATTTTAATTTCTATTATTCCCCCTCCTTTTAAATCCACCCTTCCTCTCCATTTAAAATTACGCCCTCCCATTTTACAATACTGCCCCCATTCTCATACAATACCGCTCCACATTCCCACACTCCTCCAATTTCACAAACGCTCATCCCATCTCATTTTTTTTTAAATTTTAAAATTAATTTTAAATATACGCCCCCCTTTCATATAAATAAGTTCTCACCTCTCCATTTAATTCCTTTCCTCTCCCCATTTTAATCAATTTCCTTTCTTTATTAACAAAAAAAAATAAAAATTTATTCCCTTTCCATTTTAATTTTTTATTAAAAATCTCCCTCCTCATTTTTAACTAATTTCCATTTTTAATTAATTTTTTATAATTAATTAAAGAAAAAAAGAAAAAGAAAAAAAACAGCAGAGAGAGAAAGGAAGAGATATGAACAACAGAAATGAAGGAAATGACATATCAGTAAATGGACAGTACACAGAGAAAAAAGAATATTTGACATTTTATGATTTGTGGCATATATAAGAGGGTGTTTTTCTGAAATAATTTTACATGTTTAGACAAGTTTTCCATCATTGCAAAATAGCTATTTGAAGAAAAATTCAGCTGCATAGTGTTTTCAGCTGCACATATTTTGCAGAAATATTGTATTGAACTGACATTGTATTGCTTCTTCTTCATAGTTTCATCAAGACTTGAACTGTATTTGAGTTGTTGAAAAATTGTTGATTGCCCTCCATCATTTGAGGAGCAGATTTTGTACTTTGAGATTTCCATAGTTGGAAATTCTTTAGAGTCATTTGTATTTGTTAAATCACATTGTAAACAGGTGCATTTTCGGTTGAAGCCGACACCCTTTCATTTTTTGAGCCTAAATTGTTAAAAATGGCTAAAATCAATGATGAATTAGAGTTGTTGAATAACCTCATTCTTTCCAATGTTGATGATGTGATAAAAATGAGCAAGAATGCTCTTTGTAACATTCAGACTTGTATACAAAATGCACAAGAAAAGATTGAGTTTTTGCAATTGGAATCTCAACTCAAACAAGATGAACTTCAACAAAAGAGTCACCATTCTGAACCTGTTTCTGTTCAGAAGATTGTGAAAGACTCCCATCAGCAGCAAGTCAGTAAATTTGAAGTTGATTCCCATTCAGTTCCTTGCACAAGATCAGATGTACATGCATATGCAGCAGTTCAACCTGCACTTCTCAAGCCCATCATCAGACCTTGGGAAGAGCTTGTCCACAACAAGCACAAAACTGGTCTTGGATACGACAAGGATGTGTCCTTTCATATTCCAGACTACTCCAAGCCCATCATATTTCAGAGTGTCGGATTCATGTATGACAGTTCACCTGCAGCTGTTACAGATCATGTTCCACTTCCACGACAACAAATTGAGAAATGCCAACACTGTGATCGAGTTGGCCATATGAAAGATCACTGTTTTGATCTTCATTCATGCAAGCACTGTGGTCGGCACACCCATTCTTTAGATATATGCTTCAGACACAAGCCTCCTGCAAGAACCAAGATTCATCTTGGATGGATCGCTACTTGGCAATGGGCATCAGCAGCCAAGAAGATGTTTACGACACATGTTAGAACTTGCTCACAGATATTGAGCAAACTTGCAGTTGAGTTTTCGCCATCATCTCACCTTGTCCCTGACAGGGGGGAAAATGGTGGTCATGTACAAGCTTCGACGACATATCACGCGAGCCTGAGCCACAATCTCTCATTCCATGTTCAGAGTTGTAGCCAGCAGTTCAAGCGAGCCTAAGCCACACCCGTCATTCCATTCATGATGTAGCCAGAGACATGGATGCCCATGAGCATGCCTTCGGTTGGTGGACAACCTTAAACCATCATCTTTGGTTGGTGGATAACCTAAAACCATCACAAGTAGTAGACCTCCCTTCTTTTAGGTCGAAGGTATCCCTTTCATATATGAGGGGCACTTCCTCTAGCAGAAGCCTTCAGCTTATTGTCAGCTTTGGTTGAGTTCCAGGAAATGTTTCAAGCATTCCAAAGTTGTTGGTAATCCTAAAACCATCACAGGTAGTAGACCTCCCTTCTTTTAGGTTGAAGGTCTCCCTTTTTATATGAGGGACAATTCCTCTAGCAGAAGCTTTCAGCTTCTTGCCAGTTTTGGAAGAGTTCCGGGAACTGCAACAAGTTTTGCGTTCCAGTGTTTGTGGTCATCCTAAAACCACCTCTTTTTCCAACATTTCAGAGAGTTGATTCAGCCCAAGTGCTGCCATGTATACTTTGCAAATTTGTATTACAACTCTTTTCTTGGACTCACACATACCCCTTCGGATTAAGGGGTGATGTTGGAACACCTAATCCTACATGGGTAGGTGTGGAATGCGAAAAGTCACAATGGAGTCCAAGTGACCTTGGAATATGAAACCAAGAGTCACACCATTGTATTATAAATGTACATAATGTATAATGGAAAAATAAGAAAGCCTCACGCTTATCCCTCATTGTGTGTTGAGTCTCTTGTGTGTGTGTGTGTGTTATCTTTCTCATACACCAGGTGTGTGCTTAACATGGTGTTTAACACAATTTATGAAGACCATGCCTAAGTTAGATTCTTCAACACCATTCACTAATGTAAAATCTCTAATTTGGCATGTTAAGCTTTTTCTATCACATTTCAATGCTTAAAAGGTGATACCAATGATAATGATCCCAATATAGTGATTGATTTGATCACATATATATCTTTGTTGTAGTATGATTTCTTCGTACACACTAGAGGCCATTTAGAGCCTTTTTGTTAATATATATATATCTTAAACATTTTATGTATTTTTTGGTTGACCTGTTCTTGGTCCAAGCTTTTTACCAAAATTTTTGTGGTTGTAGTCCAATTCACAATTTTCAAGTCCACTAGTTTGATGAATGGTTTTATTCTGATAACATTGGTCACCACTTATAGAACCAAAAAACCATAATTTAAAAATGATTTCATTTTCATGGCCCTAGATACATTAACCAAATATTCAAACAACCAACCATTTATCTCAAAACAATTCTAGATATAATCCCAGATAAAATTGGGTAGTTTACTAATATTCAAAATAAACAAATCCTCACTTGTAAAACCAATATAAGACGCTTTAACCCATCAATTAAAAAAAAAGTTAGTATCATACTACTAACATATGCCTAGACTTTTAAAATAGAAAACTAGATAGTATTTCAATCAACCATCTCTCATTAAAAACCACCTTAAAAGTTCATTGGTTTACTTGTACAAACTATTTTTGACATATATTGCATTTTTCAGTTGGAGATGCTTCAAGGTTCAACACTATATACATGTCTCAATCTCTCGAAGTTTATTCATCATTGGCCTTATTACTTGCTCCAAACATAATTGTTGGTCATCTTCTAGTTCTAATTTACAACTGACCGCAATGATTGGCACGTTCACCTACATGCAGCTAAGGAGAGTAAAATAGAAATTTTATTTATTAGGTTTTCTTGGGAAAAGATATTTTAAAATGTGTGAAACCATAACAGACACAAAATAAGCATAAGTATTACTTATAAGCGACCAAGTTCTGGTAGCTAGTAAGAAGAGAATTGCCTAAGTGTTATATGCTAGTGACATGCATATGCTAGAACAATTGCATATGCCTTCTAGTGCATTTTGACCATATATTGTTCTGATCCCCAGGTCTAAAATGAAAATTATTTTAAGGATAAAAATTAGCTCTTTATAGAGAAAAAATACAAGGTTAAGATAATGTGTTAAACAAAACAAACATAGGCACCTAGTCAGAAATAAATTATCGACACAATAATATGAACACCTATATTATGCAACCGATTTGCAATCATTGTATTTGGAAAGTATTGTTGTTCCATGCAAACATGAATTTTTTTTTAGTAAAACTAACTATCATCTCTAAATATGTTCCTTCTCATGTTAATATATTTTATTTTCTATGAGGAATTACACTTACCTTCTTTTCTTTTGTATAAATGTCTATTAGTTCTACTACTCACCATGAATACTTACAAACTTGTAAAAGGCAATAACACTAGACTATATTAATTGTCCATTTAGCAACAAATATATATTGAGGACACAAAAAGATATCATAGTGTCATTAGTGCGTTTATTAATTCATTTTCATCATGAGTTGTTTGTTCTAATTTTGTATTCATAGTTGTTAGATAAAATCTCATTTCTATGCATGTAGATAAAATCCTAACTAGATTTGAGATTGGGAAAATTCTAAATTATAATTTCTTGTTACAAATATCAGGCTAGGAAACTGAGAAAATGTGAAAATTAAGGGAAAAACAAAAATGTTTTAAGGGAAACCTTGAAATTACATTTTTTCTTATACTTGTTCTTCCAAATTTGTATCATTAACTATTATACATTTCTTGAAAATTGAACTAAGCATTATATTTAATTATGATATATAAAAAAACATAGTAAAAAGAGATATTAGTATAATGTAATAATCAAACAACGAATATAGAACAAAGCAGTAATGGAATAATAAATAGAATAGAGACATTCCTTTTAGCTAAGTTATAATTTTCTTTAATTGTATCTCTTCCATTTCCGTCAATTTTTCCTGGTTATGAAATATGAATTAGATCATATACATTAATATAATTAAAAAAATACATAGAAATCATATATAACTTTGGTAATATAATTGTTAAAATTGCATAAACTGAAAAATTCAGAAGAGAAAGTGTTATGGAAAAGATGATTCATTTGGCCAATTCCTGTCAGTTCACAAAATAAAATCGTTGAAAGTTCATGATGGAATTTTTGTTAGAGGAAAAAGGCCAGCACAACAAGTGGATATGTGATTATGGATCCCGCCTCTCTCCCACAATAATTGTGAGCCATTGATTTTAATGAGAAATCACAATTGTTAACTCTGCAGGGACCCACATCGAGGTAGAGTATAGTCGAAAACTATATATATATATATATGTTCAAGGTCGTTGATTGTGATTGACTAGGGCCATTAGGTTTCATTGGGGATGTTATCACTCCCCCTATTTCCCAAGGCTGAGAATGGAACTGAAGGAGGTAACCTCAAACCAACCTTTAGGTATGGTAGCTAGCCCTACCAAAACCAGAGAGGGCTCTCTCAATGGCACTTTAACAACCAATGAGATGACTGAATATGTAATGATCTTAGGCTAGTTATGATGCTCAATAAATTAGGGTTTTGTTTGATTTGAGTGTTGGGAAAAATACTGAGAGGGGGGGGGGGGTGAATCAGTATTTACTGCATATTCAAAACTTTTTACTTTTTCATTCCTTAAAACCCATACGCTACTTTGCTGAATCTAAGTAGCGTATACACGCGGATATCCTTCATAAAACTCGCGTATACACAGATATCTAATTATGCCATTAGTTCTTCACTTATATCATTCCATCATTCATTCATTAGATGTTCTATAAACAGTAAACATGTGCAGTAAGAACAGAATAAACCATCACACAAAGCATCACACATGAACACCGGGATTTTTAGGTGGAAACCCAAGTCGGGAGAAAACCACCGCTGCAGTTGCTCGGCCTTCAATATTTTATTATAGAGAAAACATCTTACAACATATGTGCTGGCGCAGACTTGACCAGCACGCAGGCACCCACCTGCGCTCGTTTACCAGCCTCTCCTGGAAGGGAGCTCCAACCCCCTGACTCGTTTACCAGCCTCTCCTGGAAGGGAGCTACGACCCCCCGATCTCGTTTACCAGCCTCACCCGGAAGGGAGCTACAACCCCCTGACTGAAGGCTACAACCCTCAGCACCACCTTGGACCACGTTTCATCAATTTTCACACTGGATCCAACAACTTCAATAGAAAAACACTTGCAGGCCACATTTCATCATATTTTCATACTGGACCCTTTCCATACTTCTTAAGCACAAACATACATCACCAACAGATACTTATCAACACAGATCAGATAGCAGAAACACAGCAGAACAGATCAGATATTTCATACCCCTTGCTTCAGCAAACCCTAGTTTGCATACGCGCTTTTACTTCACCGATGTCGCGTATATACGCGCTTCCGTCCACACAAACCAGCGTATACCTCAGTGTATATTTTATTGCGCATACGCGCTTTCTCTTCGCTGAAGCCGCGTATATACGCGCTTCCTCCGCGGCGAAGTAGCATATAGATCTTCAATCATTACAGAGCAGCATACTTCATCAGATCAGATATTCAGTTCAGATCTACCCTTTTGCTTCAGACAGATGTTCGCCTAGATGTTCGCTTCATCACGGATCTAGGCCTTCCATAAGCAGATCTAGTAGATACAAGTGCATTTCAGATCTAGATCCCCTTCTTCATCATTGGTGCATCATACATTCAGATTTATCTTCAAGTGTAACCCTTTCCATTCAGATCTACTTCAGAGAGAAGTATTCATTCAAGCTCAGACATCTTGCACCCACATACATGTTTTGCACAATGAATTTCTTCTCCTTATATAGGTTTATCCTTTTTCAATACCATGAGCCCCTTTTTTCAATACCATGGGCCAAAGCAATACCATGAGCCCAAAACAACCTGGACGGGGTCAATTAGGCGGATCATTACCCAATACAATGGGTCAATACCATGGTGGTTACCCCTGGTTTTGCACTTTTTGAGCGCTTTTTCCCATACGCGACTTGGAGCGTTCCTTTCCGCGTGCATACGCGACTTCCCCTAGGCAAATCCGCGTATACAAAGAGACATACTCTTTTCATCATATTTTGAGCACATTCTGAATTCCTTTCTTCATTGCCTTTTGTACACACTGTAGATACATCATATTTTCTTCATCAAGAACATATTATTTCAAGCACAACTTCATCAAGAGGGTTGTCTTTCAAGGACAACACTTAGCATCATATTGTCAACAAACATCACATCAGATTTACATCATTTACCAAGTTCATTAAGTCAAGAATAACTTCATCAGGTGGTTTGCCATCAAGGACAACACATGTCAACAGTCGCATGTCTTCATCTTCATTTAGTGGGTTGCCATCAAGGACAACACTCTGCATCATATTTCCAACAATCTCCCCCTTTGGACTTGATGGCAACCATGATGGTGTTTGGTTACCACAACAGATAGGTACATTAAGAATACAATGACATCATGTCAATATCCCCATTCTTTGACACCATTCTTTCTCTCCATTTCAAACACCATATTACTCTCCCCATTTTTGGCATCATTCAAACACCATGTCACTCTCCCCCTTTGACATCAAGGGCAAAGGACAAAACTAGCAGATCAAAACCAACACACTCTCCCCCTTTGACATCAAGGGCAACGGGCGGATCAAAACCAACACACTCACCTCCTTTTCTCCTCATGTAGAAGAAGCGTTCTGCAGACCTGATGTATACTGAAGTGACCAAGCTCCCCCTGAGTTCATGCTGAATATTTTTCAATGAAGTACATGACTCTATGAACTTCCTATCACCAAAAGACTCATACTTACATCAAATATCCAACCAAGTGGATTTACATATAAGACTCAAGTACCCAACCAAGTGGGTTTACAAATTTGACTCAGCTACCCAACCAAGTGGGTTTACAAAAATGACTCAGCTACCCAACCAAGTGGGTTTATAAATTTGACAAGTCCTTACATGACTGAATAATACAATTTACAACATGGGTCTCAACAAGACCTTTTCATCAAACTACAAATATAGCTTTTAAGACCAACACCAGAAAGTCCTCAAGAAAGAGAACATATTTCAGAACCATCATAATGCCAACACTGCATTATACTCAGCAAAGCTAATGCTCCCCCTGAATCTGTGCAACCAAGCAATCTTTCCAAATGACTAAGGCTCCCCCTTAGTTTGTGCATCCTGAAAACTTCCACCAACAAATCATCAAGGCATCTTCATCAAACATTAGAAACAAAATTAAGAGAACTGGAACACCACTAGAGATACCAAACAGTATCAGAGATTCCAAACAGCACTGCAGCTGTGCTGAAGAGAGCTGAACCAACCAAAAATTGTCAGAAATCAAACATACGTGGTTTTCTGTGCAGGAACTTGCGTATATACGCGACTGTGTTTCAGGAAACCCGCGTATCCCAAGCCATCTTCTAAATTTCAACCAGATCTGATTCTCTGTGAGGCAAAGACAGTGTTCAGCTTATTTCTGAGACATTTGAATGCTTCCCTGGACTACAGATAGATAGAACAGTGTAGTTGTGTCTTCAAGTGTCATCCAATGGTTGTAGCAAAGGCACATTAGTAACCAGGCCTTCAGATTCTTTGCAGCATCAATACAATCTTTCCAAGAAAGTTTATCATACCAGAACAACAACTTCCCATAAGTGTCAAGCAATCATTCATGTGGTCCACCACCATCCTACATCACCATGATCTTTAAGATTTAACATGAAGTAACATATGTAGGAAAAGATCTCAGCCATAGTAACAAACTCTGCATGAACTATTCTTATCTCTGAATCATAAGACTTCTAATTTTATCCAACAGATAAAATTCAGCAAGCAGTAAACATAATTCATTCAACGTCTCATCATCATAAACCATGTACCAAGCCATCATCATTTGAGGATGAGTATCATAATAACCAAGAATAAGCAGTCATATTGCCAACAATGCAATCATTAGTATTCAACCTGCTGCTCCCCCTGAACCGGTGCTCTTTCTTAACTTGTGCAACCTGAATGCCTTTATCAGCAAGTCATCAGCAACAATCTCTGCATGGTCTGTCCTAATCTCTGAATTATAAGACTTCCAATCTCATCATCAAAAAGTAAACAGGACTCATTCATAATCTTCAACGCAAGGCATCAAGTATCATATCATCATTATTTAGAACTGAGGAATTGAGCTGATACAAAGTCAATAATATAGTTATTAACAGTCAGACTGATGCTCCCCCTGAACCTCTGCACCAGATCTTCAGCTTATCATACCAATTCTCTTATCATAAATGCATACGCGACTGTGTCTGCTGAAACTCGCGTGTATACGTGACTTTTGTGAATATAACTCGCGTATGGAAAGTGAAACATAGAAATTTTTCACATTCCTTTATCTCCCCCTGAACTTGTCTTTCCTGTACCTGTCCTTTCCACATCAGATGCGCTGTCAAAAGTAAACATAACTAGAATAATCAAATCAACCATGAGAGTCATCATGCATTGCTCCCCCTGTGATGATACATTACTAAATCTCATAATGTATCCCACATCATTCCTGCAGTCAATCAGAGAAGTAAGCTTCAGAAGCGGATGACTGCAGTAGGGTCAGAATTCCCTACGTTTCTGATTGGTCTTCCTTCTTTTTCCAAATTTGTTTGACCTTCCTAACAGTGTGCTGAAAATTGTCCACTTTCTTAGATCTGTCAACCTGCATTCCTTTTCTACATGCCCATACTTGTTACAAGAATAACATCTCATATGTCCAGAAAAGTAAGCATAAGAATCATAATGAGTATTTCTAATCTTCCTTCTTTTTCAATCAACTCCTTTATGTCCATACATGTTACATGAGAAACAATATCCCCTGAAGAAACTAGAGTACCTTTCTGAGTAGAACCTGTTTGTTTGTGGCTGAAATGATCTGCTCCTGCAATTTGCTGCAACATGCCCATAGTTATGACATTTAAAACATTCAATGTTCTTGAATGAATTCCTTTGAGAATTCATGATTGTTGGTTGATCTTTTGACTCTTTCAACACTTCAGATTTTGCATTGATGTCCTTTGATTCTTTAGCACCTCCTTGTGAGCTAGATTCTCCTTTAACAGTTTCATGGAAACCAAGACCAATTTTGATAGCAGGAGACCTTTGATTACTCAGAATATTGTCCAAAATATTAGTACTATCATGAAACCTCAAAAGTTTAACCTTTTCTTCTAATTTACCTTTGAGAATGTTTACATCAACTTCCAAGGCTTGACATTGCTTTGTTATGCTTTCTTCTTTCCTTCTTCCATCTTCTACTTGATCCTTCAGATTTAGAATCTCTTCTTTCAACCAATCTTCGTTTTCTTCACATGTTTTTTGTAGCTCTTCATTCTTCTTCTTCGATGCTTTGAGATCTTCTTTCAGAGATATGTTTTCTGCTTCAAGTCCTGCATTCTTCTTATTTGATTTATCCAGGTCTTCTTTGAGGGAAATGATTTCTGCTTCAAGTCCTTCCTTTTCAAATGATTGTATAGGTTCCTCACTCTTCTTACTTTATGCTTCAAGTTTTGCTTGTAGAGAGATGATTTCAGCTTCAAGACTTTTATTCTTCCTCTTTGATTTTTCCAGACCTGTTTTTAGAGAACCGTTTTCTGCTTCAAGTCCTTCATTCTTCTTATTTTCTTCTTCAAGTTCTGCTTGCAGAGAGATGATTCCAGCTTGATATCCTTTACTTCAACTGCGTACATCATCGAACATCCTTTTCAGTCTAAATACCAAAGCTTTGGAGGCAGCGTCCTTCTCATTAAATTTTCTTTGTTGATCTTTGATAACTTCTTCTAGATCCACAACTTTTCTCTTACTATCTTCATCTTTAATCTTGACAGCTTCGATAGCATATTCTTCACTATCATCACCATTGTTTGCACTACTAAGATCTTTCAAGGGATGACCCCAATCACTATCTGATTCATTTTTTTCAAATTCAGCTATCTCCTTACTTTGAGTAGCCTTCTTCTTTGCCATGAGCACTTGTAGAGCTTGGTCAG
Source organism: Pinus albicaulis (assembly GCA_034641835.2). Classification (NCBI taxonomy): domain Eukaryota; kingdom Viridiplantae; phylum Streptophyta; class Pinopsida; order Pinales; family Pinaceae; genus Pinus; species Pinus albicaulis. Next base: position 1,178,708,632 of record CM076575.1, on the reverse strand, counting down.
AATCTTCTTCATCTTCACTTTCACCATAATAATCCTTGCATATACAATTAAGTAAAATACAAGAGCAACGATCAATACCTATTTCATCTCCTTCAATTTCTGCTATACATGATTTCTGAGGCTTCTTCTTTCCTTGAGTAACCTTCTTCTTTTGCTTCTTTCCCATTGCGATGGATCTCCTTCAAGCGATCAAGCTTCTGCAGAAGGACCATCCTCTGATACCAATTGGTGGGAAAAATACTGAGAGGGGGGGGGGTGAATCAGTATTTACTGCATATTCAAAACTTTTTACTTTTTCATTCCTTAAAACCCATACGCTACTTTGCTGAATCTAAGTAGCATATACACGCGCAAGTAGCATATACACACTGATATCCTTCATAAAACTCGCGTATACACAGAGATCTTATTATGCATTTATTTCTTTACTTATGTCTATGCATCATTCATTCATCAGATGTTTAGTTAACAGTAAGCATGTGCAGTAATAACAGAATAAACCATCACACATAAGCAACACACATGAACACCAGGATTTTAGGTGGAAACCCAAGTCGGGAGAAAACCACCGCCGCCGTTGTCTCAGCCTTCAATATTTTATTATAGAGAAACATCTTACAACATATGTGTAAGCCAAGTGAGACTTTAACAAAGACGCAGCAATTCACTGTGGTCAAGCACAGCCTCTTCTCCTTCGGGAAGGGAGCTCACACCCCCGATCTGCTACTCGCCACTGAAGGGAGCTACGACCCCCTGATCTCGTTTACCAGCCTCTCCTGGAAGGGAGCTACAACCCCCTGACTGAAGGCTACAACCCTCAGCACCACCTTGGACCACGCTTCATCAATTTTCACACTGGATCCAACCACTTTAATAGAACACAACTTGCAGGCCACAATTCATCATATTTCCAGACCGGACCCTTTCCATACTTTTAGCACAAACATACATCACCAACAAATACTTATCAACACAGATCAGATAGCAGAAACACAACAGAACAGATTAGATATTTCATACCCTTTGCTTCAGCAAACCCTAGTTTGCATACGCTCTTTACCTTCACTGATGTCGCGTATATACGCGCTTCCGTCCACACAAACCAGCGTATACCTCAGTGTATATTTTATTGCGCATACGCGCTTTCTCTTTGCTGAAGCCGCGTATATACGCGCTTCCTCCGCGGCGAAGTAGCGTATAGATCTTCAATCTTTACAGAGCAGCATACTTCATCAGATCAGATATTCAGTTCAGATCTACCCTTTTGCTTCAGACAGATGTTCGCCTAGATGTTCGCCTCATCACAGATCTAATCACTCCATAAACAGATCTAGCAAATACAAGTACATTTCAGATCTAAAGATCCCGCTTCATCATTTCTTCATAAGTGCTTCATAGATTCAGATCTATTATCAAACCTTTACCCTTTCCATACAGATATACTTCACAGAGAATTATTCATTCAAGCTCAGACATCTTGCTCTCACACTCACATTTTGCACAATGAATTTCTTCTCCTTATATAGGTTTATCCTTTTTCAATACCATGAGCCCCTTTTTCAATACCATGGACCAAAACAATACCATGAGCCCAAAACTACCTGGACGGGGTCAATTAGGCGGATCATTACCCAATACAATGGGTCAATACCATGGTGGTTACCCCTGGTTTTGCACTTTTTGAGCGCTTTTTCCCATACGCGACTTGGAACGTTCCTTTCTGCGTGCATACGCGACTTCCCCTAGGAAAATCCGCGTATACAAAGAGACATACTCTTTTCATCATATTTTGAGCACATTCTGAATTCCTTTCTTCATTGCCTTTTGTACACACTGTAGATACATCATATTTTCTTCATCAAGAACATATTCTTTCAAGCACAACTTCATCAAGAGGGTTGTCTTTCAAGGAAAACACTTAGCATCATATTGTCAACAAACATCACATCAGATTTACATCATTTACCAAGTTCATTAAGTCAAGAATAACTTCATCAGGTGGTTTGCCATCAAGGACAACACATGTCAACAGTCACATGTCTTCATCTTCATTTAGTGGGTTGCCATCAAGGACAACACTCTGCATCATATTTCCAACATTGAGTTTTTGTTGGATAAGAATGAAAGTCAAGGAACTAGGCCTAGGGTTTAGGTTCGATTTAAAAGGTTAGGTTGCAGAGACAAGGATGAGGCCAGGTAGGTGAAATTAGGAACATACTTAATTTGTCATTGTTTATAGGGTTTTAAAATAGAGAGAGTTAGAATGAGCATGTTAAATGAATTCACTCATTAGAAGAGTAGACACATTCATGAAAATCTTATAAAAAAGAGCACGTAAAGTAAGATTTATATTCATAAACTCATAAGATTAACATACAGAAGCATATATGTGATGTAAATATAACATAAAATTCAACTTGATGAGCTAACAGAGAAAAAACAATGCTCAAAATCTTACCACTGGAGTCCCAAGATTATAGCTGCAACATTTCATTGATTTTACTGAAACATAGTTTGTACAATATCTCCACACTGCAAATAACAACTATCCAGCCCCTCAAATGACTTGAGTTGGAATACATATAGAAAATAGAATTCATGACACCTCATTGGGGCGAAATAGGATCCCAAACACATCATAAATGCATTGTATGAGTCATTACCTACAATCTATGGAAGTTATAAACCATTCCCTCAAATTTAGCTAATAACTAGGAGTGTGTGTATCCTTCATTAATGACATTTTTCCTCCACAAAGAGAGGAAAAAAAAACTCTCCTACCAAAAATACACTTCATGGGATAGCTAAATCTCGAATTTTGGAGTTTTTTTGGCTTGAAAACTGTCCAAAGTAATCCAAGACAGAAGTGTCACACCTGTTAGTAGAAGCGTCAAGCCACTTTGGTGCTGATTTTGACTGACTTTTAGGTAGTCATTTGCAAATATGGAAGTTAGGCTAGGTAACCATGTGTGTCATATTTCCATTTCACCCTAAAAACTGAGAAAATACCCCCTGGAAGGCCCAAAAAAACTCATTCTCCCAACCTCACTCAAGAAGTGTCGCGCATAGGTGAAATAGGTGGCAAAAACATGAAAAATGTGGTGTTTTTTGTTTTTTTCTTCAAAATGGGAGGGTGAATTGCAAACCTGAGGTCATATCTATGATTTAGAAGTGAAAATAAATCCAACCATATAAAAATATCTCCATTTATATTATCTAATAAAAATCGTCACGCCGCTACATGACACTTCTACAATGACCCAATTTCTAGATTTTTCAAAAAATCATCAAAAATGCCCAAAATGCTCAAAATATTCTAAAATTTGTTTTATGGCATTGTAGGATGATATGCTAAACAACTAAGCAGGCATCAACAAGCAGGTCCAAGTTATCCTTCTCCTTAAGCTTAATTATGGTTTCCTTAAGCTTTTTCCTCAAGTTCTTCACCCTCACCTTGGCGATTTGGTTCTTTGTGAAATAATGCCTCCCCATATTCCTCTGCAAGTTGTTATCTCTTTCTCCCTTCTTCAAAATATTCTCAAGATGAATGTTTACCCTATCAATCCACAACTCTTTATCTTGTTCAATTTCAACAGCTATCAATTCATCAAATGCTAACTGAGCTAATGGTGGAGATGGCTCCCTTTCTTGCTCTTTTTTCTTAGTTAACCCTCTTTTTCTTGGCCTCCTTGGCTTTGTTTCAGTCTCTGTGTCCTCCAGCCACTCAACATCCACCACTTATTTTCCTTTACCCTTTTCTGCCTCAATATTAGCCTTTGGTTTTCTTTGGAGGAGTTGTTTCACTTTCAACTGCATTTTCTCTTGCTGTAAGAAGGTAACCAAGAAGTTTTCCTTTGAGACATTGTCCCTCAGTTATACTATCTCTGCATATTTTTTCCTTATAATCTCCTCAAATTTCTTATACTTTACCCACTCTGCCATCTCAACCTTCATGGGCGCTTTTTCTTCATGCTGCTGCAATGGTGACTCATCCTCATGCATGAGTGGCTCACTATCATGACTAGGTGGATGATCTAATGTTTGTCTTTGTTTAGCTATGGTATCTGGTGCAACTACACCTTTGATGGTCTTGGGATAAAAACCCATTATCTTACCTTTCTCATAGGTTTGAGTGATCTCAACCCTAGGCGCCTTTGGAACCTCTTCTTGCCTACTTGAAGAGCCAACCTCCTTTTGTTGTGCTGGTGTTGATGGTGTGCTATGGATGATGGGTGGGCTAGTAGTAGGCGTTGATGCAACTATCTCCATGAAAGTTTCCCAAGATATATTGATTGATGAGAGATGATGCAAGACAATAAGCTTGAACAAACCATGGTGGAAAAAACTAAGATTATGATCTTTTCCTTTGCTATGTACCATTTTAGTCATCTCGATCAAACTTTTGAACAAATAATTAGGCAAATTGAGTGGCTTAGTAGCAGTGAATTGCATCAATAACCTAACATGGTACTGGTACAAACTTGAAAATCTCCCTTGAAATGTAAAATATTTCATAATTATCTTCATCAAAGGGGCATATTTATAAAGTAAATGCCTGAGAGGGAAGATGTGGTCAGGATCATCTTTGAAATGAGCTTTGAGGAACATTTTATAGTTATCAAGGTCCACTTCCATCCCTTTGAACCACATTTCTCCATGGTTCGGGATACATGTTGCTGAATCAATGACATCTACAGATATGTTGAATTTAATTCCTACTATGACATCCTTTTCTTTCCTGAATATAGTGGAAAATTTTATTTTCAATTGAGGATGACAACCTACCTCCTTGATTCTCTCTCAAAACCTCAAAAAACCACTATTTTCAAAACATCTCTTGGAAAAAGGAGAGGAATTGATTTATTGCAAGTTATATGGCTCAAGCCTAGAATGGTGGCCTACATTATAAATCTTCTTTTCACCCTCCATAGTGTCGTTCAACCAGATAAAACCCTAGCTATATGTAAAGGGTAGGGAAAGTGAAGATTTAGGAAAACAGGGGATAGTGGTAGGGTGGTTTTAGGGGCATAAATGGGGTGGAAAGAATCTAGGGAAAAATCCCTAAAAAATTGGGGAGGTAGGGTAATGAGTTGGATTTACATTCCAAGTGAAATTTATAGAAATGGGCATGAGGAAGGTGCCCAAAAGGTCAAAACATAGGGTTTCACTAGTTTTTCTACAAAAATGTAGTGAAAATTAGGGTTTTAATGAAATTGATGGAAAGGAGGGCTGTGAGTGATAGGGAGTGTTAGGGTATGGTGTATGAAGGATTTATAAATGTTTTAGATGGTTATATTATGGTTTTATCAACAAAAACAAACCAAAGATGAAAAACACCATAAACATAGTGGAGATGACCTAAGGAAGGAATCTACTCATTTGATGATGAATTTTGAGTTAAGAGAGGTATGGAGGGTGTCCACTTACTATTTTAGAGGTGTATGAACCTTTGTGAATTTTTTTTTAACCTTGGAGGACTGATTTGGAACTAAAATACCAAAAGCGTAGCACATGGCAGAAATGTAGCACAACACCTTAGAAGCGTAGCGCAACACCTCCAAAAGCATAACAAAGGAAGTTTTGGTACACATTTCTTGTTTTTATTCAACCCTTGACAGTTGTGGAGTATGATGGTGAGAAGAGAGGAGCTCTATCGAACATAAAAGGATGAAATGAGTTGAAGAATCCTCTTTTTCCTTTTATAACAATCACAAAATTGCTTTTTTTGTCTTCTAGTGAAATCACAAGCTCTTTTGAAGAAACTTTATTTTTATGAAAAAATTTAATCAAGAAACACACTTTATTTGAGGAAAGAAAAAGTGCCTTTAATTATTTCCCTATCTTTGCTAACTCCCTATGTAAATGAATTGTATGGTGAAAATGAGGTTTTTTTCACCTTCTTTCATGACATAATTTAACATTATGGTGGCGAAAAAAAATGAGACCTAGATTCTGACCTAGATGAAGGTGTGGTGAATGAAATCATACCCTAGATGATAATGGATGACATGACATTTTAAATTATGATGACCATGAATGGAGTGAATGGTGTAGCATTTCATACCTAAACATATTCGGTGAAATTTTTTTTATTTGAAATTGACTTGAAAACATAAAATTTTGACCTAGGACCACTACTAAGTAAACTTGAAAGGGTATTTTGATCACTGAACATTAAAACACTAAAATTGGATCCAACTGGGGATGGAAGCTCCTTATGGAGGTGTCAATAACACCGTAGATTAGGTAGGCTCATCCATTTGGCATTGGAGTCAAAACTAGAAACTGAAATTTTTTTGACAAAGTGAAATGATTAACTAAACAGAAAATGACTTTGACTCAAAAACTGACTTGAATTTTTGAAATTTTAAAAGAAAAAAATCAGCTGATTATAGAAGTCTCATGGAGTTCTCCTCGAGCTTCAAAATTTGGCAAAAACTTCCTTATTCTTCGACAAAAAATAAAAGCGATATTTACAATGAAAGTGAACCTTTTGCTTCAATATTGGGTAAGGTAATGTTTGGGGAACCTACCATTCATCGGTCCTCCAAGAATTTCCTTCCCATAAAGATCTTCTAACAAAAAAACCTTGTTACCCCTGAATGTTGTAATATTGTATGGACCTTTCCATAGGTTATTAAACTTACCATGCTTACGTTTGTCTTCATTTCAGGCATCCCATCGCAGAACAACAGCTCCTAACTTGAAATCATCAGCTTTGGTATTCTTGTCATAGATCTTCTTGATTTTCTCTTGAATTTTTGAACTGTGATAAAAAACTTCTTCTCCTGACTATTGTAAATTAATCATTTGACTGATTCTCCCATTGAATGTCATTTAGCTCACTGTCAATCTCTTGCAAAATTTTCATCACCGACACTGATAGAGAAGTGGGAAACACTGTGTCGACACCATACACTAGCTAAAAAGGTGACATGTTGATTGATATCTTTGTGCTAACTCTGTCTTCCCATAGAGAATTTATGATTTTTTTTTTCCAATTTCTTTTTTTTTTCTTGCAACAATTTCTTGATTATGTTCACCAATTATTTTTTTGATGATTTAGCCAACATGTTTCCTTGGGATAGTATGTTGTATAATGCTCAAGTCTTATGTGATATTTATCACAAAATTCAATCATCTTTTTGGAATTAAAGGCGGTTGCATTTTCAGTGATAATTTTCTGTGAGCAGCCAAAACGAGACAAGATATTTCTCTACAAAAACTAAATAATGATTATGTTTATAGCTTGTCTCGTGGGAATGGTTTCAATCCACTTTTTGAAGTAATCAGTGGCAGTGGGATCCAATTATTCTGTGATGATGGAGGATGGATATCACCAATGAAATCAAGACCCCATTGCTGGAAGGGTGCTTGAAATGCAATTGGTTTCAAGGGCACTAACTTGATTGAATGATTTATTTGCTTCATCAGACCACTTTACCTTTCTTTTTTCTTCAAAATATCATTGATTTCTCTTAAATTTTCAACAAGGTTAGGAATAAACCTTCTCAAGAAGTTGATTTTACCATTGAATGACTGGATTTATTTATTTCTTCTATGATAGTCCAAATTCTGAATTGCTTCATTCCTTGAAGGATCTATCCAGATGTCGTATTTAGACATAATATGACCAAGTAATTTCCCTTCTTCCATAGTGAACAAAATCTTCTTTGGATTCAACGATATGCCAAATTTTCTACATTTCTGAAAAATTGCCTACAAATGCTGCAAGTGCTCTTCACCCTTCTTGGAAAAAACTGTGATGTCATCGAGATAACTGACCCAAAAGACATCATTTTCATTGGAAAAGGCGATATCCATTGCTTGCTAAAATTTTTCTCTTGCATTCTTCAATCCAAAGGGCATTTTAGCATACATAAAAGTACCCCATGGTGTTGTAAAGTTTGTCTTCTCCTTATCATCCAGATGAACTAAAATATGATTGTACCTGAAATATTCATCCATTAATAAAAGTTTGGAAGAACAAACCACCTTTGTAGAATATGATCCATCTTTGGAAGTGGGTAGTTGTCTTTCAACGATACTTTATTTAGATTTCCGAAATCTATACACAAGTGAATCTCGCTGATCTTCTTTCTTACTGGCACTAAGTTTGACATCCAATTTTAAAAATGAAGAGGAACAATAATATCAATAGTATACAACCTGTTCATCTCTTTTTGAATGGAGGGTAGAAACTTGGGATTCATTTGCCTTAGTTTCTGGTGAAAAGGCTTCTGATCAGGCTTTACAGGAATGACATGTTTAATTGTTATCTTATCATACACTTTCATATCATAATACTCCCATGCAAAAACATCAGCAAATTGATACATAAGTGTTGCATATTTTCCTTTCATTTATGAGGTCAAGGATTTTGAAATCTTGACCATTTTGGGATTTTTAGGAGTGCCAAGATTGAGGTCTTCCACTCCTGCCTCTATTGGCACCATTGTCAGTTCCTGTACAACATCATCTTTGTCAAAAATCTCCTCCAAGGGTAAAATACCTCTTCGAATGGAGTTGTATTTCAACTGGAGTACTTTCATTATGTTGCTTGCATTTCCTGGTCATCTTCATAAAAATGATCATCTATTTGTGAACTCACAAAACTCCTCTTTCGTCTCCAAGAAATTATTTATTTTCTTTTCATCTTGGAAAAATTGCCAATATTGAACATTATCTGGAACAACAAGGTGATGTTTGATGTTAATTTCATACTTCTTGTTGGGATAGAGTGGAATTTTGAACATGCTGGATAAGTGGCAAGAGAATCAACAATAACATTTCTATCCCTTGGAATCAATGAAAACTTATACTCAGTGAAGGTCCTAACGATATCTAACACTACATTATGGTAAGCTTGAATTCTAGGATGCTTGGCATGGTATTCCCCTTTAATTTTATTTTTACCAATTTGGAGTCGCCATACACATAAATTTTATTTGCACCTAATTTCTTGAGAATTTTCAAACCAACTATCAAAGCCTCATACTCTGCTTCATTGTTTGAACAATCAAATTCCAATTTGTAAGAATACATATGAACATTAGGAGGAAGGTTAAGTGAATGATTCATAGGGCTCTGAATCCACACTCCAATTCCACCTCCTTCCTTACCTAAGGCTCCATCAAAATCCATGGTCCACAAACCACTTTCTTCATTGAGAAGCTGCGATTTGGATGATTAATGGTGAGTTATTGCTTGAGAAAGGTTTTATGTACCAATAGGTTCTATTTATTTCACTGTTTCATCTCTTTTTTTGGCTGATGCACTTGGATGCAAGCCACTTAGAATCTTTCTTTCTTTCTTTTTTTGCACTTGAAATCTTTAAAACATAATTTGAAAATTCTGAATTTTCTGATTTTTCTTCCATCAAAATTTCTGAAGATGTTGAAAATTCCTCATTCAATAATATAAAAGACTCTAAATCAATGTGAACATCATGTATGGGGTGATTATTAGGTTTTTCTTTGCTAATGATCATGTATTTCATCTTATTTTCCCAGTATAGTTTCGAATTTTCCCAAAGACTAATATTTTAGCATAGGAAAAGTTGAGCTGCAAGGTGCCTCTAAGTTTTTCTCCCGATGACCGGGAGAGAAGAATTCCATATCTAGGACAAATATCGGCCACAAAAATGTCCATGAGGACATTCTTGGCTGGAATTTTCTCTAAATACACCACTATATCTTTAATGAGGCCAAGACATTTAACCCTCCTTGAATGAAAAGATTAAAGGTCATGGTAGGGTCTTCTGATATCCAAACCTAGTTTTTCCATGATGGATTTAGGCATGAGGTTGTGAGACGCTCCAGAATATAGCATGGAATTATGAAGGATAAAATCATGTATTTTCAGGAAATGATAAAAAGGAGAGACCTCAATATCTTCTAAGTCACCATCAATAGTAGGACCAAATAAAAGTTCTAGGTGATCATTACTCACATTGACCATATCAGACAACTGATCTATCCTAAGCAACTTAGCTACTTGAAACTTATACTGGTCATTATTGACTATTATAGTTAAAGGAATGGAGACTTTCAGTTTTGAGATTTCATTTTCAAGACTAAAAAGAGCAAAATATTTTTATACCTCTTTGGATGGTGCATCTTTCTTCTAGAGTCGATCTTTGTGTGGAATCTCCTTTATTTGTCATCCATATTGAACTTATTTATCTTTTTTCTGATTGATGGTAGAAGCTTCATTGCCTAAATCACATGATTAGGAATTGTTATAGGTCAATTTGGGCATCATTCCACATGACCTAGTCAAACTGGACATCATCCCTAGGACCAATGAAATAGGGTCTATCATCCCCTATCATTTCAGTTGCTACATGCCCTAAGAGAAGAACAAATAATTCATGAATTCTATTGCACTATTTCCAAGGTTTGAACTATATGTTATATCACTTATGAGTTCACCAACGCTGCCTCTCAAGGGAATAACTACGTTGCATATGCAACTCCCTCCATTAAAGGGTGCACTGAAATGCACTTCCCGACATTCAAGAGTGCGTTGGTCAAATGGGAGCGAAATTCTCATTGTTCCAGAATCTCCACATGGCCAGTGCCTTCTAGAAGAGTCCATATTTTTCAAACTTCAAATCCAAGTGTCCATCTAACACCTCTGAGCTTGGTAACATGTCTTGCATATTATTAGAAAGTCATTGATTGAGAAACTACCATTAGTTTCCCTATAAATTGAGCATAGATCCTAGTTCGAGGTAAGGAAGAAATTTGGTAACGAAATTTTGTTTGATTCTCAATTGAGAGAGTGATAGAAGTGATATGCTGCTAGTGAGATGTTGATTGGTATGAGGCTAGGATGATGCTAGAGCTGGTGACATCAAATCGATCATTGGTTGTAACCTCCCCCTTCTACTCATTAATAAATATTTTTGTTCATTTCCCCCTATATGTATATGTTTATGTGTCTATTTCTCATATGATGGATTCTTGAATGATATATATGTTTCATGTTCAATCGATTTAACTAAATAAGATACATAGGCATCTGTATATTGCAATATCTTTGTTGTTTAGTGTTTATACTTGCAGGACCTAATATGGCGATCTAAGTTGGATTGGAAGCTACAACAAAAGTGAAAAAAGTAGAATAGGAAGCGCTTGGATCACAAGTAGGTCCTTCTATCTTTCTATGTGTCTATTCACTCTTAGAGAAAGTGTCTGCAAAGTCTTTGATCTATTGTTCTAAATCCATAGCACTACATTTATGGAATTTGATTTATTCGTAGATCATAATTCCGCATAACAAGAATAACATGTCCTTTATTTTTGCTATGATTTGGAGTAGCGGTCTCTTTATGATGAGACTCTATTTGAGAATTCTGTTTTTTCTGACTTGAGGTGATAGGCACATTACTATTTCTCAAACCATACTACCTTTGTACCTGAGTAAGATCATTATGATATCCCCTCTGGTAATATTCTGTCCGTATTGATAACATATCATCATTTGAAAAGACATATTGCTAGTCATCCTGTGCATACATTTATGTAGAAAATTGATCTTCTTCGGTGAGGAAAATAGGCTGCTGATTTTCCTCAAATAAATTATTTTCTCCTGAAATATCTTATTCTTCTTCACCATGGCCTTAAGTGCAGTTTTGCTGGAATGGAGTGCGAATTTGCTGCTGAATTTGTGGATCTTTCAATTTTCTTGATCCTGTATTGAGGCTATCAATTTTGATCCCTGAAATTGGGATTTCTAATTGAGGGTTCAACTTGTCTATCCATGATGGTCATTTTTTCCATCATATTCTCCATTTTTTTGATCAAGGTGTGGATTTTTCCCTCTGATGAAGTAAATTTCTCTTCCTTGATGGTTACCCTTTTCTCTGTCTTGATTTTTGACTTCTTGATAATTGGATTCACTTCAACTCTCACTGCATTCCTCTGCATTTATTCAAGGGTAGATGGGTTTCTTTCTCTCTGATGGTAAGCCATATCAGGATCAAAACCATCAAGGTAATGAATTAATGAAAGGCCTGGTGGAGGCTTGATATTTTAAGGAATGGAATCATAAATTCTATTAAACCTAGCTATGAAGTATCATACAAACTCATTATAATTTATTTTCAAGGATTTTTATTCAACTAGAATATATAATGGATTCTTCTTCTCCTCCCATTTCTCCATAAAAAATTCAATCAGATGTTGTGAATTTGTTTTTGAACTAGCTATTAGGGAGCGAAACCATTTCTCTACCTCTCCAAAGAAACTTTGTGCTAGGATGCGCATCCTAACGTCATCATTGTCAATCTCTTCAAGATCGATGAAATCAACTACTTTGACAATGTGTTGGTGAGAAGTAACCTCTGATGTTCCATCAAAAAGAGGCAATCTTTGATCATAGTTATGAGGTAGTGTAGTTATTTGTGCTGGTAGGATAAATGGAGCAAATATGGACATGAATAATGGAGGGGGTTGTGAAGGTGTTGATGGAGTGAATACTTGCAGAGGTAATGATTGAATGAAAGAGAGAGATGATGATGAAACTATGTGAGAAGGTTTAATAGCAAGTGATGAAGAAAAATATTGTTGTTGATATTGCAAATAAGCTTTTTCAAAATTTACTTGAAACTTATAGACCAAACCCTGAAATTTATGAAAATTAGGCAAGACTTCACTATCAAGCTTAAAATAGGAAGATTCATAAAATGGAAAATAGGTCTCAAAATCGATGGGGTCAAAGAAAATTTCTGAGATAAAGGGTTCAGACTTAGAATTGAACAAATATGTCTCAAATTCAAAATTAAAGGACATACTTTCTAGAGAAATTAGCCTTGTAGGCAAGGATTTTGATTTCACAAGTTGAGGTATAGCCTTTGAAACTTTCTAAGACTTTGTTTTATGATTTATTAAAATATTCTCAGGGTCATTAAAAATTGGCGAAGGATTTGGGTTTGGATTTGACCTAGTGTGTCTTTTGGGAGCCAATTTTTTGAGAATTTTCACTTTGGCTCAAATTTAGTAACTCAACATTCTTTGAATTTCAAAACTTTTCACCCACAAGTATAACCTTCAGTGGACTAAAAGAAGTACCCCAGGGAAATTTTTGTAATCCCTCCTCGAAAACAACCCCAAAAATGTTATCACTCCCCCCTGTTTCCCAAGGCTGAGAATGGAACTGAAGGAGGTAACCTCAAACCAAGCTTTAGGTTTGGTAGCTAGCCCTACAAAAACCATAGAGGGCTATCTCAATTTCACTTTAAAAACCAATGAGATGGCTGAATATGTATTGATATTAGGCTAGTTATGATGCTTAGTAAATTAGGGTTTTTTTTGTTTTGAGTTTTTGCTGGATAAAAAGGGCAGTCAAGGAACTAGGTCTAGGGTTTAGGTCTGATTTCAAAGGTTAAGATATAGAGAAAAGGATGAGGCTAGGTAGTTAAACTTAGGAAAATACTTAATATTTCATTGTGTATAGGGTTTGAAAAGAGAGAGAGTCATAATGATCATGTTAAATGAATTCATTCATTAGAAGAGCAGACACATTCATGAAAATATTATAAAACAAATCATGGAAGGAAATATTTTTGTTCATAGACCCATAATATTAACATACATAAGAATACATGTGATGGAAATATAACATAAAATTCAACTTGATGACGTAACAGAGAAAAAAAAATTCTCAAAATCATACCACTGAAGTCCCAATATTATAGCTGCAACACTTCTTTGATTTCACTGAAAAAGAGTTAGTACAATAGCTCCAAATTGAAAATAACGACTATCCAACCTCTCAAATGACTTGAGTTGGACTACATATAGAAGTAGAAGTCATGACACCTCATTGGGTCGAAATATGATCCAAAAAGCATCATAAATTCACTCTATAAGTCATTACTTAGAATCTACGGAAGTTAGAAACCATTCCCTCAAATTCAGTTAATAACTAGGAGTGTGTGTCTCCTTCATTAATTACATTTTTCCTCCACAAAGAGAGGCAAAAAAAAATCTCCCACCAAAATGACACATCATGAGACAATTTAACCTCACATTTTGGAGTTTTTATGGCTTGAAAAATGTCCAAAGGAATCCAATACAGAATTGTTGCACCTGCTAGCACAAGCGTCGCGCCTCCCAGCAGAATCGTATCGCCACTTTGGAGATGATTTTAAATAATTTTTAGGCACCCATTTGAAAATTTGGAAGTTAGGCTAGGTATCCCTGTGTATCTTCTTCCCATTTCACTCTCAAAACTGAGAAAATACCCCTTGGAAGGCCTTCAAAAAATCATTCTCCCAACCTCACTCCAGAAGCGTCGTGCAGAGGTAAAATAGGTGGAAGAAACATGAAAAAATTGGTGTTTTTTGGATATTTCATCAAAATGTGAGGGTGAAGTGCAAACCTGAGGTCATATCTGTGATGTAGAATTGAAAATAAATCCAACCATAAACATATTTCTCCATTTAGATGCTCTGATAAAAATTATTGTGCCGCTGCATGACGATTCTGCAATGACCCAATTTCCATATTTTTCAAAAAATCACCAAAAATGCCAAAAATGCTCAAAATATTCCAAATTTGTTTTATGGCATCCTCATATGATAGGCTAAATAGCTAAGGAGGCATCAGTAAGCATGCCCAAGTTTAGCGATTTGGTTGCTTGTGAAATAATGCCTCACCATATGCCTCTGGAGGTTGTTATCTCTTACTTCCTTCTTCAAAAGCTTATAAAGATGAATGTTTACCCTATCAAGCCATAACTCTTTATCTTATTCAATTTCAACAACTATAAATTCATCAAAGGCTAGCTGCGCTAATGGTGGAGATGGATCCCTTTCTTGCTCTTTTTTCTTAGTTAACCCTATTGTTCTTGGCCTCCTTGCCTTTATTTCATTATATGTGTCCTCCAACTACTTAACATCCACCACTTATTTTCCTTTACCCTTGCCTGCCTCAATATTAGTCTTTAGTTTTCTTTGGAGGAGTTACTTCACTTTCAACTGAATTTCTCTTGCTATAAGAAGGTAATCAAGAATTTTTCCTGAGAGGCTATCCCTCAGCTCTGCTATCTCTGCATCATTTTCCCTTATAATATCCTCATTTTTCTTATATTTTACCTGATCTTCCATTTCAACCTCCATGGACGCTTGTTCTTCATGCTACTGCAATGGTGACTCATCATCATGCATGAGTGGCTCCCTATCATGACTAGGTGGCTGCTATATTGTTTGTCTTTGTTTAGCTATGATATGAGGTGCAACTAAACCTTTGATGGTATTGGGAGAAAAAACCATTCTCTTACCTTTCTCATAGGTTTGAGTGATCTCAACCTAGGCACCTTTGGAACTTTTACTGGCCTACTTGAAGAGCCAACCTCCTTTTGTTGTGTTGGTGCTGATGGTGTGCTATGGATGATGAGTGGGATAGTAGTAGGCATTGATGAAACTATCTCCATGAAAGTTTCCCAAGAAATATTGATTTCTAAGAGATGATGCAAAACAATAAGCTTGACCAAACCATGGTGGAACAAACTAGGATGATGATCTTTTCCTTTGTTTTGTACCTTTTCAATCACCTTGATCAAACTTCTGAACAAATAATTAGGAAAATTGAGACTTAGTAGCAGTGAAGTGCATTAATAACCTGAAATGGTATTGGTACAGTCTTGAGAATCTCCCTTAACATGTAAAATATTTCATAATTAGATTCATCAAAGGGGCATATTTATCAAGTAAATTCCTGAAAGGGAATATGTGTTCAGGAGCATCTTTGCAATGAGGTTTCAGGAACATTTTATAATTCTCAAGGTCTAATTCCATCTCTTTGAAATAGATTTCTCCATGGTTCGGGATACCTGTTGCTGAAGAAATGACATCTGATGATATGGTGAACTCAATGCATGCTATAGCAGCCTTGTCTCTCCTGAAGCCAGAGGAAAAAAGGCTTGTCAATTGAGCATGACAAACTACCTCCTTAATTCTCTCACAAAAACTCAAACAACCATTGTTTTCAAAACATCTCTTGGGAAAAGGAGAGGCATTGATTTCTTGTAATATAGATGGCTCAAACCTGGAATGGTGGCCTCCCTTATGAATCTTCTTTTCACCCTCCATTGTGTTGGTCAACAAGATAAAACCCTAGCTAGATGTAATGGGTAGGGAAAGTGAATATTTAGGAAAACAAGGGATAGGGTAGGGTGGTTTTAGGGGAAAACATGGGGTGAAAAGAAGCTAGGGAAAAATCCCTAAAAAATTGGGGATGTAGGGTAATGAGTTTTCTTTACACTGTAAGTGAAATTTTTGGAAATGGGCATGAAGAAGATTCCCAAAAGTTCAAAACACATGGTTTCACTAGTTTTTCTGCAAAATGTAGTGAACAATAGGGTTTTAATGAAATTGATGGAAAGGAGGGTTGTAAGTGATAAGAAAGTGTTGGGGTATGGTGTATGAAGTATGTATGAAGGTTTTATATGGTTAGATTAGGTTTTTATCAGCTGAAACAAACCAAATATTAAAAACACCAAAAACATGGTGGAGATGACCTAAGGAAGGAATGCACTCATTTTCTGATGAATTTTGAGTTAAGAGAGGTATGGAGGGTTTCCAATTACTAGGTTAGAGGTGTATTAACCTTTGTGCCATTGTTTTGAACCATGGAGGACTGATTTGGAACTCAAATACCAAAAGCGTAGCACATGCCAAAAATGTAGCGCAACACCTCTTGATGTGTAGCAGAGGCAGTTTTGGTACAAATTTCTTGTTTTTATTCAACCCTTGACAGTTGTGGAGTATGATGGTGAGAAGAGAGGAGCTCTATCGAACATCAAAGGGTGAAATGAGTTGAAGAAGCCTCTTCTTCCTTTTATAACAATCAAAAAAATTATTTTTTGTCTTCTAGTGAAATCACAAGCTCTTTTGAAGAAATTTTTTTTTTTGAAAAACTTTAATCAAGAAACACACTTTATTTGAGGAAAGACAAAGTTCCTTTACTTATTTCCCTATCTTTGATAACTCCCTATATAAATGACTTGTGTGGTGAATGACCTTAGACCCTAGATGATAATGGATGACGTGACCTTTGAAATGATGATGACCATGAATGGAGTGGAGGGAGTAGCATTTCAGACCTAGACATATTTAGTGAACAAAATTTTATTTGAAATTGACTTAAAAACATGAAATTTTGACCTAGTACCACTACTAAGTAAACCTGAAAGAGTATGTTTGATCACGGAACATTAATACACTAATAAGAGACACAAATTTATTTTAGCATTTGCACCAGTTGGGATGTGATATGTTGCTAAGCCATCAAATCAAAGAGATCCTAGTCATTGGATCTCATCGGACCATAAATCCATTTTAAAACCATGAGCTAGTCGAAGCTTCATGTACATTGGAACTGTCCCATAAAAAAAATTACGTCCTTGGATCTCAAAGGAACAATGCTATAATAAAATATTAAAATTGGACCTGGAACCCTATGCTCACTTAGTAACATGATGAAATTAACTTAATACCAAAACCCACAACATGTAGTAAATGTGGCTTGCTTTGAACAATAACTCGCAAGTATACAAAATAAGTAAACTTAGGTTATAAATTCTTTCTATCTTGCATTCTACACTCCTTATTTCATTACCAAAATTAAATGACTCACTTCTCCATTCCAATTTCATACTAAAAAAAAACAAACAAGTGTGCCATTATAGCCTTTAGGAAACATGTAATATTTCCAAAGAACTATTGTAGTACATTAAAAGTAACTTGTAAAGATTATGACTTTAAAACAAAATGCATAACTTATGCATCATTGCAATCACATAAGTGTAGTAAAGAAGGAACTGCATCACGATCACTCCATTATGAATGTGAAATATTGACATGACATTTTTGAACGTGGAAACTTGTCCAAATGTGATCAATTATCATTTTTTTCCAAAAAAAACACTTTTTATTTCTTGTAATCTTTCCAACTACATGTACTGTAATAAAATGATGATGATCCCAATATAGCCACCGATTTGATCATATATAGTTATTTGTTGTAGTATGATTTATTAGCACACACTGTAGGCCATTTAAATCCTTTTTGTTAAATTATATCTATATCTATATATATATATATATATATATATATATATATATATATATATTTTTTTTTTTTTTTATGTATTTTTTGGTCGACCTATTCTTGGTCCAAGTTTTTTCCCAAAATTTTGTTGTTCTAGTCCAATTTAAAGTTTTCAAGTCCACTATTTCGATCAATGGTTTGGTTCTGCTAACATTGGTAACCACTTATAAAACCCGGAAACCATATTTTAAAAGTTATTTCATTTTAATGGCCCTAGATACATTAACCAAACATTCAAATAACCAGTCATTTTTGTAAACAAAAATTCAGATATAATCCCAAATAAAATTTGGTAGTTTACTAATATTCAAAATAAACAAATAACCACTTGTAAAACTTATTTTAAGTCACTTTAAAAAATCAATTAAATGGTTAGTATCATACTACTATCATATTCCTAGACTATTAATATAGAAAACTAGATAGTATTTCAATCAACCGTATCTCATTAAAAACCACCTTAAAATTTAATTTGTTTACTTGTACAAACTATTTTTGACATTAAATAGAAGTGTATTGCATTTTTCACTTGGAGATGCTTCAAGGTTGAACACTATGTACATGTCTCAATCTCTCGAAAGTTATTCATAATCAGCCTCATTACTTTCTCCAAACTCAGTTGCTGGTCATCTTGTAGATCTAATTTACAACCAACCACAATGGTTGGAACTTTCACCTACATGTAACTAAGGAGAGCACAATAGAAATTTCCTCTTTCAGTTTTACTTGGGAAAATATATTTTAAAAGGTTTTACACCATAACATGCACACAAGAAGCCATGTTATAAGCAGACGTATTACTTCTAATCAACCAAGTTCTGGTAGCTAGTAAGAAGACAATTTCTTGAGTGTTATATGTTGGTGACATGCATATGTTAGAAAATTTGCATATGGCTTCTTGAATTTTTCCCCTAGCTTGTTTCGATCCTCCAGTCTAAAATTCCAATTATTTTAAGGAAATTTTTTTTCTCTTTATAGATAAATGGTAAGATAATATGTTAAAAAAAACAAGCATATGCACCAAGTTTGGAAAAAAAATATTGACACAATAATATGAACACATATATTATGCAAACAATTTGCAATTGTTGTACTTAGCAAGTATCTGTGCTCGATGCAAACCTGAAGTGTTTTTTAGACGACTAAATATCATCTTTAAACATGTTCCTTCTCATGTCAATATATTTAATTGTCTACGGGGAACATGTTCCTAATCATGTTAATATATTTTATGGTCTACGGGGAATTAGATTTACTTTTTTTTTGTATAAATAACTATTAGTTCTACTGCTAGCTTTGAATAATCGCAAACTTGTAGAAGCCAATAACACTAGACTATATTAATTATCCATTAAGAAGCAACTACATCTTGAGGACACAACAAGATATCATAGTGTCATTAGTGCATTTATTAATAGTTTTTCATTATGGGTTGCTTTTTCTAATTTCATATTCCTAGTTGCTAGATAGAATCTAATTTCTATGCATATTTTTATAGGTCAATTTGGGCATCATCCCCCAAGACCTTGTCAAATTTGGAATCATCCCCCAAGACTAATGAATAGCGTCTATCATTCCCTTAATTAAATTTCTATATGCCATAAGTGAAGACATTCCTTTTATGGCTTCAATTGTGAGATTTCCAAGGTTTGAAGTATAGATTATATGACCCATTGACTCATCAACGCTCCTCTACAAGGGCCTAACTACGTTGCAGTGCGACTACCTCCATGAAAGGGTGAAATGTAGTGCACTTCCCGACACTCAAGGGTGCATTTGTCCCCTCGGGGTGAAATCATCATTGTTCCATGAATATCCACATGAATATTTCCTTCTAGAAGAGTCCATAGGTGTCATACTTCAAATACAAGTGTCCATCCACCACCTCTAAACTTGGAAACATGTCTCACCTATTATTAGAAAGCCATTCAATGAGAAACTACCTGTTGGAGTATATAAATCACTTATTAATGACTGAATAGCACACAATTAATTGTCAATCCAAGGATGTCTAATATTCCAATGACAGTAGCACTATCTATGCCGATACATCAACCAGAAGCAGTCTCAAAGAAAATAAATCGTTGCTAAAGTAAAATGCTGGAAATAAATCACTCATGCAGAAATAAAAGAATCCACAAGATTGAAATCACACTTCAATTGATTTGTTAACTTGCCACACAGTAAGTACCCAGCTAGTGTCTTTATTAATCAGATGTGTAACATCATATAAAGTATAGAAATTGAAGTAGATATATTCTTAGCTGAACTGTCAGCAACAACACTCTAAAGATACATAAAATAAAATCCAATTACATAAACACACAACTATTGTAACCGCTGCAATCCCTGCTAAGAAGGAGGGCCCTTCCTCCCTAGCAGGGCGCGGGTAGAAAAGAAAATTTAATCGAACTTAAATGGAATCACACATCTAACAACAGTAACAATATGATCTGTATTAATCTGAATGCAATTAAAGAGGAAAAAAATGATTTTCTTCGCTAACCTCTTGACTTCTAGGGTCGAGAGATATATAGTTGTTACATCAGAAAATTTAGGATTAGGTCAGTCATTAGAATCTTACGATTCTCATGCTGATCGAAATAGAACTCATGCAGTTATAACCACTCCATAATAAAATTCTAATTAGGAATTAAAATATTACAATCAGAACTGCCCTTAAGATATTTATCCCAATAATATAATGTTGATAACTCTTACAGCTATCATAACAAAACACAGCTATAGTGTAACCACCAAGGAACAGATCAACAACAATATATACAAGAGTAGTCAATGGTACAAATGTATCAGTGACTTGCCAATGATTCTATAACAATAGGGTGTAATAGCAAATTGCTGGCGGGTCTATAACAACATGGTGTAACAACATCGCTTTACTGTAACAACACCATCCAAACTACTTCTGTGAACTTCTTATTCGGGATATTTGACATCTGAAAGGACAAAAAAATACCATCGATCTTTCTCCAAAGCATTCACCATCAGTTAATCATAAAAATGTATAATAGATCATAATAATTGGTGAATTGGAAAAATAACAAAAGCAAGGTGAAACAGCACAAGTCAGGGTAAAAAGGTGGGAAAAAGGGTAAAGATAATCCCATAAGTTAAGGTTACGAAGCAAGATAAGGGAGATAAGTGTAGGAAAAGATGTGCAAAACCAACACCCAATATCCCCCCCCAAATTAAATACTTGCATGTCCTCATGAAAACTCATATTTCATGGGAATACTTCGGTGCAGATCTGTGAGATCATAAACAACAACTGTGTCTTCGTCTGCAGATCTGTATCCCTGATTGGACATCAACTATTGTACCCAAGATTCCGACTCATACTTGCTTAATTCATAATTGATCTGGTAGTCCTAAATGGGCAACCAGATCAAAGGAAACCTTAACTTTAATCCCAACCATAGAGCTCCAAGAGATTGTACAATCTGTGTGTAGACTAGTACATGTGTAATAGCCACCACAAAATTTTGGAATGTGAATGGATCTCCCTTTAATAACTCAACACTGCTGGCTTCCGTGCGTTTTAAGCATCTCGTTAAAGCTCGACTTTTCATCATTGCAAATTGATTGAGACAAAAGTCCACAATTCTTCTTCTATAAGTGGTTGCTGGTCCTCTAATCCCAGGGGTACTCAGTATTATCCTAAATTATATTCTCAGCTCAGCAACTCGTCTTGGTTCCACCTGAACCCATAATGTTGTTTTCTCCTGATTAGTTTCCATAGATTTAATGGCCAGATGCCATTCAATATGATTCCTCATGAAGGATACAAAAGCCCTTAATTGAAGATCTCTCATATAAGAGAAGACTGTCACAATCATCTACATACTCACATGTTCACAAATAATTTTTTGTAAAAACAATTCACACAACAAACTTTTCTCATCAAAGTCTAAGGCATGAAAAACATCCAGAAATGTACGAGTGGAGGAACATACATAAGGTCTATCCTCAAAAATGGCTTTCAATTGAAATAAGAAGTAACGCTCCCATAGAAAAATAGGATATGATGGAGAAGGTCGCCTACAACCCAACAAGTTGAGGGCGAGATCATGAAGTTTCTATTTATCAAGGGTGAGGTCTCGAATCTAATCCTGTAACAACAAAAACAGTTCTTCTTGTTTCTTCAGGGCCTCTTTATTCTTGTAATCCTCCCACTTTTTCTTCAATTCTGCTTCCATCCATTTTTTATGTAAAGTGTCTATTTCCCTTTGATGTTCCTTTAGCAAAATCATCCCGTCCCGAAGAGAGATCGCTTCTTACTTCCATTTTTGCAACTCAGAGATTAGCAGGAGTTTCTCAGAGTTCCCTCTCGAGGTGGGACTTGGTGTTCTCCTGGATTCAATATCTTCATCAACAATAGGTGTGCCAGTCTCTGCTTCATGGGGTTGTTCCACCTCTGTTGCTGGTTTTTGTGTAACAACAACCTCTTCGGTGGGTTCTTGTGTGTCAACCCCCTTGTTTTACCTAGAGTTGCCTTCACATCCACTATTGTTTCTTCTATAATAGGCGTGGCTTCCACAGGTTTTTGTGGGTCGGCATCTAGGTCGATTATTACAGGAGTCTCTGCTTTAACTGCTGGTTCTTATGTAACAACAGTATCATCAACAGGTTCTTGTGTATCAGCATCCTACTATTCTGTTTCTACTTTCATAGGGCTGATATTTTCTCTACGGGCATTATACCCTGCTATTGTTAAGTTCTGAAAATAGGTTATGCATGCTGACACCGGAATTTCTCTTCCCTCAGATAACTTCTTCTTCAATTCCTTATTTTATTTTCTTAATTTCTCAATTTCTAAACATAAGGCATTGGTTTCATCCTTACCTGATGAGGAATGCTTCCTTTCTTCTTCTGGAACTTCTGCTTATGTCTGCTTCTTGGCCGTAGGTAAGGGTTCTGTAGGTATGATGACATTCACTCTCTGCTTTGGTATTTTGTCCCCAATTGGTTTATCAATAGGATTTTTCCCAATTCTGACTTTGGCACGTCGAGTCTGGGACTCCTCCTTTGAATGACTTTCTCCTGAGGCTGTAGTTTGTTTCCTTCGGCTTGTCCTTGGTATTTTCCTTTTGAATTCCTCCCAAGTATTTCCCTACTAACCCAGTGCATCTAATAAAATGAGCTTAATGAGTCCATGATTAGTCACGCATGCCTTCGGGTGTGTTGCTAGTTTTACTGCCACTGCCATGTGCTTGATGTTTCCAAGTAAATAGAATGGGAGATTGATTCTTTGCTGATGTCGAAGGTGGTTGAGTAGAGGAAAGTGATAGTTGAATACTATCACAGACCTCCCTTCGTAGGTAATATATTTGATCAAACCAAGGGAAACATCTTCCCAAGGGTGGGGAAGTGACATTTTGTAAATTCCTCTCCCTTTCTTCTCCAGTTTCTCTTCCCCTACTAGGAAATCCTCTTTCAAGGAGGGGTCATTGATTTTCCTATTAAACCACCTCTGCGCTTCAACTAGTAATGAGGTTACCCTGGTAATCACCTCCATTTTCATACCTCTTACTCGGATTTGATTATCATTCAAGTTCTGAGAAAATTCAATTGCTACGACCTCGTCTGAAATTTCAACTTTTTGGAAAAACTCAACCCATCCAGCCTCTCTAAATATGTGGTAAGCTTTAGAGAAATTCTGCAGAGCATCCATAAAACTTGGCTCATGCCAGACCGCTGCTCCACCCATTTCTTTTGTTTGTTCCTAACTTTGTTTCTTGATCTGGAAATACTGCAATATTACTGAGTTTCTGAGTTCTCTTCTTTGTTGTTAAATCCTACTATAACATCACTGTATCTCTAGCTGCTGATCAACACCTCTGATTATCCCAATCGATGAGTCTACAAATGAGGATCCAAGGTTTCAGAAGAAGTCTTATGAAAGGTGACGAATTTCAAGGATTTACCATATCATACCCTACACGAATACTCATAAATAGCTTGTTATGGAAAGTGATGGGATTTTGTACACACGCGCTTTTTTCCATCAAATTCAGTCATTATTGGTAATTCTGTTATTGATTAGGTGCATGCGAATTTAATATATTGTTTATGGTTACAAATTTTTTTCAATAATTTCAAATAATTTCAAGTCATATCCCCTCCCCCACTTTAATTGTGATAGCCGCCCATGACCATCACAGGAGCATCACAACTTTTCCAATTAATCACTGAATTATAATGACAATCATTTACCTTTTCGATGACGTACCTGAGGTGACGTTGGGAGAAGAATTGCGTTGACGATGTCCTGCATGTAGTGTTCATACTGTTGTGTCCAACTGTCATTGTTATTGCTTTTTATGGAATGAATTACAAAGAACAGTAATCGTGGTTGTCGGTTGTTACATATGTAACACCCAAGATAACTTTTGGATTATTCTTAGACAAATAATGATCAGCATAAATTGGTACAAAAAAAAAAGAGATTACATGAATACCATCATCCTATGGCATATTTAAAAAAGGGAAGATCATTTTACAGAGAGAAAAACATGGGTGTAATAGTCACCACCAGAGTGGTTTTCGACTGTTACTAGTTGTCTAACTACACCCCTAAAAAGGAGTTTTCATAATTAGATTTATTTTTTGTTTTTCTTTTATTTTATTATTTTTATTATATATATATACAGGTGTAACGGCTACCACACAGGTGGTTTTTAGCTGCTATACTTATTGGAATTTCAACTTTTAAGGCTGCAGAGGAGAATTTCCCCCTGCTGTCGTAACATGAAGATCAGAGTCTGTGACAATGTTGACAAATGATTCCTTCAAAGCGGGTTGATGATATAGCCTTAGACGACGCCCATTAACCAGTAACGATGCCTTAACGCTGTCAATGGTGACCAATTGTACAATCCCATTGTCAAAGAATGTATCCACTTCGTAAGGACCTAGCCATCTGGTGCAGAGCTTGCCTTTAAAATATTTGAACCTTGAATCGTACAAAAGAGCCCAATCTCCTTTCTGGAAACTTTTCTTCTTAATAAACATATCATGCCATTTGGCTCTCTGCTACTGAATGATTTCTGTTTGTTGGATGGCAGCCATTTATTTTCTTCCAACTCATTGATCTGGTTCAATCTTTGAGTTTGTGTTGTACTCAAATCCAGATCAACATGCAATGCTATTCTCAATGTCTTTATTTCAAACTCGTTGGGGAATAAGGGATTCTTACCATACACTAGTTCATATGGTGAGAAGGTTGTAGTATTCCTCCATGTTGTCCTATAAGCCCGCAATACCTCTAGAAGTTTCTCGGCCCAATTTTTTTGGTGGCTGGCTATTGTCTTTGTCAAAATTCCCTCGATGAATTTATTGGTGCTTTATACTTGCCCATTTGCTTATGGATGATAGGGTGTGGTGATTCTTTGATGGATTCCATATTTTTCAACCAAATTTTTGATCAAATGAGATGTGAACAGAGGACCCCCATCTATCACTATCTCTTTGGGTATTCCGAAGCGAACAAAAATATCTTGAAACAGGAAGTCTGAAACAACCTGCTTTGTTGCTCTAGTTAATTCCCTTGCTTCGACCCATTTTGTGACATAATCAGTGCAGACCAATATGTATGATTTTTGTTGTGATGATGGATTGATTTGCCTCACAAAGTCCAGGGCCCATTTTTGAAATGGTTCTATTACTATCTGAGGTTGTAACGACATCTCATCTGATTTCAGAGGCTGGCCCATCCTTTGGAAATTATTACATCCCTTCACAAACTTCTTGGCATCTTAGAATATGGTTGGCCAATAGTAACCTATTGAGATTAATTTATGTCTTGTCATCTTGTCAGCGAAGTGCCCTCCACAAGGTTCTTCATGACAAGCCTTTAGGATCTCAAATACCTCATCTTCTCTAACACATCGCCTAATCTGGAAATATGGCCTGGTGTGATAGAGATTGTCTTCTATCCAGGAGTAGGTAGCACTCTGTTGTATAGTCCTCCTTCTTTCTTCGGAAGACAATTGATGTGGTAATTTCCCTACAGCAAGATAATTGGCTATATCTGCATACCATGGTGACTAAGTATAAATGGAAAAAAGATACTCATCTAGAAAATAATCCTCAGTGTCAGTGTAGTCATCAATTATAGTTAATCTAGAAAGGAAATCAACAACTACATTATCTTTTCTGGGTTTATCTAAAATAGTAATATCAAATTCTTGTAAAAACAATAACCATCATGTAACTCTACCATTAGTAGGAGGTTCGTTCATCAAAAGTCGAATGACAGCATGGTCAGTGTGTATGAATACTTGATACCCGGTGATGTAGTGCCAGAATTTGTTGATAGCGTGCACTACTGCTAGGAATTCTTTCTGAGTTACAGTGTAGTTAAGTTCTGTTGGAGTCAAATTCTTGCTGATGTAATACATAGTGTAAGGTTTATTATCCTCTAGTTTCCCCAAAACAACACCCACAACCATGTTAGATGCCTTTGTAGCAATATGAAACAGTAATTTCCAATTTGATCCTCGTAAAACAGGTGATGCTGTTACACATTTCTTCAACTTTAGAAAGGCCTGCTCACACTTATCTGTCCACACAAATTCCGCATCTTTCATTAGTAACGAAAATAAAGGAGATGCAATCTTTGAGAAATTTTCTATAAACCTCCTATAGTATCCTGCATGCCCCAAAAAAATACGTACCTATTTCAGAGTCTTAGGGGTCAGGATTCTCAAGATTACCTCAATTTTTGCAGGATCTACCTTGATTCCTTCTGCTGAAATGAAATGTCCCAGCACAATTCCCTCGGTCATCATCATGTGGCATTTTTTCTGTGCTTAGAGCAACATTAGTTTTCTCACAACGTTCCAGTAATTTTTCCAAATTAGTTAATGATGTCTCAAAGGCATCCCTGTCAGGTGAAAATTCATCCATAAAAATTTCAAGACAGTCATTCAAAAGATCAGAAAAAATACCTACTATTTCCCTTTGAAAGGTTGCTGGTGCATTTCATAGACCAAATGGAAGGACTCTGTATGCAAATTTACCCCATGGGAAAGTAAATGTTGTCTTGTCTTGGTCTTCTAGAGCTATCTGTATTTGATTATAGCCACTAAACACATCTAGAAATGAAAATAATATTTTTCGAGAACGAGTGTCCAAAACTTGATCAATAAATGGTAAGGGAAAATGATCTTTTTGAGTGGCCTTGTTAAGTTCTCTATAGTCAACATAGACCCTCCACTTTCCATTCTTTTTCGGAACTATGACAAGTGGAGACACCCACTGACTGTGATAAATCGGGTAGATGAGATTAGCATTAAGGAGTTTCTGCAATTCTTCTTTTACTATCTCCTTAAGTGCAGGGTTCATTTGGAACTGAGGTTGTCTAACAGGTTTGCAATCTTCCTTAAGGTAAATGCGGTGAGTGCATAGTGTAGGGTGGATTCCTTTCATATCGGTATAGTCCCATGAAAATGTGTTTTTGTATTTCTGTAACAACTGTATCACCAGTCTGTTTTGATCAGCAATCAATTTAGGATTGATATTTAAACATTTTCTAGGTTCGATTTCAACGTGATTGTTAGTAGTAAGCAGATTTGTTTTCAAATGTTCAATAATTACATCATCTTCCTCACTTTCTTCTCCCAAATATCTAATGGAGGCAACAGGGAGTGAATTACTGATAAAACCATTGATAATATCATCCTCTGTTTCATCCTTAATGTATTGTGCTTTTCCAAGCGTGAGAAGGGGTAGGGAAGATCAGATTCAGGTAAAAATTCATCCCACCAGGGACTATTCGAATCCATATAAGGTTTTTCCGGGGGATAAAGATTTAGGTTCTGAGTTACCTGCCCATTTGAGATCACCATAGATCTGACCGATATATGCATCTGCAGTAGCTAGCCATGGTCTCCCAAAAATTAAAGGATGACCCCCCAGATTGGATTTGGTTTGTAAAATAAGAAAATCAGCCGGATAATTCCAGAAGGCCACAGTGATAACCACATCTTCAATCATCCCTTTGGGCTTAACACGAGACCTATCTACTAGTTCAAGAAATGTAGGTGTAAGTCTAAGTCCATGAAGTCCTAGAGAGATGAAGAGGTCTTTAGTCATAATATTAATAGCTGCCCCTAGATCAATCAAGGCATTAGTTATAGGATGATTGTCAATATGGACAGTCACTGTGGGGTTCCCTCGGTCATTATACTTAGTCAAAAAAGGCTGATCAATCATAAGATCAAACAATTTTCCCAAGACATGAATAGTAGCAAGGTCCTTAGGTTTCCTTCTAGGTCTTTTAACGCATAGATCCCTCACTGTTTTGGCATAGATAGGAACTTCTTTAAGAGCTTGTAACAACGAAATTCGCACATATAAGTTTTGCAACTTCTTAAGGAATTTTTATTCAAGTTGTAAGATCACCCCGGTTTTAGTTAATCGTTGAGGATATGGGGGATTCTGAATGCTAACAGCTGGGTCAGCTACCACAGATGTAGCAGCATTACTTGAATTAGCTACTATAAAAACAACAGACTTTCCCGAGCTGGTTGTTAGAGGTGTAACAGCGGGTGCTATATCAGCTGTTACATGTGTAATAGCTACCTCAGAATCATCCATATCCTTTCTGGGTGATTCAATTTCTTCGACAATAATGGGAGTGTGTCCAGATCTGATTACTTTCCCTAATTGAAGCTGAACCTCATTAAGTCCAATAGGAGCGATAAGGTAAGTCTGGATGGTAACCGGAGCATCCATGCTCTGAGATACCTTATTATTTGGATTAGGGTTAAGTTGTACAGGTAATTGGGGTCGGAAAAAAGGTGTAGGATTTTGAATAGAAGGAAGTTGTAATTGTTGCTATTGTATTGGAATTAGAGGGGGTATTGGACCTTGGTCATTACTTCTCAAGTTCTGACCCCAAGGATTGGGTTGTGATGAAAGATATTGCATTGCTGGAGGAGATGGCCACTGGTTCCATGGTGAAGGAAATTGTGTTAAAGAAGGAGTGGGATACTGCCATGGATATTTCTGACTGTTATAAACATTATTCCAAGGATAAAAAGAAGAAAAATCTGCAAGCATACTTGTAGGTCATGGTTGCCATGGTCTCTTTGATCCAATAAAGTAAGAAGATTGAACATCCTCGCTTTATTCTTGAAGTACTGCCTTTATTCTGGGAAACTTAGGACACTAATTTGTATAATGCGCAAAATCAAAAATGTTGCACAAGTTGACACTATTCAGTCCACATTCTCTTTCCAAATGTTTCTTTTTACATCGGGGATAGAATATTGCTAAGGCTGCTTCAGCTTTCGCTTGTGCCTTCTTGACTTGTACCGTAGTGATCTAGGTAGAGAGAGTGCTAAGGAGATCGGTTTTGAAATCTTTGAATAAATTCCCAATTTTTGCTCTGGTTACCCCTCCACTTGTGGAATTCTGTATCCAAAGTGAAGGGTCCCGAACCAAAACCCTTCCCTTGACAGATCCTCTTGAGCTATGCAAGCAGAGTTTCTTTATCTCCTCAAACATTTCTTGCGATATATCTCCTTTTCCTATTATATTCAGATTTTCCAGACAATCATCTCTTAATCCTCTTAAGAATATCAGCTTTGGGATATCTGGATATAAGTTACTAAACTTAAACCTCTGTAAGTTATAGTGGAATCGCTCCAGATAGTCCTCCAGGCTTTCATCTTCCTTCTGTGCAATTTTGAAAATTTCGTCCTTCAAATCCCTAGTTCGGCAATAGTCCTGATACTTAAAGAGAAAGGCTTCTCTCATGTCTTTCAATGTTCGAATCGTGTCAACTCCAATTCTCATAAACCATCTTAATGCTGCTCCTTTCAGAGTAGAAGGGAATAATTTCAGCTTTTGGGCATCTGAAGTTTAGTCATAACCTCTACACAGCACATCGAATTCGAACAGGAAGGTATCAGGATCTTCAACAACCATCCCCTGAGAGGATGGTAGGGATGATAAAGGGATGTTCTTCATAGGAGCTCCATCCCGTGTTTCTGCTATTGGGAATTCAAAGGTGATAGAGCTATCGGTCTTGACATTCTCATCCCCCATGACTGATTCTTCCTGATGAGATGAGTTGCCCTCATAATGTACGGGAGATTGGAAAATAAAAGGATCCAGCTATTCCAGAACCAATTGTTTGACAACACTACTAACGTCCAATTGATGATCAACTAGTTATTGTTTCTCAGGTTCCTGATAGTCCCCACTAGTCTCTCCATGTCCTTCAATTCTCAAATCCTGGTCAATGATTCTCCACTACTGTTTTGAATCCAGATTTTTGATATCAGGAGTGGATATGCTATTCGAAGGATGGTGAGGTCCAGAAACGGAAGACACTGATGGTCCAGGCCTTAATGTGGTAGCCGCTTTCTGTGGTCCTGTCTTCCGATTATCTCTGTATGAAGTGGACTGTTCCTTTTCTGCTCTTGCAATCAAGTCTCCAAAGAATGTTTTCCTTCTTAAATTTGCGCTCTTCTTTTCCTTCTTACGACCTGTCTTTCCTGTAGTTAGTCGAGTGGGGGGGTGTTTGTAGATGTTGATGTTCTCCTACTCGCAGAAATGGTCCCTATGCATATCAATTCATCCTATAAGTTCTTCAATTTCTACAGCAGTGAGCCCGCTCAAGCTGTTAGAGCAATGCGCAGGTTCTTACCTCTAGTCTTACCACCCAACGACTGTATAGTTGAAGACACCCTAAAAAAAAAAACCCAAAATTCAATTCCTAAGCATTCCAGCAAGGCATTGGTGAGCCTGGTCAGGCTTGTTAGAGCGATGCACAGGTTCTTACCTCTCGTCTTACCACCCAAAAATTGCAGCACTGGAAACACTCTAAACAAAAGACAAAATGCTCAGAAATTCAACCTCCTAAGTATCCCAGCAAGACATTGGTGAGCCCGCTCAAGCCTACAATGTTGTTAGAGTGCTGCGCAGGTTCTTACCTGTCATCTTATTGACCAGAAATTGTATTGATGGAGATACTCTATATAAAAAAAAACACAGAAATTGCACTTCTAAGAAACAACTCTGATTGATTGAATCGTCACTTCCATCCTCGGCTACGATGCCAAAATGTTGGAGTATATAAATCACTTATTAATGACTGAAAAACACACATTTAATTGTCAATCCAGGGACGTCTCTTATTCCAATGAAAGTAGCACTGTTTGTGCCGATACATCAACCAGAAGTAGTCTTAAAGAAAAGAAATCATTGCTGAAGTAAAATGTTGGAAATAAATCACTCATGCAGAAATAAAAGAATCCACAAGATTAAAATCACACTTCAATTGATTTGTTAACTTGCCACACAGTAAGTACCCAACTGGAGTCTTTATTAATCAGATGTGTAATAAAATATATTCTCAGATATATTCTCAGTATAGAAATAGAAGCAGATATATTCTCAGCTGAACCATCAGCAAAAACACTCTAACGATACGTAAAATAAAATCCAATTACATAAACACACAACTATTGTAATAGTTGCAATCCCTGCTAAGAGTTGAGCATTGGAAAAGGTATGAATTCACCATGCATTTCTTTATCTTTTCCCCTTAAACATAAATATTTTTATTATAGAAATATGATATATTGAAGGATTATAATAGAATTGCAAAGATTAATGTTTATTGTGAAAATTAGCTAAATATTGTCTTTTATTCTCAACAGGAAACAAATGAAGTGGGAAACCACCATTCAAAAGGCAAAGCTAAAACAGGAGTAACTGCTATTCCTCCAGCAAAGGGCCGTATCCAGACAGAAAGGATGAAATCAGAACGCACAGCTAAAGTAAGGCAGGGAACAACACGACTACCACCTAAGAAGACCAAGCATTAGCTAAAAGAAGAAAAGGGAGCGAATCCATCAGGATCTTTCGATCCCGAGGGATCGTTTTTCAAACTCTATCGTTGTTTCTTGTATTGTCCACCAAATTGTTATAAAAGGCAGTGCCTGTAGAAATCGGGGGACAGAACGATTATTATTGAAACTCCTTTTGTAACTCTGTAATTTCTCATTAACTCTCGTGATCAGAGAGCGACTGTTGTAAACGCTATTATTCCCGATTAATACATGATCTAGTTTCCAATCCATTTCTTGACTCTGGAGTAGCCCAGCGGTGTTTCACTGGTGGCTAAGGGCTCGCCCCTGGTGGAGCCATCTGCTATTTGTATTATTATCTTTCAATTATCGTTGTGTGACGGTTTGCATTTTTTTTCATTACAACTTTCAATTTTAATGGTTTACTGCTTAATTCCTTCATAATATTGGTGTGTTATATTGGTGAATTGCATTGTCGTTCCTTTATAATTTAACAAGAATCTTAATCTCTGTATAACTTGTCTTGTTATGCTTTAACAGAGCTATGATGTTCAACAGTTGCTATTCTATTGTAGTTGTTGTTCCAATCCATTTTTTGTTCCGTTCAGTTTGCCATTTAATAGAGTTTTGTTGTTCAATCCCATTAGATAGAAGTGTTGTTCAATTCCAGTAGTTAGAGTTTGCTGTTTAATTCTAGATTTGTTTTTTATTTCAGTTAATTAGTTTACAGTCTATTTAATTCCTGCAAAGAGTTGGTTTTGCTTTTGAGAACTTGCCTAGTTTACTTTCATCAGCAACATTAGTGATTTAGTTCAATTTCCATTTCCATTTAATTGTTTTAATGCGAGATCATCAACTGTAAAGGACATCTGGTTATTTCTACCTTCGTTCTCAGATTGATTATCTTGTTTTCATTTGATTTCAATTACATCAGTTGCTAAAGGAAAGGGTTATCATTACTGCATCCTTGACTGATGATTGCTGGGTGAATGATTGGATTTCAGAGCATTTAATTTCATGTCATTGTAGTTAGATTTCATTTCCAGGCATCCGTTTACTCTTGTATTTACAACATTGTACTACATATTGCAAGGCATTACTCTTAGATTAAATTGCAGCGTCAGATAGAGTACACTCTTGAAATAAAAAATTGTACCTGGATTGATAATTAATGTAGGATTAATAGGCATTAAAAAGACACCTTTTATACCTCAACATTTTTGCGTCGTTTCTGGGGAGAGTGTATGCCATTTAGAAAGAGTGATGCATATTTGATTTTTTTCTGCTAGGGAAGAATTGGGTATTAAAAACGGAAGGTAAGAACCTGCATATCGAGCAAGGAATATACTTGTTCATTGGCCCGCTTCATAGCAGAATTGAGTAAAATTTTTAGGTAGGAAGGAATGCTTGTGTTTTTTTTGAATGAATAGAAAACCTAAATAGAACAAAATTCCTCCTAAACCCGAAAAACCTAAGGGACCGGTGACCCTTGGGCGAACAACTTTCATCGACAAAATCCTAATGAAAGCCGAATCTCAGCCATCAGTAGGACCTAGAAAATTTACTTCTAGACAACCTACTAGTTCCCTTCAGGCCACAGAGTCACCATCTGTAGCCTTTGCTAAGGTCCATATCCAAACAGAATAAATTGAGAAAAATCCCCAAGAAATTGAAGGATCTCGCCTAATTTCTTTGTAAGAAGGGAACTCTAGTAATCTCCATGAAGGAGGAGGAGAAATATGGGAAACAGAAGAACCAAAATCTCCTCTTGAAGTAATCCAAACAGTGAGCAGCCTAGATAAGGGAAGTGTTGTCAACATCATTCAAAACAAAGCTAAAGGACTTGAACCTCCTTAGATAGTAGGTCAGCAAGGAACACTCATTATTCCAGACCAAGGAAGTGTTGTCAAGGTCATTCCTATTCCTTCTAGTCAGCCTAGGAATAATTCCCTAGAAATCCCAGAAGGATATTGGCACATATTTGATCAAATGGCTTAGAACCAGAACCAACAACCCCCTCAAAATTCCACACTGCAATATCCCATTTTGGACACTGCAGTTACTGCACCTATGAAATCCATTCCCCTCCAACATATTCCTACATTTCATGGTTTAACATCAGAATATCCAGATGAATTTCTATTTGAATTCGATGTATTATGCCGAGGGTATGACTATACCACCGACCCCCAAAAGCTAAAATTATTTCCCTCCACATTAAAAGGAGCAGCTTTACGATGGTTTATGGGGTTAGGTGGTTTATTGGGTTAGGTGGAGGTGTTATAAATGACTGGGATCAGATAAAAGCTGCGTTTCTAAAGAAATATCAGGGTTATTGTAGGTCTAGGGAATTAAAAGACGAAATATTTCAGATGATAGAAAAACCTAATGAAACACTTGAGGAATATGTAGAACGCTTTCAATACAACCTCCAGAGATCACCTTATGCATCTTTACCCTTACTTGATAATGTGTTAAAAACTACATTACTTAAAGAGATGAAGGAAAAATGGGTTGAAACATTAAACATCATGGGAAAAGGTGATATATATCAGGAAAATTTTGCTAACATTATTGATTTATGTATCAAGAGTTCGAGAGGCAGCACAAGGCTAAAGTCCGCAGAACGTGATATGATCACAAGGGGTAGTAAGACCTCTGGTGAAAGTATAACCCGCACAGAAATTGGCAATCTACTAGAAGATTTTAAAACTGATATTTTAAGGGACTATGACAACGCAGTTCGACATTATGCAAGCCAAACAAAAGAAAGCAGAACCATAACAAAATCTGGCAATATTCTGCCCTAAGTGCAGAAATAAACACAACCATAAAGAGTGCCCGTTGGATATAGTCAAAGTCTGTGCTATTTGCAGAAAAGATCACTCCACAGAAGGTTGCCCCTCGCTCCCTGGATTGAAAGCAGTCTACAAGGAGGCGAAAGAAGAATAAAAAATGGTATGCCTACTCAATCAGTGCCGAAAATGGTTGCCACGACAAAAATTTATGCCAATTGACCCATCCTCTTCTTTTCAGTCTCCTCAGTATAATGCTAAAACAATATAATGGAATGTGGCAAAATCAACCACCTTTCCCCAGTTGGTCACAACAACCATTTCCTACATCACCATGGACAAATCAAACAAATCAAACCAATTGGCCAAACTTTCCTTACTGTCCACCATTTTGGAAAAATAATACTTATCCAACACAATGGTCCCCCTCCACCTCGCAGAGTCAGACTTGGCAGTCAAACTGGCAAAGACCTACAAATCAGCCAGCTGGAACGATCCCTCTCCCTCAACCTATGCTGCCGACACCATATACATTGCAACAAAATCCCCAGACCAACTTGAGATCGCAACTCCCAGCCCGACCCAATCCAAACCCTAATAATAGGCCAGTTCAGTCTGTTCAAATAATGGAACCACCAGAACTAGAAACTGAATTAAGGGAGTGCAATGACCTTCAATTAAGATTTGGGCACATAATAGAAATAGAGGGGGACATAAATTTTCAAGTTGAAGACCCGTTACCCATAGAACAAACAATGCACAAGGAGAATGTGGCTAAACAAAAAACTCAGGAGAAAGCAACCACCTCTTCTCCACCATTCCCAGAATGATTAATCATACCTCACCCAATAGAATATCCTGATTTTGATCTTCTGGGAGAACTGAAAAATTTGTGTATAAAAATCCCTCTCCTCCAAGCTATCCAAGACATCCCTATTTATGCAAAAACCATCAAAGAACTATGTATAAAGAAGCCAAAGAGGAGAAAAAAAACTAACCCAATTGTCTAAGTATTCGGCACTCTATCTGATTTATTATCATGAATGGAAGCACCGGTAAAGTATGAGGGCCCAGGAAATCCTATAGTGATGGTGAAAATCAATGGAAAATCATTTCCAAATGCCTTAGTTGATTTGGGAGCTACAATTAATATCCTAACAACCACCACCTGTCAAAAACTTGGCATTACATCATTAGATCCAACAACAACCTTATTGGAATTGGCTGACAGATCGGTAGTCAAGCCAAAAGGCACACTACATGATGTAATGGTATTTGTAGACTCATGGGAGTACCTTGCTGACTTCCTAATTATCAACCCCAAAAACTGGCTAGATGGACACCCGTTGATCCTAGGTAGACCTGGGCTGGCAACTGCCGATGCTTACATTGGCTGCTGACAAGGCAACATGACTATAACTAGAGGGAACTATGTTAAGAATTTAGCATTATATCCCCCAACACAGCCAAGCCTATCAATAATAAAAACAAGGAAACAACCTGTATCATACCTCATGGAAAACGTCAGATCACCATTAACCATAGAAGATGCCCTCGACTTTAAAGACCAAACAGAGGATGACATTATTAACAGTTTCATCAATAAACCAAAAATCAGATCCCATTTGCAATATCACATGATCAAGGTAGCATTTGATAATAAAGAAGAAGAAGATCCCCTGAAAGACATTCATGATCAATCAATACCCACCAATTCTGTTTACAATAGAAAAATTATAGAAATTGAGCCAGGAAAAACCCTAAACATTAACAAAAGCTTGAATGCTGAACAAGGGAAGAAGACGGTCCAACTACTAAAAAAATATAAGGGAGATTTTGCATGGGATTATCCAGACATGAAGGGCATTGACCCCAAGTTATATATGTACGCACCACATTTATACAGAAAAAGATCCTAGACCCATTCACCAACCCCAACGAAGATTAAACCCTCATCTTAAAGATATTGTGAAAGTTGAATTACAAAAAATGTTGGATGTCAACTTTATTTACCCAATATCTGATAGCAAGTGGGTCTCTCCATTAGTAGTGGTGCCAAAGAAGAACAAAAAGTGGAGGATATGTGTAGACTACAGATAACTAAACAAAGCAACCCAGAAAGACCACTTTCCGCTTCCTTTCCTTGACCAGGTATTAGATACATTAGCAGGGAAGAAATTCTTTTCTTTTCTCAATGGCTTCAGTGGATACAATCAGATTCGGACTGCCCCTGAAGACCAATACAAAACTAAGTTTACCTGTCCTTGGGGGACATTTTCTTACAGAGTTTTACCCTTTGGCCTATGCAATGCCCCTGCTACATTTCAGAGGGCCATTCTCAACATATTTTCAGATTTAATAATGAAGGGCTCGAAGTATATATGGATGATTTCACACCTTACGGAGATGATTTTGAGCCAGCATTAGAAACTTTGGAAAAGGTGTTACAAAGATGTATTGACACCAGGCTCTACTTGAGCCATGAAAAGTGTCACATGATGATGACCGAGGGACTCATCCTAAGTCATTATATCTCAGCAGCTGGAATACAGGTAGATCCAGCTAAAATTCAGATAATTTTGTTAATACCTACTCCTACCACACAAACAGAGGTACGCATCTTTCTCGGATTTTCTGGTTATTATAGAAGGTTTATAGAGCATTATTCTCAAGTAGCTGCACCTTTATATGCATTAATAGGGAATGTTGATTTTATTTGGACAGATAAAAAGCTTGTATTAACAGCCCCAGTGCTAAGGGGCCCAAACTGGGATTTTCCATTCCAAATTTCATCTGATGCCTCAGACATAGCTATTGGAGAAGTCCTTGGGAAAGAAGAAGATAAAAAACCATATGCAATTTATTATATTAGCAAAAATATATCTCCTGCTGAATTAAAATATACTGTGACTGAGAAATAATTTTTAGCCATAATACATGCTGTAAATAAATTTAGACATTATATAACTGGGTATCTTGTAGTTTTATATACATATCACTTTGCCATAAATTTTTTAGAAAATAAACCTATTACAAATGGTAGAGTAACAAGATGGTTGATTCTATTGCAGGAGTTCGATATCACAATAAAGGATCAACCTGGAAAAGAGAACCCTGTAGCTGATTTTCTGTCACTAATGCCAAAACCAACAAATGCAGCAACAGTCTAAGATCACTTCCCAGATGAACATGTGTTTGCTGTTACTGCTAGAACCCCATGGTATGCTGATGTTGAAAATTATTTAGCAGTATGTAAATTACCTAAGCATCTAACACCCAATGAACGAAAACATATAGTAAAACATAGTACCCGATTATCTTGGATTGGGGGCTACCTGTTTCATACGGGAGAGGATATGCACATCAGGAGATGCGTCCGAGAGGATGAAATATTTGATATTCTGAAAGCATGCCATGATGGGTCGTGTGGCAGGAATTTTTCAGATCGCAGGACTGGTCACAAGGTTTTACAAACAAGCTATTACTGGCCTACAATTTTCAAAGATGCTAAAAAGTTCATAGAGGCCTGTGATAGTTGCCAAAGGGCGAGTCGCCCTGGACACTCCGATGAAATGATTTTGAATCCACAGTTAGTAATCGAGCCATTTGAATGCTAGGTGCTCGATTTTTTTGGTCCTATTAACCCACCATCAAGTTAGAAAACATACATACTAGTCGCAACAGAGTATGTTACAAATGGGTTGAAGTAGAGGCACTTTCAAGAGCTACAGAGGATTCTATAATACAATTCCTTTTGCAAATATTTGTGCGATATGGCCTCCCAAGGGATGTAATTACAAATGGAGGACCACAATTTGTAGGTAACAAAATTGCTACAGCATTAGAAAATTACCACATTCAGCACAAAATCACAACCCCATACCACCCATAGGCAAATGGCTAGGTAGAGAGCACGAATAAAGTGATAGAATCTATACTTACAAAAATAGTTGCATCACATAAACGTGACTGGGCTTATAGATTGTCGGAAGCCTTGTGGGTGTACCGAACAACATGGAGAAATACCACTGGGTATTCACCATATCAATTGGTATTTGGAAAAGAACCCATATTTCCAATAGAATTTGAAATTTAGACATTAAGAATAGCCCAGGAGGTGGGTTTAGACTTAAATGAAGCCCAGGTCAGAAGATTACAACAAATCAATGAGTTAGATGAAATTAGACTCTCATCTCTTCAGCACACTACATTAATTCAACAGCAGAGAGAAAAATGGCATGACGCCCTCATTAAATAGAAAATCTTCCACAAAGGAGATTGGGCACTCCTATATGACTCCAGGTTTCAGGATTTCCCAGGGAAACTCTAGACACGATGGCTTGGACCCTATGAGATACAAAAAGTGCATGACAATGGCACCATCACATCAACTACCATTGATGGATCTGGACACTCTTTCAAAGTAAACGGTCACCGAGTATGAATTTACCATAAACCGCTTAATCAGGAATCATTTTACCAACAATTACAGGAAGATTCTACCATGTAGATTCTTGCTGAGGGAGATAACTCCTCCTCAGTACCCATTCATTGAATAATTATTTTATTTTGAAACCTGTACATAAGCTTTTATTTTTACTTTGTTTGTTTTTTTTGTATAGAGTTTATTTCTCAAGCTGTTCCTTTTAAGGAACAGTTGCTGTTCCTTTTAAGGAATAGCAACAGTTCCTCTTAAGAAACAACACGTTTGTGTGTTTCTTTTTTCCGTGTGTATTTGTTGTTCCTTTAAAAAGGAACAACAGTTTTTTCCGTGTGTATTTGTTGTTCCTTTAAAAAGGAACAACAATTTTTTCCATGTGTATTTATTGTTGCTTTAAAAAGGAACAACAATTTTTTCCATGTGTTTTTGTTGTTCCTTTCCAAAGGGACATCAGTTTTTGTTGTTCCTTTAAAAATGAACAGTAGTTTTTTCCGTGTGTCTTTATTGTTCCTTTCCAAAGGAACAACAGTTTTTGCCACGTGTTTTTGTTGTTCCTTTCCAAAGGAACAAAAGTTTTTTTACTTGTTTTTTGTTGTTCCTTTCCAAAGGAACATCATTTTTCCAGCTTGTTTTTGTTGTTCCTTTCGAAAGGAACAACATTTTCACAGATTGTTTTTGTTGTTCCTTTTAAGGAACATTAGTTGTTCCATCTAAGGAACAACACTTTTTGAGTGCATTTTTCTTGTTTTAGAAGCATTTTGAGGATTTTTGGTGAATTCTTCATGATTTTTTAAAAAGGGAAAAAATACAACTTATGCAAGAACACACAAATTAGAGGTTACTGGAATTAGCAAATCAAGAGAAATTGTCATTTTTAAGAAACTTTTTTGTAGCGATAAGAAAAAAGAGGAAAGGACACAACCATCTATATCACTTTGCTGTCTTTATTTTCACTAAAATTAATATGATTGGTTATCTTTATCATGTTGGTTCCTCCCTAAATCTTCATAACTCCTTTTTATTTTTATTTATTGAATAAGAATAAGGGCATATTTTCTCTATTGAGATGTTCAGACTTCTTCCACCATCCCTACTCTTAAGGTGTGTTGAGCCATCCTCTATATATAAGTAGGGAAGTGCTATAAGAAAAGAAAGAAAAGAAAAATCTTTATATATGATTACTAACAATACTATTATATGGCAGATGGAGGATAGGGGGTCTCATCAAGGGCCAGCCTACCATGATCATAAGGAAGCAGTGAAGTGGCATTCCCACTATGGCCACCACACCGGGGATATGATCCAATGGACAACTCAGAAAAAAAAATAAAAAGTCCTTGGAACAGGAGGTCTCATCACGAGCCGGCCTATCCACATTTCACTCCTTCCTGGTGAATGGCATTGTGATTCATCTGGTTCCCAAGCTAGCACAGTGGCCTCCATCATGACATCACACAACACTTCCCTAGGCATAAATAAAGGATAATGGTTCCAAGGGTGTCAAGGTTATAGACACCTGTGGGCAAAAGAGCTCTACTAATGGCATTAGAGTCATATTTTTCACAAATCAATAGTAATTTTAAACCCTTTTATTATATATTTATTTAATATCAAATGGAAATATGATCCTAAACCCTTTATTCGGAACCTATTATGCACGAAAATTTATTTATAAATCGATCATAATAGTTTATGTGGATAATGACCGCATAAGTACTTTTTACATTAGCTCTCCTTTTCCCTTATGTTCGAAATCATTACATAACGTTTCCATATCTAGTCACGATTTCAAAATATGCATTGATTTTAGTAATGTGATAATTTGTTGATC
Organism: Pinus albicaulis; assembly: GCA_034641835.2. Taxonomy (NCBI): domain Eukaryota; kingdom Viridiplantae; phylum Streptophyta; class Pinopsida; order Pinales; family Pinaceae; genus Pinus; species Pinus albicaulis. The sequence continues at coordinate 1,178,667,602 of CM076575.1, read as the reverse complement.
ATATCATAAGTATGTATGCCTTTCAATGCTATACAATTTCTTTGCAGTACGCTGCTCTTCTATTTGATGGTCGAGGACAACCTATTATCTTTCAGGGGGGCGCAGATGCCTTTTAATGCCTGCATGCGAGTTGAATCCCTATGTTCATCAAATTCTCGGAAACAGAAAGAGTTTAACAATATTGTGCCGATATACACAAGGTGTTGTTCCATTACAATTTCTGTGTATTTGTGAAGAATTAACAGTGTGCATACAGAATGGGAGGATGAGCAATACGTAGTGAGCCACAGGTGCTAGCAGTTTCCAACGCTGCATAGGAAATTCTGGAGAGAGTAGGATGGATTACCTACCTCACACGATTGCAGAAACTCAATGAAATGGTAGCCATTGAATTTTTGCAGAACTTGCAGGAAGGCTATTCCATGGTTAGAGGTAGGCAAATAGAAGTAAAAAACGCAATAATTGACGAGGTATCTGGTTTGCCAGTGGAAGGACCCATATGGACCCATAAAAAAGTGAAAATTCAAGAAGCCATGAATCTTTTTCAAGACAAATGGCAGACCTTGGTCGTCAAAGGGAAAGGAGTTCAACTGGCAACTTTGGGAGAACCATGGATAGAACTGGCGAAAGTAGTACAGAGCTACATCACATGCAATGGAAGAAAGGATGTGGTAAGACCATGCCACCTTAATTTATTAGCAGTATTAAAGCAAAAATGTACTGTAAACCCACCTGCATATTTAAATTTCTTATTTCATGATGCTTCCCAAAGCATAAGAAAGTCTCGTCATATAGCAATGGTGGTAAGCCATCATTATTTAATCCAATTGATAGTAAGTTAGATTCCTGCCCAACATCAGACTAGTTGGGAAGAATTGATATTCTAAATTAACGGAGGAACAATTCTACCTGCCGCAAAACGTAAAAGAGTTACTAGCACAACAACAAAAACTTTAAACTGCAGACAGTCCTCCAGGATTAGGAGAAGTAGGGGAATGATAGGAAGTCTTTAGGATAGCAGCAGCCAACCCTTAGAATTTCCCAGTTCGGAAGATGAACAACCCTTGCAACTCGAAGAAGGAAGTCATCACACTGATGAAGAAGAAGGAGATCAAGAAGAAGAAGAAAGTCACCACATTAGTGGAGAAGAAGGAAGTCATCACACTGGTGAAGAAGAAGGAAGTCACCATACCAGTGAAGAAGAAATAAGTCACCACACCGGTGAAGAGGAAGAAAGTAATCACACCAGTGAAAATGAAGGAGAGGAAGCAGAACCTTTCGAAACCTCCATTGCAAGCCCACCACAGAGTCCATTATAGGAGGACCAATTGGCCCAAATTTTGGCCAATATGAGTGAATATATACAACCTCACAATCCGCTTAACCTCAACATTGAGATAGACCAATTGCAGGAACAAGTTGTTATCAACAAAGATACGGCTGAGGGAATGCCTGATGAAGAAAACCCTCAGGGAACAAAAGAACCAACTAGGGTTATTCCCCCCGAGGAATGTAGCCAAGAGAATGGGAACTAAGGAAGTGTCCCAAACACAAAATATAGAAGCAAGCCTGGGCTAAGGCACGACTGCTGGAGAGCAAACCCTAGCCGAGCAACCAAGTACAGAAAAAGGAACAATTGTTCCTTCCAAGAAGAAGAAGAAGACGAATGAACTTGGGAAGCTGTGGAGGGAACGACAAAAGCTCCAAAAGCTAGTAAAACAACTCAGGTAGAGGATTAGGGTGCTAAAACAGGGGAAATTCTCTAAAAGAACCTTGAAAATGAAGAATACAGCTATCCAAACAGAACTCCACAATACAAGGGCCATGGAGACTCAAATTGAGCCCACACTCATTTAGGATAATAAGGAACCACATGCAGTTTCTATGGATGCAGTTGCCCAAACTGAGAATGTACAGGTCTGTGAAAAAGATGTTCAGACCGAGGCACTGTCCTCTAGCAGTATGGATGACAAAGAGACATAGGCTTTAGGCACTCGAAATTGTAATAAGGACACCCAGGTCTATTTTCAACACAATTTTTTTTTTTAAATAGACCCTACTATAGAAAAACTCCAAGAAGAGCTGGCACAGGCTCAACAGGCTACAAAAAAGCTTGAAGAAGAGATTGTTCCCAAAAAGAAATATCAACAGTTACAACAAAAATTAAAGGAAATCAGTGCATCAGAGGCTGAAGCCTATGGTAAGTGTCGGAAGGCAGAAGAGAAAGTTGAAGAGGTAAGGAGTAGATTAAAAATGGTCTGGAATCAAATGGATACTCTCTGCTCCTTATACACAGATGTTCTAGCTTGTATATGCCCTGCCAAAAATTATGCTTTGTTTTTATTACAAAGATATTTACAGTTAAAAATTAAAGCTATTAGGGCAGGAAAACCTATAGAATTAAACACCGTAGATGATTTTATAAGTTGCGGCAAACTATATGGATTAAAATTCCAGCGTCTTCTCTGTGAGTTCTATTTGCACAATTTTATATTAGTTGGGGAAATGGAGACAAATCCCAGCCCTTTTGTGGGCGATATCCAATTTCAAGCATTTATTTCATTTGCTGTCAACCAGTTGAAATGACTCAAGGCCTATAATACTTATCAAAGGTAAGAAAATGGGTTAGACCTTTGGGTTAGGGGTGAACCGAGACACCCATTACAACTATGGGCTAGACAGAAGAGTCTAATGACAAAGGAGGGTGTGATCCAGACATTGGGACTCGTCCACAAAGCAATTGCCTTGGATGGGGTAGAATATTTTATATCTATCAGAGACCAGGCCTATATAGCAGCTAAATTCCGATGGAAGGTTTCCAATCGGAATATTCAAGATAGAGAGCCATTTAATTATAGAAATTATGGATTAGCTGTTGACCGCCTGATTCTCTATAGTAACCTCATCTTGAGGGAAGGACCATGCTGGCTAGGTTGTAGGTTTCAAAGTCCCATTATATGGTACCTTGCAACAAACTATAAAGCCAAATATGAATTACCTGAAGGATAGACAGGGCACATCTTTGAAGCTTTAGCTACAAATCATGGTTTTAGACCTCTTAATGAAAAACCCTCTCCAGCCTATTCTCTAACTGCTTTACATGTAAACTATGGTTTTCATGAGGACATGAAAAAGGGTAAGCAGGGGGGTGTGTTGAGCATTGGAAAAGGTATGAATTCACCATGCATTTCTTTATCTCTTTCCATTAAACATAACCCTTTTTATTCTAGAAAGATGATATATTGAAGGATTATGATAGAATTGAAAATATTAATGTTTATTGTGAAAATTAGCTAAAGATTGTCTTTTATTCTCAACAGGAAACAAATGAAGTGGGAAACCACCATTCGAAAGGCAAAGCTAAAACAAGAGTAATTATTGTTCCTCTAGCAAAGGGCTGTATCCAGACAAAAAGGATGAAATCAGAACACACAGCTAAAGTAAGGAAAGGAATAGCACAACTACAGCCTAAGAAGACAAAGAATTAGCTAAAAGAAGAAAAGGGAGCGAATCCCTCAGGATCTTTCGATCCTGAGGTATCGATGTTCAAAGTCTATCGCTCTTTCTTGTATTGTCCACCGAATTGTTATAAAAGTCAGTGCGTGTAGAAATCGGGGGACAGAACGATTATTATTGAAACTCCTTTTGTAACTCTGTAATTTCTCATTGACTCTCGTGATCAGAGAGCGACTGTTGTAAACACTATTATTCCCGATTAATACATGATCTAGTTTTTGTTCCATTTCTTGACTCTAGAGTAGCCCAACGATGTTTCATTGGTGGCTAAGGGCCCGACCCTGGTGGATCCATCTGCTATTTGTATTATTATCTTTCAATTATCGTTGTGTGATGGTTTGCATTTGTTTTCATTATAGCTTTCAAGTTTAATGGTTTACTTCTTAATTGCTTCATAATATGTTGAGATTGCAACAAGATGAGGAGCTTAGTGGAAAGAAGTCGCCTTCACTAAGTGGGCCCCCAGGGTATTTTTGGCGCAAAGTCTATTTTTAGACTATGTCTATTTTTAGACATATGGATCATGTTCTATGAGTTGTAGGATGCTATTTGTGGATGGTTGGTCAAGTCAGAGAAAATATATGGACTTATATTTTTAGACATACTGGGCGGAATCTATTTTTAGATTGCCAGTCTAAAAATAGATATGTCGAATATTATTAGCTCTTAATAATATTTGGACTCTAAACATTATCTTATCCTCTTGGATCACTTCAGTTTGATGCCTAGATGTGGCACATGCAGCTGATAGAAGGAATTACGCTATTCCTAGGGTTTAGTGGAGCTATTGCATGGTTGAATTTAGTTAGAACTCATGTGACAGAGTTTGGTGGAGTTGATGAGACAGTTAATGGAGTTGTGTTTAGTTTAACTTAGTTGAGCTAGTTGTATCTAGTCTAACTGATTGATACAATTAGTGAGAGTGGTGTGAATTAATTATTAATTAATTCACTAATTATTAACTCATAAATCAACTAAAGAATACATCAGTTAACTGCAGTGCATGGACAGTTTCAGTGGAGACCAGTGGAGAGGTAGGTGAAAGAGCTAGTGTGACTATCAGTTGTGACTATACTGGTGCATGAGATTTGCACACACATTGATGGAGAAGCCAATGAGGATTGCGCAGTACATATGGGTGGGATTCGAACTTGGATCTAATGATTATCCATATTGGATTGCGGAGTAGAGGCAGGCTAACAGGTGGAGCAGATTGGAGCATGTGTTTTGTATGATCTGAGCTTGTGTAGTGTGTAACAATTGGAGATAGTGTTGAGAGCTTGTGAGGAGTTTGTACTATGATTGTTACATGATATCTATCATTATAATATACAGATAGTTGGGGTTTTTCAGCTTTAAGCTTTCCCATAAATACTGTGTTTATATGTGTGATTGTTTATGGTTTTAATGTGCACATGCGATTGTTTAATTTCCGCAAATTGATGATCAATAGTATAAGAGGTTATGTATTATGCATGAAGCTCAAATAGTGTGTGATCAGGATAATCTCGGTGAATAATTTAACAATTATTCAAATTTCTACATGGTATCAGAGCAGTATTGATCATTGGAGCAATTGCAGAACATTGAAGCAGTTGAGTTTTGTGCTGGTGGAATTCGAATTTGCAGCAGTGTTTTCTTGGTGTCGAAGTTGAGATGTCTTTCAACGGATTGAGATTGGAGTATGCCCTTGAGGGCAGCTCGAATTATATTGCATGGAAGGACAGGATGGAGGCGGTGTTGGATGACAATGGGTTGAAGGATTTCATAGATGTTGAAGTCCCAAAGCCTACTTCTAGCGATGCTACCGTAATTGAGGCTTGGCAAAAGAAGACAACAAAGTGTCGAAGGATTCTGTTGGAGGGCATGAAGGATCACATAGTGTCCAGCCTGCATGGTAAGGCTTCTCCATTCTTGATGTGGAAAGCCTTGACAGATTTATTCCAAAGCAAGAGCGACCAGAGGAAGTTGGCACTCAAGGATAAACTTAGAAACATAAAGATGGAGAAAGGCGACAGTATGCCTAAGTACCTCACGAAGTTCATCCAATGCATGGATGAGTTGGGAAGTGTGGGGGTGACTGTTGCTGATGAGGACTTGGTGAGCTTGGCTCTCCTTGGGCTTCCAAAGAGTTGGCATTCCTATCAGGACTCTATCAATGGTTGGGAGAAATTGCCAGGATGGGAGCGACTTTGGTCGGATCTTGTGCAAGAGGAGATAAGGCAGAGTACCAGGGATGGATCTTCATCAAGGAACTCTGATGAAGAGAATTGTGCTTTGGCTACCAAAGAAAAGAAGGGGAAGAGCAAGAAAGCTTCTCATTCCGGTGCGAAAGGCAAGAAGCAGGACATGTCCAAGGTGAAGTGCTTTCACTGTCACCAACACGGACATTATGCCACAAATTGTCCGTAGAAGAAGAAAAATAAGCAGGCTGCTGGATCTGCAGCTGGAGAGGCCTTAGCCTCGCAGTTTGAGCTGGATTTTTCACTGATCGCATGCTTGGTCTCAAGTGTGATGGGATCAGTATGGTTCTTGGACAGTGGTGCGTCTTTTCACATGACAAGAGATCGAGATTTGTTTTCAGATCTGGATGAGAAAGATCTTGGAGTGCACATCGAGATGGGCGATGATGGTAGATACAGTGCGACCGGTATCGGTACCATTTCCTTTGAGAGGGAGTCTGGTAAACCCTTCGTATTGAAGGATGTGATGCATGTTCCAGGATTGAAGAAGAATCTTATCTCTGTGGCGATGTTAGAAGACAAGGGATATGATGTTGTCTTTAGCAAGGGAAAGGCTTTCCTACACAGTAAGGCAACTGGTGAGACCCGGAGGATATGGGTTTGAGTTAAGAACCTTTATCAATTGCAGGTAGATGGCTGCACAGCAATGGCAGGCAAGGCAGAAGGAGTGGTGAGCCGGGATGATGGCGAGTTGTGGCATCGGAGATTGGGCTACCTTCACCATGGAGCTTTGAAGATACTGCAGCAGATTTCTACTGGGCTTCCCAAAGGCACTCTTGTGCAGGCAGATCAGTGCAAGGGGTGTACCTTGGGAAAATTTGTGAAAGCCACCTTTCACGAGAAGGATAGTCGTGCCACGACGATCCTATAGAGAATTCACATAGACGTGTGTGGACCTTTCTCAATAGCTTCGACAGCAAAGCACAGGTATTATGTGATATTTGTTGATGATTTTTCTCGTAAGTGCTGGATCTTCTTCATGCAGAAGAAGAGCGAGACATACTCAAAGTTCTGTGAGTTCAAGGCACTGGTTGAGAAAGAATCGGGGAAGCACGTGAAGGCTCTAAGGAGCGACAATGGTGGTGAATTCGTCTCTGGCGAATTTAAGGACTTTTGCAGCAAAAAAGGAATTCGAAGAGAGCTCATAACACCTCATAACCCACAGCAGAACGGGGTTGCTGAGCGGAAGAACAGAACGATCGTGGGTGTTGCACGGGCAATGTTGCATGATCAGGGCCTACCCATTCACTTGTGGGCTGAGGCATGCAATACAGCAGTGTATGTGCGTAACCGTTGTCCTCACAAGGTTCTTGGCATGAGTACACCAGAGGAGGCTTATTCTGGAAAGAGGCCTGATATTTCCCATTTGAGGATTTTTGGTTCACATGTTTACATTCATGTGACGAAGGATGCCAGGAAGAAGCTGGAGCCGACCGCATAGGTTGGGATATTTTTGGGATACAATGATACGCCCCACAAATATCGTGTGTATTTTCTAGACAGTCGCAAGACTGTTGTGCGATGGGATATCAAATTTCAGGAGGAGAAAGCCATGAAGTGTTCACTTGAGAGGGAGCCACACTTGCATGCAGAGGAGGAGCTATTAGTTCCTAAGGATGAGTCTCAGGATGTGGATCAGCCACAAGATGAGGTTCATGGAGTGGAAGAGACCACTCATGCAGCACCAACCATCAGAGGGCGGAAGCACACTACAGAAGCTGAGCGACTGATTCAGGATGCAGAGAAGATTGTAGGAGCACCTACATCACAGCGTAGACAGAGACAGTCTCCTCACTAGTATACTGGATACATGGCTCTTATGAGCAAGTGTATCATGACAGAGCCATCCTCTTTTGAGGAAGCTATGGAGGATCCCACATGGGTATATGCCATGGTGGAAGAGTATGATTCGATTGTCAGAAATAGTGCATGGGATATTGTCCCAAGGCTGGAAGGGAAATCAGTGGTGGGTTCGAGATGGATCTAAAAAGTGAAGCAAGCAACTGATGGGAGTGTGGAGAAGTACAAGGAAAGACTTGTTGCCCAAGGCTTTTCACAGATAGAGGGGATCAATTATGAGGAGACCTTTGCACCTGTCGCAAGGTATTCTTCCATACGGACGATTCTTTCTCTCTTAGCGCAGATGGGGTGGCACATTTATCGGATGGATGTGAAGACTGCATTCCTCAACGGAGTCATTGAGGAGGAGGTGTACATAGAGCAGCCTGAAGGTTTTGAGATCTTCAGCAGCGAGTCGCATGTGTGCAGGCTCAAGAGAGCACTGTATGGGTTGAAACAAGCACCTCGTGCTTGGTACACACGGATAGACAGTTATTTCACCGAACTTGGATTCTCCAAGAGTGAGGCGGATCCGAACCTATACTAGATTGTGGTGGAGGGTAAGTTGCTGATCATTGTACTTTATGTAGATGATTTGATTTTGACAGGTGATGAGCTGTTGATACTCTCATGCAAGGAGGATCTTGCAAAAGAGTTTGAGATGAAGGACTTGGGCCTCCTTCATTATTTCCTGGGATTGGAAATTTGGCAGTGTAGTGGTGGACTATTTGTTTCTTAGGTTAAATATGCCCGGGAGATAATGGAGAAGTTCAACATGCATGGCTGCAAGCCTATTGATACTCCTCTTCCTGCTGTCTGGAGGAAGGAGGATGCTACTTCAGCAGAGGTAGTGGATGCCACTGTTTATCGACAGTTGGTGGGGTCACTTATGTATCTGGTCAATACACGACCTGATATATGCTATGCAGTTAACAAGCTTTCACAAGCTATGGTTAAGCCTACCAAGCTCTTTTGGAAGGCGGGCAAGCATGTATTGCATTATCTCAGAGGCACATTGGGATATGGATTGTGGTACAGACAGGAGGATGAGGTGAAGCTGTGTGGCTTCACGGATGCAGATTGGGCAGGGATCCCAACGGATAGAAAGAGCACATCTGGAGGGATTTTCAGTATCGGGTCGACAACAATTTCTTGGTACAACAGGAAGTAGAGATCCATGGCACTCAGTTCAGCAGAGGCCGAGTATATGGCAGCAAGTTTGGCTGCATGCGAGGCTATATGGATGAGGAAGATCCTGGTCGGGTTGTTCGGTTCACACTTAGAACCTACTGTGATTTATTGTGATAATCAAAGTTGCATCAAACTCTCGGTTAATCCAGTATTTCATAATAGATCTAAACACATTGACATCTGGTATCATCATATCAGAGATTGTGTGCAGCGGAGGATCATGTTACTTTCATACATTCCTACGGAGGATCAGGATGTTGATATCTTGACGAAGGCGCTCACCAGGAGAAAATTCGAATACCACAGGGGCAGGATAGGGGTTGCAGATAATCCTTATCTTGTTGAGAGGGAGTTTTGAGAATGCAACAAGATGAGGAGCTTAGTGGAAAGAAGTCGCCTTCACTAAGTGGGCCTGTAGGGTATTTTTGGTGCAGTCTATTTTTAGACTATGTCTATTTTTAGACATATGGATCATGTTCTATGAGTTGCAGGATGCTATTTGTGGATGGTTGGTCAAGTCGGAGAAAATAGATGGACTTCTATTTTTAGACATACTGGGCGGAATCTATTTTTAGATTGCCAGTCTAAAAATAGAGATGTCGAATATTATTAGCTCTTAATAATATTTGGACTCTAAACATTATCTTATCCTCTTGGAGCACTTCAGTTTGATGCCTGGATGTGGCACATGCAACTGACAGAAGGAATTACACTATTCCTAGGGTTTAGTGGAGCTATTGCATGGTTGACTTCAGTTAGAACTCATGTGACAGAGTTTGGTGGAGTTGATGAGACAGTTAATGGAGTTGTGTTCAATTTAACTTAGTTGAGCTAGTTGTATCTAGTCTAACTGATTGATACAATTAGTGAGAGTGGTGTGAATTAATTATTAATTAATTCACTAATTATTAACTCATAAATCAACTAAAGAATACATCAGTTAACTGCAGTGCATGGACAGTTTCAGTGGAGACCATTGGAGAGGTAGGTGAAAGAGCTAGTGTGACTATCAGTTGTGACTATAATGGTGCATGAGATTTGCACACACATTGATGGGGAAGCCAATGAGGATTGCGCAGTACATATGGGTTGGATTAAAACTTGGATATAATGATTATCCATATTGGATTGCGTAGTAGAGGCAGGCTAACAAGTGGAGCAGATTGGAGCATGTGTTTTGTATGATCTGAGCTTGTGTAGTGTGTAACAATTGGAGATAGTGCTGAGAGCTTGTGAGGAGCTTGTACTATGATTGTTACATGATCTCTATCATTATAATATACAGCTAGTTGGGGGTTTTCAGCTTTAATATTTCCCATAAATATTGTGTTTATATGTGTGATTGTTTATGGTTTTAATGTGCGCATGCGATTGTTTAATTTCCGCAAATTGATGATCAATAGTAGAAGAGGTTATGTATTATGCATGAAGCTCAAATAGTGTGTGCTCAGGATAATATCAGTGAATAATTTAATAGTTATTCAAATTTCTACATAATATTGGTGTGTTATATTGGTGAATTTTGTTGCCATTCCTTTATAATTTAACAAGAATATTAATCTCTGTATAAATTTTCTTGTTATGATTTAACAGAGCTACGATGTTCAATAGTTGTTGTTCTATTGCAGTTTCTATTCCAATCCATTTGCTGATCCTTTCAGTTTTCTGTTTAATATAGTTTTGTTGTTCAATCCCATTAGATAGAAGTGATGTTCAATTCCAGTAGTTAGAGTTTTTTGTTCATTTCTATTGCTATTCAATTCTCGATTTATTGTTCATTTCAGTTAATTAGTTTATAGTCTATTCCATTCCTACAAAGAGTTGGTTTTTCTTTTGAGAACTTGCCTAGCTTACTTTCATCAGCATCATTAGTGATTTAGTTCAATTTCCATTTCCATTTAATTGTTTTAATGCGAGATCATCAACTGTAAAGGACATCTGGTTATTGCTACCTTCGTTCTTAGATTGATTATCTTGTTTTCATTTGATTTCAATTACATCAGTTGCTAAAGGAAAGAGTTATCATTACTGCATCCTTGACTGATGATTGCTGGGTGAATGGTTGGATTTCAGAGCATTTAATTTCATGTCATTGTAGTTAGATTTCATTTCCAAGCATCCGTTTACTCTTGTATTTACAACACTGTACTACATATTTCAAGGCATTACTCTTAGATTGAATTGCAACCTCAGACAGAGTACACTCTTGAAATAAAAAATCATACCTGGATTGATAATTAATGTAGGATAAATAGTCGTTAAAAAGACACCTTTTATACCTCAACACTAAGAAGGAGGGCCCTTCCTCCCTAGCAGGGCGCAGGTAGAAAAGAAAATTTAACCGAACTTAAATGGAATCACACATGTGACAACAGTGATAATATGATCTGTATTAATCTGAACGCAATTACAGAGGAAAATCAATGTTGTTCTTCGCTAACCTTTTGAACTCTAGGGCCGAGAGATATATAGTTGTTACATCAGAAAATTTAGGATTAGATTAGTCATGAGAATCTTACAATTCTCATGCTGATCAAAATAGAACTAATGCAGCCTACTGCTATCATAACAAAACACAGCTGTAGTGAAACCGCCAAGGAACAGATCAACCAAAATATAGACAAGAGCAGTCAATGGTACAACCATATTAGTGATTCACCAACAATTTTATAACAACAAGGTGTAACAACAAATTGCTGGCGGGTCTGTAACAACACGGTGTAACAACATCGCTTTGCTGTAACAAAACCATCCTAACTGCTTCTGTGAAATTCATGTTTGGGATCTTTGACATTTGATAGGACAACAAAATACCATAAATCTTTCTCCAAAACATTCACCAACAGTTAGTCATAAAAAGGGATAATAGATCATAATAATTGGTGAATTGGAAAAATAACAAAATCAAGGTGAAACAACACAAGTCAAGGTAAAAAGGTGGGAAAAAGGGTAAAGATAATCCCATAAGTTAAGGTTACGAAGCAAGATAGGGGAGATAAGTGTAGGAAAAAGTGTGCAAAACTAGCACCCAACACTACCTTCAGTTTCCCCATAAATTGAGCACTCATCTAAGTGCTCGGGAGAAATTTTTTTGTGCAACGTTATGTTGTTGGATTCTCCATTGATGAGAGCTAGAAGTACTGATATGCTGCTAAGATGATGCTTTATGTGATGAGGATGGAATGAAGTTGGAGCATGTTGACGACAAATCGATATATTGGTTGTAATCTTCTCCTCCTACTTTATTAATAAAGATATCTATTCATTTTCTCATACACATGTTTATATCTTGTGAAATGTATTATTTATTATGTATGTATTCTCAGATATAATCAGTTTGATTTGATTAAGATAAGTAGATACTTGTATATTGTATGTTATTTTCTATTCTTTGCCTGTGATTGCAAGAATCGATCTAGTGGCTTTAGTTGGATTGAAAGTGAAGACAGAAGGAGAAGGAGAGCGAAAGGATCACAAGTAGGTTTCTTTCCATTTCTGTATATCTATTTGTCTTAGAGAAAATGATAGTTGTCTTTCTTATGTTGTTCCGAGTGAAGGAACACCACACTTAGGGAATCTAGTTTATCCGTAGATTAGGATTCTGTATAGCAAATTGGTGACTCCGTTGGGGACTAGACCATCATTCCTGGTGTTTCTGCCTTTGTTTATCATCATCAATAGACTATACTTTCTTTTATCAATCATTCTAATGAAAAAATTGCATTATAAATGTGTTTAGCTACTTGTTTCCCAAACTTAGTTGCGCCCAATGCCCTGTCGGTTAGGGTACAATGCATTGCAGTGCATTGTGTTCCATTAAGGGGTGCACTGCAACACACTGTCTCCCCTTACACGGTGTGTTTCCCCCTCAGCCAACCAAATTCCATCAAAATTTTTCTTTGCTTTCAGTTTCATCCAATTGTCTGTTGTATTCTCAGATGTCTAATTTCTCTTAGAGACTAGTAAAATTTCCTTGTTCTTCCTCCTTTGAAAAGTAGTTTGTTCAATGTTTCATTAGTCATTTTCTTTATCATTGGAAAATAAAATTAAAAGTAGTTAATTTTGAATTAGATCAATTCTGTTTTTGAAAAGGAAATTGTTGTTTCATTCCTCATTTCCTGTAGGAAAATTGTAGTTTCATTCTTCATTTTCCTAAGAGAAATTGTTGTTTCATTCCTCATTTCTCAAATGAAAACATTTGTTTGATTGATTTGTGCATTTAGTTTCCTTTCACTCATTCACATTTAAGGAAGCTGAAAAGAAAAACATGCATGTGCATTTAGCGATTGTGTGTATTGCATAGGAAAAAGTTAAGGAAATATGCATTTAGTTTGTACTCTTTGATGTATGCTTAAAATCTGACCGCTCTTTCCCCTTAGTAGCTAGGATTTTCATTGAAAAAGCTAAATTGAAAAGTTTTCTTCTCATTTCGTTTGAATGTTAGGAATTTCCATTTACATCATGGGGTGAACCTCAAAGATAAACTTTTAAACAAAATCAACATAAAATTTACTTCAATCAACCTAAGAAAGCATTGTAACATTAACGATAATATTTAGAATTTCTAGGCTAGAGACGTGTTTCGATGTCATTAAACATAGTAGTTGTCACTTACTTGTCTGAGATACATTCCGAGTGTGAAATCCCACTCCACATACATAAGTATATTAGAGCTTGTCCACTTACCTTCGGGTATATAGGGCGGTGTTCTAGTACAAAAATGATAAGGGGGTGCTCTCAATGTGCAGTTTTGCATTAGACAATGCTAACATGGACTTGGGCCTCCATGTACCTTTAGGTATATTTGGGAGGAAAAATTTAGGTTGCTTACCATCCATAGGTAACTGAGTTTGCCTCCTTGTAACTTATGATACACCGAACACAAAATTCGGGGAGATTGCCTGCCCATACTTATTGGTTCGCCAGGAGGTATTCTGCAGTTCAAAATTACTTGGTAAACCTTTTGCCTAGCATCACCATTTTATTTTTTTATTTGTTTTTGTAAGAAAATCAATCAGTTATCGTGGAATAAGAAAATCCCTTTCCCCATCGTTCATGTAGAATAGCTCTTAAACCACCTTTACCACCGAAAGCCATTTCTGGTCGGCCAAGGCATCATCATTCTACTGAAACTAGTACCATCAGTACCTCTAGTGCGTCATCTTCATCACATATACCAAAGTCGTCTCGAGTCGTTTCTACACATCCTGGTTCATCCACAGTTGTCGAAACAAAGTCCTCAGAGCTACCTGTGGACACTATTCATCCAATTAATGAGACCACACCTCCCAAACCTGACGTTGTTCAACTGGAAGTTGATCTGGATCCCCATCATTATTTTACTGGAACATCTAGATCCTGAAGTCGAAAAACTAGAATTTTAACTTGTATCGGTTGCTCCTCAGTCAATCGTGTCCATTCAATCTCCCCTTTAGCACAGTCAACCACCTGAAATATATCTTGGGCCTAATGGAAAAATTATTCCACCTAGTTTTATTTTGATTGAGGAAGAACCTCAACAAGAAACTCGCCCTTCAACTCTAACTAATTTTGGATCGGGGTTTTATCTTTATGAGACTATCCCTCGGTTAACTTACATTTCTTCTTTTGATCCTGTTTCAATTCGAGTTCCCATACATCCTTTAGGGTATACACTGGGTCGTGTGACCATCGCTGAGTCAAAATCTCCAGTTTCACCATTTATTACAGTTGCAACAACATCTACTGTTGCTACTCCGTCGATGTTCACCACATCACCAGAGTCACATCTTTATGGTGGTCCTTCCATCACACCGGGTTATAAATCATTATCTGGAACCTATTCTGGTGCATCCTCAAATCCATGGACTTCACCCATGTCATCTTCTGGTATTCTATCTGGTACATATCTAATGAGTATTGAATGGCTTGATCCTTTATATACATCCTCAGTTCAACATCAAGCTGGTCCATCTAGGTATATTCCATCTAGTACAATATCAACTGGACTCCCACCATTTGGAGAAAAATATATTAAATCTTATTATACTCCTCATGTTGCGGGGCAACCTATGCTCACTCATTTTGATAGTACTCTATTGTTTTATGGTCACCCTAATTTTGGAATGATTGTTTGTCAGTGGAAGCCTATCCTGCCCATTCAACCACAAACGGTTGTGCATTCATATCAACTGGTTCAACCTGTTGCACCCATATCTACTCCACTTGTTAATACTTCATTAACCCCTATTACAGGCTCAAATTGTTGTACGTCAACCATTTCCGGTGGGTCCTTCAACCCATTACCCTCAAGTTTTGGGCCCTTAGACTCTAACTCCTTCAGCTGGTTTACAACAACCACCTGTATCTGAATTCTTTCATTCATAGGCTGGATTACAATTTTATGGGAGGTCACATGCTCCTACTAGTCTTGCCTATTCACAACCGAGTCTAAGATATTCTGGTTTGGGCTATAATCTTAGTGGGCAGTCACCATGGTAGCCACAACCTCAAATGCCACAACAACAATTCCAACAAAAAACAGCTTACCCAGGTCTTGGTCAACAAATTCATGTAGCATTTGGTCATCAAAAAAACCCCTATCTATGTTACCAGCAACAAATGCCTTATGCTTGTGCTCAAAGGCCTGTTGCCCAAGAAATTCCATCATATCCTGATTATGATCAACTTGACTTAAATCGACAGTTGCCTTTTGTCACAACTTTAGAATTACCTGATTTAAACCTTCTTACCAATGACCCCATCAGCTATTCTCCTTAGTGGCCAGTGATACCACATAAATTACCCTCTGACAGTCCTAAATTCAATGGAAACCCTGGAGAAGACCCGTCAACGCATGTTTAGACTTATGATTTGTGGTGCCCATCCAACTCCTTAAATGATGACCCTGTTCGACTACGTCTTTTCCAGCGTATGCTCACTGGTCCAGCTGCGAAGTGGTACATTGAAATACCACGATCTTCATTTGATAATATCAATGCCTTAGCCACTACCTTTTTAACCTACTTCCAGTTTCCCATATGATATGAAACTGGAATGGAACTGCTGACCAATTTCAAAAAGAAAACAACTGCTCACATTTCTGATCATACTCATGAGTGGCATCGTCATCGTATAATGGTCAAAACATTTGTTCCTGATCAGCTCCTTGCTGAGAGGTTTATTAGGTTCTTATTTCCATCTATCACCGAGGATGTAGCTAAAGGTGGTGTCGCCACTGAAGATTAGGTCATTTCTCGTCCCTAGTACTTAGATTTGATTTATACTCAGTCTGGCACGCTCTATGAGAAAAATCCAAACTCGTTGCTATCAAATTTTATTGTTTCTCCTCCATCTAAGGACTCTCATGTTGACGACGGTATGATAGGTTCTGCAAAAACTCACCCCTCTACTACATCTGACCCTGCACCTTCTTCCGTAATTCATGCCATGTCATCCGACAAAGGCAAAAGTGGAAAGAAACCTAGAAGTAAGGAAAAGGGGAAAGCGAAGAAAAAGAAAAATTCAACCCCGCATGAACGATTGTCTAATCAACAATCTGGGAATAATCGGAAACATAGTTACCCTTGATTGATATGTAATTAGGAGCACTTTGTTCGATATTGTCCTCACCATGCCGAAGTCTCAAAATCTATTAATACCTTGATTGCATATGTTGTGTTGACAGATCCTTTTCCAAATCCAGACACAAACATGGTTGCTACAGATCCCGCTTCTAGTTCCCAAGTGCTTATGCTATATGTCACAAAGCCAAAAAATGATGTTTTGGTGTCTACGCGAAATAAATATTACGGTAGTAAGGATACTAATCAACCTACTACCTCGACCATGAATCCATATGCTGAATCAATTCCTCCAACTGCTATTCCAGAGTTAACAATAAAGCCACCGAAGGGAGTCTTCCATAAATCGACATTCAATCCTCAAGCCTGAGCAGCTCAAAATTATAATATAGTTGAATATTTGGCTCAGTGACTATTGAGGTACTTCAAAATTGTACCTCCCAGAATCAGGCTTTGTTGTCGGCAATTGGTGGAATCAACCCAACTTATTCCAATCTTGTAGTCTTTAATCATATCGGCTATGTGCCAAACTTACTAGCATGATTAGAATTCTCCATCCAAGTAAATATTCCCAATCATCTCGTTCATCGTATTATTATTGATGAGGGATCACATACTTGCATTACGTCTCTAAACTACTGGAATTCACTTGGCTTGCCATGCCTATCTCAATATTCTACGACGTTGAAATCTTTTTACGGTCGTACATATAAACCTTGCGATATCATCAATAACCTGCATGTCGAACTAGGGGAAATACTGTAACTTTTGATGTTGAGGTTGTTGAAGGACCCCTTGACTACAACATTTTACTCGACAGGCTGTGGGTTTACGCTATGACTACGATCGTCTCTACTTATTTTACAATGATTTTTTTCCCTTATAAAGGTGTTATCACAATCATCAATCTACTCTCGTTCTTTTCCTCTAGTTACCAGGTATCTAGAAGCGTTCCATTAGTTCACGCACCCCAGCTAGCACTTCAAAAAATTGGTGTAGGGATCTTAAAATATTCTTCCCTAATGGTCACCTTTGCATTATCGCTGCATGCAACGTCAGAATAAATTACAAGAATAGAGACCTGATGCATGATATATTTCACTTCATCTGATTTAAGGAGATTAACGATGATTCTGAAGTTGTTATGCTGGATGACATTAGGGGAATTTTGAGGTCTAAAATGGGCCACCTAAGGAAATAATAAAATAATAGTTAATCCAATAAAATAATATTTATGAATTTGAAATTCACTTTTTGCACCAAAATCCATGTAACCATAGTTAAATTCAATTCAAAAGTTGTACCAAAATAAAATTAATAAAAAAATTGTATTTATGTGACTATAAATAAGAATGAGTTTCTTAAGAAAAAATCATTATCATTGGACAACTAATGCATTTGTCCTTTGTACTTAAATAACTTAAAATAAAAAATAAATATAAATTTATAAATTCTTAATTATATTTTATGTTATTAATTAAAATTTATATTATTTAAATTGTATAATAACATGTAATTAATATACTATATAAAAATAATATAATATAGTATAATAAATGTATATCGATATGCATTATTTCTTTCAAGAAATATGAAATGACATTTATTATAAGTACTTTACTTTGACTTTAAAAGTACTTAGAGCACTACCATGGTTAACCATGAGTTTTTATCCACCATTGAGAATGTGACAAGTAAGTACCTTTAACTCAAGCAATTCCACCTCAACCATTAGGAATGATGTCATCCCCTAAAATGTGATTGATTTTCATAAAGTGAATTTTTATTGTACATTTTCCTTAGGAGGCTCATTTTAGACCTCAAAATTCCCCTAATTATTTCTGCCACCAAGCCCAATTGAGCTAGCAGAGCAATCAATCTACCTGGCTTGGGCAGCGCATCATGATTCATCGTCGCCGATTGTTTGGGTCGATCGTTCATTAAATTTTGGTACTCCATCTTATCCTTTTTCATCCACATTCTTGACTGATGAGAGCATTGTGGAATCGATGATGTCAAAAGGATAACCATTGCAATATCATCATCATAGTTCCCATCTTCAGGATTACGAAGAACATAATCTTATTGAACTATATCACCCTTCGATCAATACTTTATTTTCAATTTATATTCCAATTAGTTCCATAGAATCCGAGTGAAACGTATCAAATATTGAAGAAACCATTTCTATCAATATTTTGACCAAACTCGGTGTTGTAGAAAACATTCATGTCGGTGTGTCTTGTTCTCCATCCAAACTCAAAACTTATCACTCTCTTTTTCGTGAATTCTGAGATATATTTGCTTTGTCTTATGATGAAATGCCAAGCATAAATACTAATATCGTTGAATACACAATTAAATTTACCTTGATGTCAGATCGGTACGTCAATGCCTTCGTCCTATTCATTCAAAGAAGGTTGTTGACATTAAAGTAGAAGTTGAAAAACTTTTTCATGCTTGTTTCATTTACCTTGTTCCGCTTACTGATTGGGTTTATGACATTGTTCCGGTCATGAAAAAACAAGGGAAAATTAGAGTGTGCATCGATTATCGGGATGTCAATCTTGCTTGTCGAAAAGACAACTATCCTACTCCCTTTATTGACCAAATTATTGATGAATATGTTGGTGTTACACGTTATTTTGTCACTATGAAATTTAACTGTCCATATAGGTCCATCACTACCTATATTATGCTCCCTTAAAATTCAAAAAACCCTAATGTTCCTAAACCAAGTCTTGTAATTGGAGAAAAGCTCATTAAAACCCTTAAAAGTCTAACTTCGCACTTTTCCTAGCCTTTTCTTGCGGGTCCACGGATATTTGTTCTATAGCCTGTGGTAGCTACTGAACATTCTGCTTATAAAACCTACGGACCCCCATAAACAGTCAAATAAATGAAAAGGTAAGTTCTAGAAGCCCAGCTAGTCGAATATTCTCCCAACTGGAAGCTTCTAGAGGTGCGATCAGTTCAATCTTTATCCCTCCCCTCATGGAGCTCTATCCCTCCACTCATGGAGCTTATTACTTGGTCTATGGAGCTCAAATCCCTTCATGAGAGGAATCCATCCCCCTCTTCATGGAACTGAAACTACCTCCATTTCCCTATAAATTGAGCTCATGTTTCAGTCTCAAGGGTAGATTATACCTTGTATATGGTAATTGCTGAAGAAATTCTCAAGAGAACATACTCTCTACACTAGTTGTTGGTAGATGAGAATTATCACACCCTTATGTCCATAAATCCATGCTGGTTTAAAGAGAGGAAGGCTTGTCAGATTGAAGGAGGAATGATTGTTCAGGACCCAGGGAGAAACTTGTATGACATGAAGGCACTAGGTTGTAAAGTTACTCTTTTCATTCAAGATAATACATATGGGTCTCATTTTCTCATTGAGTTGTTCTTGTGATTATTTGAATAATTTAATACTTGGACTCCTTGATCACTAAGTTAGATTAGCTGTCCTTAATTATTATATGTTAAAGGTGATTTGAATTATTTTCTCTGACTTTAATTATTACAGGATCTATTTACTGAAGAAGCCTCTTTGGAGTGACTGGATAAAAGACTGTACTGAACGTTGAATTTCAAGGTAGGGGAATATTCTCTTTCTTTGTTTATAATAATTTTGTATTGCAAATAATCTAGAGAAAACGATTTACAAATGGATGTTTGTTTCTAGATATTCGTAGAATACTAGGGAGATCACTCTTGTTGTCAAGAGGGATTAATTCGTATAACAAATTGGCGACTCCACTAGGGAATAGAACTTAGTTTTCCTTTTTTATTTTTCATTTTAAATTTTAAGAGTTTTCTGATTTTGATTAGTCTGAGACTGGGTTGGGTAGATAACTTCTAAGAATCCCTGAAAACAAAAGCTGAATATTTATTTTTTTCTGTACTTTTCCTTGCCTCTGTGGTTTTTATTTGAAAAAAGTGTGGTAGCCTCCGTAGTTTTTAGTTTAGAATAGTGTGGTACCACTCTGTTCTCCATTAGTACCTGCGGACCTGTGGAAAATTTTTGAAAAAAGTGAAAATTCTCTTTTTAGGGGCCATATTATATGATTCTTTTGTTTTCCCTAGTCTACTGTAGCTGTCAAAATCTTATGTGTGAATTTCTTTTCAACAATTTTTGCGTTTGTGTGATTTTTCATTTGATTTTCATTTTATGAGTGAGTGTTTTCCCTACTTTCTTGCTACTCCATATAAGAAACCTTCATAAAACTTAGTGTACTGGTATGATGATGTTCTCTTTCTGAGCCATTAAACTCATTGCAAACCTTACTTTTATGAAAATTGATTTCATTTTCATTTGCAAATTTGGAAGAGCTTTTAGCTTACTAAGGCATGATTTTCACACCAAACCATTTTTGGATGTTTTCATTTCTGCTAGGATAAGTATAAACTCTTCTTGTTTTGATCATAAACTAGAAGAAAACGTCCTTAAAATTTCTAGATAGACATCAAAATTAGAGTTTCTCTTTTGATTTTGAATTGTATGTTTTTACGAGTTTTAGATATTGTTTTTCTTTTTGGCAATAGTTTGTTTAATGATTTATAGTTTCTGATCTCATAGATAAAGGGGATTTATTTCGAACGAGTAATTGATCATTTTTGAAAAATTTAGTTCTCAAAGAAATCATTTTCTTTTCAAATATTTTGTTTATGAATGAAAGAATTGGTTCTTTGAAAATTGTTAAATTTCTCAATCTTTCCCTTAAGTAAGATTCATTAAGAAGAAAAGAGTTGCACTTTTCATTTAGATGCATTTAGCATATTTTTGAGTCGGGTCATAAAACATCATTGAAGTTTCACTTCCATTCCTTCTATCTTAAGCAACAACCAAATTAAAAACAACGCTTCAATAATATTAATCTAGATATTTTACATTTTCTAGGGTTCTTTCCACCAACATAACTTAGGCCAATGTCTTGGAACATGTTGTAATTAACATTCCAAGACAGTTCAAACAAACAAGTAGCAATCTTGCAGTAGGAAAATCCAATTGTAACATTTGTGCTCTGGGAAGCTCTTCTTAAAAGAGTCAAGCACGATATCATGTCGGAACCAGTGAGGTAATTGTACCTATCTCATTGGGAAAGAAAGCAGATGTGCACGTATTAAAAATGGTAAACCTCGAATAGACCATTATCGAGGAGCCTGGGGTTACTTGTTGTTAAACCTTGGATTATATCAAGGAGCCTTCAAGGGGATTGAGCTAGTTACTCTGTCCTTGCGTGTATATCAGATCGTAGACTGTTCCCCAAGGTACATTTGTTCCCATTGGTGACCTTAGTGACTATAAACTTTAGAATTTTTTCCCAAGGTGATGGTGGAGGGAAGGTCCTATTGTACCTGGAGCAGACGTTGACTAGACTCACTTGGACTTTTAGGAGGTTACTCTTCACTTCGAGATGGAATAAGTGGAGATACTTGCACCAGACTGTTTCATTAAGCAGGTTGTCGAGGTAACTGTTCCAACTGCCATTTCCACATTAGAATTCTACGACTTTGGATTTCATCACCAACTAGTGTTTCTAGTGTGGGAATATATTGTTTGTGTGTGGATTGATCTCCTAGATTTTGTAGGTGTGTGATCAATTTGATTGTTTCCTTAGAGACTTTAAGATATTTTGTTGAAATTTTCTTTGATTTCATGTGCTAAATATTTTAATCGTGGCTGAGTTACCTAAACAAACACGTAAAATGCAGGGGAAACCCCCTGAGTACACACCAAGCCAGTTAGAAAATCTTAAATCTAAGAAAGGAAAACAATCAGGGACTGGATCAACTGAACACGAGGAAACATCAGTAATTATACATCCTAATTATGAAGTACATCAACCTCAAACAATGGAAAGTTCTCAAAGGAAAATATCAATTTCTGAACTAGTTGAACTTGCTTCCACAACTAGTGAATTATCATCTACTAAGCCTGATGTTTCTGAACCAAAAACTGAACCTTCTACGTCTGAGCCTACTTCAGAGTTCATCACTCCAACCCTTGGTCATCCTAATTCACCTCGAGTGAAGTTTCACATCACTAAGAACCTTCCTCCTGGCCTCATTAGCATTGAAGAAATTACTGACATAGAAGAAGAAGTTGTTCTTCCTTTACATCAAGAATATTTAGATCTTATGCCAAGTGAATCAATTTACTATTATAGCCCTTTCAAATAGGATCCTTGGTATTCTTAGTTAACGGAATTTTTACACAATTCTGGTCTACACTATTTGCCACCTAGAATTCCTTTTTATGCCATACCAAGAGGTAATTACAGACCTTCATTAAACATGTGTGGTGAGTCATCCATTTTTTCTGCATCTCCAAACTCATATTTGTATGGTGGTCCACCTGTTCCTACAGGATACTAGTTGCTTTCTGGTACTTTCTCAGGAGCAGCTCCTTCTCCCAAAAAACTTATGCAATCACCTGGTTCAAATGAATCACATACCGAAAATTTGAATGTGGAACAAGTTTACATGATGTCTGGAAACATTCCTAGCCCTGACCCTCAAAGTAGTAACTTACTGCCTGGGGGGCATCCTCAAGGTAGTAGTTTACCGCCTGGGGGGAAACCTCAAGGATAGTACACACCTCAGGGATAGTACATACCTCAAGGACAATACACGCCTCAAGGACAATACCAACCTCAAGGGCAGTACTATATTCACGGTCCACAACCTCTTCAAGGATAGTACCCTATGACAGTGCAACTGTCTTTACAAGGACAACAACCTAATTTAGGGCCACAGTTCTATCTGGAACAACAATTTTTTCAGGGAGGTCAATATTTTAGTGGGACTTATCTAGCCAAATATCAAACATACGCTCCAAATTATCAACCTGGTTATGGTGCATCTTATGCAGCACAACCTTCAGTGGGAGCTCCATATCCTGGAGTAAACACAGTGTGGAATCCAACACCAAATAAAAATAATTTGAAACCTAACATGCAAGTACCTTATAATCAACCTGGTTAGCCAATTGGTTATAGTCAAATCCAGCAACCTATCCAACCTATGCTTCAAGTTATACCAGAGGTATCTGCACCTAGTATTGTTTAGCAGCCTGGTCCGAGTAGAACTAGAACCCCACCTCAAAATGCTACACCAAATTTTGTTCAACCTACCACACCTATCACTGGAATTTCTATAGCCCCTATTTCTACAGCCCCTCCAGTATCACAACAAATCCCTCCAGGCACTGCACAACAACCTGGACCCATAGTTCAGACTACTGTTCATATTCCTACGGGACAACTTGGAACAAGAAAAATTGTAACAAGGCAACCTCAATTTGTTTATCAACCTTATCAAGGGCAGTATCAATATGGACCTGTAGCACAAAATTTAGTATACCAGCATCAACCGTACCCTAGTTACACGTATCAGATACCAGCTCAACCTGAGTATGGTCCGGCTAATCCTGGTTATCTAGGAGGCATTCCAATCTCAAATGCACAGGCTATTCCAGGATATCCTGGATATCCTCCTCCTAGTACTGGTATAGTTCCACAAGGTTATGAATTTTCTCAGCAGGAACCTAACCGTCAGTTTCCAATCATAGCAACTTTGGATTTACCCGATTTTTCATGCCTAACGAATGATCCAATTTATTATCTTTTGTATTGGCTGCCAATGTGGAATAAGTTTCCCAGTGATATTCCTAAGTTCGAAGGTAAATCAGGAGAGGACCCATCAAACCATGTCATGACTTACCACCTCTGGTGTGCATCCAACTCTTTGATTTATGATTCCATTCGATTAAGACTGTTTCAGAGAACACTGATAGGTTTAGCTATAAAATGGTATATTGAACTACCACGTGGCTCATTTGACAATTTCAATGTGTTAGCAACATATTTATTAACACACTTTCAATAGCCAGTCTGATACGACAATGGAACAAAACTCTTGAATTAATTAAAACAATCTACGTCTACGTACATATCATATCATATACACGAATGGAGACATAGAAGACGTTTAGTGAAAGTTTTTATTCCAGATCAGATTTTGGCAGAATGGTTTACTAAATCATTTCTTTCAAAGATCACTGAAGATGTGGCTAAGGGAGGGGTTGTTACGGAAGAATAGGCCATTTCTCAAGCTCAGTACTTAGACCTTGTATATAAATAGTTTAGTACTTTATACGAAAAAATTCCTGACTTAACACATCTCGGTCAAATAACTGCAACTCCTTCCAGGTCTCATGTTGCAGACGGTGTAATTGGTTTAGCTAGTGCTAATAAGAGTAAGAAGAAGTCCTCCAAAACTAATTCTCCTATCATAACTTTACCAGATTCAGCAAAAGGATATTCTTCCCTTGAAACTTATGCCAACATTCATGTTGCATATTCATCTACAACTAAATCCAAAACTGGTAATAAGAAGAAAGGAAAGAATAAAAACAAGAAAACTTCGTCTCCCAAAGATAAAACCAAAAATAATGAACCATCTGATGATAAGCGAAAACCTCATTGTCCTTTTCTTATCTATGACGAGGATCACTTTACCAAAGAGTGCCTGCATCGGTCTAAGGTCTCTAAATTCGTCAAAGGTTCACCCACTCCCGCTGTCTTGAAGGATCATTTTCCTACTCAAGATAGAAAAATGATAGGATCTTCTTCAAATTCATCGACATATATTTTGATGATGTGCGAGGTTATGGTTGCGACGCGATCGCAAGACTATGGAAGTAAAAATCTTGTAACTATTAAAGAGATAGAAAAGTCTAATCCAACACCAGCTATATCTCCCTCAATTTCCAATCCACTTCATATCAAGAAACCTAATCCTAATCTGGTGATTAAACCGCCTGCTAAATATGTACTTCAAAAATCAGCTTTCAATCCACATGCGAGAGCTGCTCAGAACTACAACATTGTTGAAGACTTGGTGATATCATCTTCAACAATGTCAGCCTTAGAAGTGTTACAATCATGTCCAACAAAAAGGAAATTACTTTTATCAGCTATTGGAGCTATGGGTCCTCAGGATTCTAACCTCATGGTCTTTTCTCTGGAAAACTTTACACCATGACTCCCTCATCAGATGGCTTTTCAGATTCCAGTATTAGTAAAAAACAGATGAGTTTTCCATACTATAATTGATGAGGGGGCATCCACATGCATAATGTCATTAAATTTTTGGAAAAATCTTGGTTCTCCAACACTCAACTAATCTCTGACAATCCTTAAAGCCTTTGATGGAAGAGGATTCCATCCATTCAGAATACTCCAGGATTTACCTATAGAAGTAGAAGGAAAACTGTTAATTTAGATGTGGAAATCTGATATCGAATCCCATATCAATTACAAATTCAGATTCTGAGATTAATTTGGGAAATATTTCTAGAACTGTTCTTATAGACATATCAGTTAAACCTGGAATTGTTGAAAACATTCATATAGGTGCTTCTTGTACAATTGAAGAGATTAATACATATAAAGCCCTATTTAAAGAATTCTGAGACATATTTTCCTGGTCTCACGAAGAGATGCCAGGAATTGATCCAAAGATTGTCATTCATGAAATAAATACATACCCTGATGCCAAGCCTATTAGACAAATATTACGTCCAATACATCCGTGAAAAGTTGCTGCTATTAAAGCTGAAGTTGAAAATCTACTGCGAGTAGGATTTATTTATCTGATCCCATTGACGGATTGGGTATCTAATATAGTTCCCATTACCAAAAAACAAGGGAATATACGAGTATGTGTCGATTATAGGGATATTAATAAAGCATGTCCAAAAGACAATCATCCTACCCCCTATATGAACAAAACTATTGATGATTGTGCCAAAAATGAAATGTTCTCATTTATGGATGGATTTTCCGGATATAATCAAACATACTCCCTACTAATCAACCAAAAACAACACTTACATGTCCTTGGGGAACATTTTCTTATTGCAAACTACCTTTCGGATTAAAGAATTCTGGTGCAACTTTTCAAAGGGCCATGTCTTACGCTTTTCATGATATCAAACATATTTTACAACCTTATTTGGATGATTTCCCTGCTCACTAATTACACAGGGACAATCATCCTACTCACTTACGAGCTATTTTCATGAGATTTAGGTATTACAAGATTCGTTTGAACCCCCACAAATTTGTTTTTTATGTGCATTCAGGATGAGTACTGGGATTCATCATTTCAAAAGCTGACATTCATGTCGACCCCTTGAAGGTTGAGGCCATCATAAATTTACCTCCTCCTTCCACACTTTGCCAACTCCAAAATTTTCAAGGGAAAGCAAACTTTCTACGAGATTTATCCCAAACTATGCTGAGTTAACAAAAGGTTTTACCCGGTTGTTGAAACATAATGTTCCTTTTATTTTGGATGAGATTGTTGATCGATATTTTGATGCTCTAAAACACGCGTTAACCCATGCACCATTATTGCATCCACCCAATTACAACCAGGACTATTTTTTATACATAGCAGCCTATGATTCCACCATAGGAATGGTTCTAGTTCAAGAGGATGAATATCACAATGAGCATGTGATCTATTATCTAAGTCAGAATCTGAACCCAACCAAAATTAAATATTTGCATGTGGAGAATTTGGCATTGGTAGCAGTTCAAGCTATCCAACTATTTTTTCACTACAAATTTATTACGAAAGACAACTGTGATATCTAATTACAACCCGATGATGTATATTTTGACAAAAAAGTTACTTAGAGGCAAGTACTTTAAATGGATTTTCATCCTACAAGAGTTTTATTTGGAATTTGGGAAGTATAAATCAAAGAAATCACTGGTCTTTGCATAACTCATGTGTGACTTTCCCAATATTGAGACGGAAACCATGGTAGAGAATACCATCGTAGATGAATCTATGTTTCTTATCAGTACATTAGATCCATGGTATGAAGATATCATCATCTATCTTCAAACCCAAACCTTTCGTCCAGAGCTTTCAAGTTCAAATCGATGGAGAATCTGGTGTCAATCCTAGCAATATAATATTGTTGGGGACACACTTTATCGTCATGGTGCAGATTTTGTTTTTCGATGTTGTATAAATCACGAAGAGGTTGAAAGGTTTTGAATGAATACCACATTGGAGCATGTGGTGGTCATATTTTTGGGCTTGCCACAACCCAAAAGATATTGCGTGCTGGTTATTTTTGGTTGTCATTGTAAAAAGATTGTATTATTGTAGTTTGAAAATGCCATAATTGCTAAATTTTTTATCGAAATATGTGTGCGCCTCTAGCTCCTCTTCACGCAATTATTGTTGTTGGTCCTTTTGTGAAATGGGGCATTGATTTCATTACATGTAACCCTCACTCGGCTAGGGGGCATGGGTATATTATTCTTTTTGTAGATTACTTTACCAAATGGGCTGAGGCGATGCCTACATTCGTGGCAGATGGAACAACTGCAACTACATTTGTATTCAATCATGTGATTGCTCATTTTGGTGTACCCCAAGCTATTATCACAGACCATGGGAGTCATTTTCAAAAAATAATGATGACCGAACTTTCTGATCAACTTGTCCTGCACCATGATAACTCTACTCCATATTAACTGCAGGCTAAGGTCAGGTTGAATCCGTCAATAAAGTTTTAACCACCATGATTACACGGATTATCGGAAATCACAAATCAAATTGAAATACCATTATTTTTTTGGCACTATAGGCATACCAAACCTCAGGAAAAACTACTATAGGGTTCACTCCTTTTCAAATAGTTTACGGTTTAGAAGTTGTGTTACCCATTGAATGCAAAATACTATCACTCCAATTAGCCATTGAATTACTACCAACTACCTCTGAAGAGGATTTTTTTTTTTTTACTTAGCACAATTAGATAAGACTCGACGCACCGCTGCATTAGCTACCGAAGCTCATAAGAAACATGTGAAATATTAGTATGAGCGAAGTGTTACCCTTCATTTTTTTCAGAAGCTGACCTAGTCTTAGTATATGATCAAGCTAATAATAAGCTACGTGCTGGGAAATTCGAAATGATGTGGCATGGTCCCTACATTGTCAAGCACGTGCTTGCCAAAGGGGCCTATGAATTGATTGATTATGACGAGGTCTCTTTAGATAAGCCCAGAAATGATCTTTATCTTAAGAGATATTATGCTTGACTCTCGTGTGAAGATCTCACTTGTATATTAGTTATTTTTTAGATAAGTGTGCCTATATTAAGTTTGTTGTTACTACTATCACTGCTTATCTTTATTACTCTTGATATTGTAGATGTCGACATCCCTTCAAATGTACATTGGTTTTACTGATGGTGCCTGTCGTAGTACACGAAATATCTCTTCCATAGCTTGGGTTATCTATTCACCCACTGATGAGTTAGTTTCTATGCATGGGGTAAGCCTTGGTAAAACAACGAACAATATTACAGAATATAGCGCAATCATTGAGTTATTATCTGATGCTATTTCATTTGGTATTCGACGTTTGATCGTTAGGTTAGACTCAGAACTCATTGTATTACATTTAAACACAATATACGCAATTAAAAATCTAGTGTTATTGAGATTATTTTTGAAGGTTCGTCTCTTAGAATGAAAATTTGATTACATCGAATATCAACACATTTCAAGAAATTTAAACACATTGGCCGATGCATTAGCTAATCGTTTTCTAAATAGACATTCGCGACATTAAAATAATAAACTAAAAAAACATTCGATACATGTTGAACAAGATACTCAGAGAAATTAGTAATATCATAGATAGGTTTGTTTTCAAACAATATCACATCATCTATGATCATGGGTTCAAACACCTTATGATCTAATAGATATTGATACAAAAAAACAAAACATGTCAATCCATAATGATCATCCATTATCCGTGATGATGATCATGGTAGTAGACTATGGCACACACCACCTTGTGCAAGAGTCTCCTAAATTGTCCTGGAACACCTGTAACATGTCTCTAAAGCCAGAGAGGAATGTCATTTGTCCCTATCTCAGAAATATCTATGGTTAACCTCTCCAGGTTTTGTTCCATATCAGTTAGGATCTTTGCTGCCTGATCCTGTGGTGGTGCTATAGGCTCTTCTTTCCACCTATCAAAGTGGTGGAGTGTAGCTGGTCGTCGTGGACCAAAATCTACATTTAAATATTTTTATCAGTATTGGATGATAAAAATCAAATAAAAAATAGATTAAAAACATCAAAATAGTTCACTTACCTAATTCATCCCACTGTGCCCCTCGACGCAAGGACAACTCAGGATCACTTCTGAAATCTATACTTGCATAGGGGAAGTCTTCGATTGTGAAGACTTAGTTCCTTAGCCACATAAAGTACGTCAGAGTGAGCCAAACCACTGAACTGCCATCACCACCATGGCAGGCCATTAATGCAACCCAACGTACCATCCAAGGTTCCCAAGGTTCCCCACGATCTACTGGAATAGGTTGAGGGAAAGAAGCAAAATTCTCTCCAAAGAAAAAGAAATCAAAATGGCCCTTAACCAATTTTTTTTAACTTTTCATTCTTTGCTCTAGTTAGTTGGCCTTTCATGCTGGGAAATACCCCTTCGCACCAGTTGAATATGGTTCCTTTGAAACACTCAATCGTGATCTGCATTTGAGATTTAGTGGCTACATGTGGAGCCACACTTCCACACAACCTAGTTACCGTGAATGCAATCACTTTGAGATCTAATTGCAAGATATTTTTTATGTCTATGCAATTATCTTTTGGATTTTCTTCATCACTACAAAGCTATTGTTTGTAGCTAGCAACAAGTAGGCCACCCTGTCTAGCCCCAAACAAGGATATGTTTTCTCCTCTTCGGGACAATCTAGTGAGGAAATAGATATCCTCGAGCTCGATTTTGAGCCGATGGTCACCAATGATAAAGTAATAATCTTGAACATCCCATGTGTTTACTAACCATGTCATCAACTCTACCTGTGCTTTCATACCTTGGATCACCCAGAACTTATATAAACCATAATTTGTTAACACGCGCATTGTTGTGGGATCATTCATGGCTTCAATGTATATAGCCTCATGCTCATGTTATCTCCACACTAGCATGGTGAAATAGCGTGAAAATAAACAAATTTGAAAGTTAGAAACCATCGGAGTGTAAAAATTTAATCATTTTAAAGAGGATTTCTGAATTTTAAAACAGTCACGGCGCCTCTGCAGTTTTTGTGCGGAGACAGTGCGGACGTCCGCACGGGCTCCACAAAAAAACCGCAGTAGCCTGATAATTTTATTTTTTAAAACTTATTGGGGTCCGTAGGTAGCGCACGTATAACCTGCGGACCCCTGAGAGCGCATTTTTGAACATAAAATCCTCCCAAAAAATGAAATTAAAGCTAAAAAAGAGAATTGAAATGGATAGAGCTTACTATTCTTGTAAACTCTCAATTTTATAGATATTTCAAATCTAACTAGTGATATGATCTATTACAACCCAGCTTGGCCCCTGGTCCCTACCAAACTTCCATCAGATATACCAAAATTTAAATGGAATTTTGGTGAGGATCTAGTAGACAATGTAACAACTTTCCATTTATGGTGCTCATTGAATTACTTGATTGACGATTCAATTAGGTTGAGACTCTTTCAATTCACATTAACTGGAAATGTGGATAAATGGTATATTTAATTAAAAAGTAGGTTGTTTTGGTGAGCTGGCTACAATTTTTCTTAACCACTTTCAGTTGTTTGATCATTATGATGTTAGAACTGAACTTATGGCCAATTTTTAGTAGGACAAGGCCACCCATATTTCTAACCACATTCAAGAGTGGCATAGAAGGATGAGAATGATCAAAGCTTATATCCCTGATGAATTCATTATCAAGTGGTTTTTGAAATATTTACAACCTAAAATGTCTAAGCATGTGTCACTTTTAGGAGTTTTCATAGAAGAACAAGCTATTTTTAGATCCCAACAGTTAGAGCTAATTCATTTCCAGTCTGGAGTCCTCTACAAGATACTGCCTAATGCTCCTATATCTAAAATTAATCTCTCCAAACCAAAGCTAGTTCCCCATGCTGATGGAGTTGTAGTATAGATGATACTAATATGACTAGTTTTTTAGTGAACCTATTACAACAGTTTTCATTTACAATATGCTTCTGCAACGTAGACTACACTGCCCATGTCTCCTCTTTATCAACCATTATCGGTTAATTTTGTTCAGTCCTCGAATTCCAAAGGAAATAAAAAATCCAATGAGAATAAGAAAGGATGTGGGAAAAATAAAGATAAGGGAGGCAAGGGGAATGGAAATACACCTAGTGAGGGTAAGAAGGAGTCCAAAAATAAAGTTAAATTCTCGTGCAAGCTATGCAGTGGGGATAATCTTGATAATATTTTCTTGAAGATTCAAGATGATAAATGTTTATTATCCCAAGAAGGTTCTCCTAGTTCCCAAACCATGCTTACTAACCCTTTTCCCCAAGGACAACAATTAATTACTAGCGTGAATTCTAATATTAGAACCCATACAGGGGTAGTCAAGGAGGGGAATCCACATCGAATGTGTATATGGTTAAGACTCATGTTGATATTTCAAGTAGAGCTCATGCTTATGGAGAGCCTGAATTTTCTAAGCCTAAAACCGCTTCCGATACTTAATAACCTCTTCATATAGAGAGGCCCACAGTTGAACCCATACCTTGGATTCCAACAGGATCCTAAAAATGATCAAATTGTAATCCATTAGGGGAATTTTGAGGTCTAAAATGGGTCTCATAATGAAATAATAAGATAATAGCTAAACCAATAAAATAATATTTATGATTTTTCAATTCACTTTTTGCACCACAATCAATGTAACCATAGTTAAATACAATTCAAAATTTGTACAAAAATAAAATTAATAAAAAAAATTGTATTGATGTGACTATAAATAAGAATGAGTTTTTCAAGAAAAAGTCATTATCATTGAACAACTAATGCATTTGTCCTTGGTACTTATATAACTTAAAATAAAATATAAATATAAATTTATAAATTCTTAATTATATTGTATGCTATTAATTAAAATTTATATTTTTTAAATTATATAATAGCATGTAATTAATATACTATATAAAAATAATATAATATAATATAATATAATAAATGTATAGGGCTATGCATTGTTTTTTTCAAGAAATATGAAATGACAATAATATATTTTTATTCAAAAAGTGTGAAATGAAATTTATTATGAGCACTTTACTTTGACTTTAAAATTACTTAGAGCACTGCCAAGTTTAACCATGAGTTTTTATCCACCATTGAAAATGTGACAAGTAAGTACCTTTAACTCAAGAAATGCCACCTCAACCATTAGGGATGATGTCATCCCCTAAAATGTGATTGGTTCTCATAAAGTGAATTTTGATTGTACATTTTCCTTAGGAGGCCCATTTTAGACCTCAAAATTCCCCTAATGCCAAAATTCTATGGTCTCTCATAACTATTACATTGTCGAATATTTAGTTCAGAGTCTGTGTGCTATGTCAGCATTAGAGATACTCTAGTCATGTCCTGCACAAAAGAGTGCTTTGATCACTATGATCAGGACAATTGACTCGAAAAATTATCCAGTGATCAAAGTTTATATGTAAAATATAAAAAAAGAGACTCCCTCATCATATGGATTTCCAAATTAAATCTAGTTATCGTAAGAATACCATCTTTCATATATTAGTTGATGAAGGGGCTTCCACATATGTTATTTCTATGTCATGTTGGAAAGCTATCGGGTCCCCTAAAGCTATTCCCTCTCCTACTATTTTAACTACTTTTGATGGTCATTCTCATGGACATCATGGGATTCTTCTTTCCTTCGAGATTTGTGTAGGGGGGAAAGGTTTTTACTGTGGAATTAGAGATAGTCAATGCCAATATTGATTATAACATTTTATCGGGTTGAAACTGGGTATATTTAATGGATGCCATAGTTTCGTCTTTTTTTTTCATACTGTATTTTCCTAATGAAGGGAGAATTGTTACAGTTTATCAGTTAGCCTATACTCAAAATGACCCAAATGCATCTGCTAACTCCATTGTCCCCTTAGTAAAGAATGCTAAGCAACGTAATGAGAATTTAGGATTTGGAATGTATTCCTCATTAATGGGTAATTTTTATCTTGCACTTCTTGTTTCTTACATCAATTCCATCTCAGCCTCCAGGGTGGTCCCTCGATAATGTTATTTTCAAACTCATTATTTTTTGGACCCTTGGACCTTTCCCCCTACTACTACCACAATATAAGAAGGGAAATTTGGTTGAATGGCTTATCGTATATCTACAACAGAAATTACATATCAATCCATTATTAATACTGCATATTTTTATCTAATCCCTATTTCATCAAAGGATTTAGATGATGATGTGGCACACTTTTGGACACTTGATTCCACTTTGGCTATGGATTGCCTCGATATCATTTTACCATATGAGGAGGAAATTTTAGAGGCAACGACTTGTGTAGATAGGCTGTGGGATGACTTGCATCATCGAACCTATTTTTTCCTTGACTTGCATAAAGTGTAATCGAGTTTTTCTAGTCCTACTTATCATGGAAGTGTTCAAAATATTTTAAAACATTTGGCTCCAACACATATCTTTGCCGAAGGTAATATGGCTAATATTTTAGAAAATATTCTGGTGAACATTTCCAATAATCCAACGTCATTTAAAATGTCTTCATCAGAGCCAATTATTCCCATAAAGAGATTAAAATTTATAACGAACTATTGTTGCTACTATAACACCCGCGAATATTTTGACCTACATCCAAATTTTGGAGCCTAATTTTACTTTGTATGTTGTCCTCGCAAGTATTAAGATTCATTACATGCATATTCTCTAAGTGTTCTAGTCCCCTTTGTAAGAAAATAAAAGTGTCGTCTTTTAGCTAAGGTAAGTTTCGCACATTGAACAAGTGTGGTTTTGTTGTTTATAAAGGGATAATATTTTTTTTAATCAGTTGTACTTACCGTGCAGACATGTATCACACTCATTTTCAAAATTTCAAGCATTTTCGCAGAAGTGTCATGACGGTTTCCGCAAAGTGTACCTTTGGTGTCGCAGTTGGTGTGAGTTGTAGCATTGAGGAAAGTGTGTTATTAATGTGTTATAAGTGTTACTTGTTAATTCTTTAATTAATATAAGTGTGAGATCATACTCAAAGACTTATTCTGTTCATATTCATTGCACTGATCCAACACTTTGTCAAAATTGGAAAAACTACCCAGTTGGGCCACTCAACCTCTTTCACTCAGCTTAGAATAACCACTGTGCAGTCTCAGCCCCTAACCTCTAGCCTTATCTCTTGGCACTGTGCAATGCATAGTCTATGCCTCCCAGAACTGCACACTCCACAATCTCAGTGATCAAGCCCATCCCCTGAGTTATGGAACTGCACAAGTTTCTCCTCCAGCTTGGTCTTAACGGTGCATTGCATAGTATCAATCCTTAAGACTAAGCCTTGAGCTCCTAAGAGATGCAATTGCACAAAAATTTGGCCTTCCATTCCTTCCAGCACTGCGTAGTGTGAAAAGTTAATGCTTAAGCCCTAAGCCTAGCTCCTTGAATCCATGAACTACACAATCCTTAGGCCTAGTCTAGCCTCAACTGCGCATTGCACAGTCTCAAGGCTCAGTCCTTACCCTTGAATTCCTAAGTTGTGAAATTGCGCAGTCCTTGAGCCTCTCTCTCATCCTTCCACCCAATTCCATATTATTCATTGAATCATCATCCAACATCTTAGACTAGGGCCTTATTGTAATGATGTTGTCTTCTCATGATTGAATTATAGATGCAGGTACTCTATCATGCTATGATAGGATGATGAATAAGGAGATGGATAAGAATACCATGCTAGAAGACACCTCTGTAGCTGAAAATATAAGTTCATCAATTAGGAGGAAGAAAAGGGACATCATTTTGCGACAACAGTTCAAGATATAAAATTGAATATTCCTCATATTTAGCCATATGGAGGTGGAAGAAGATATCATGTTCTATATTCAAGGAATCAAAAAGAAAGTAGTAGAAAATAATGTATTTACATTTCCATGTCATTAGTGTCATGTCATGTCATGTGATGAGTCATCATGTGCCACATAATTTTGTGGATTTTGTAAATTATTATTTGAATTGTATTGGAAAGTGTTAAGTCCCTATATTAATAGTGTAGTCCCTTAATATGTTAGTGTATCCCCCCTTATTGTTATTATTTTACCACTGTAACCCCCATATTTTTATTATTGTGCCCTTACATTACTATTGTTAGGTCGAGTAGGATTACATTGTGGCCCCATGGACTCCTATATATAGAAAGGAGGTTTTTTCATTGGTATCATTCAAGAATTTTTCATTCATTTAATGTATTGGAGGTTGCCCCCTTGATTTGGCTTATTTATAAGGCATTTATATCTCTTTTCTTCTCTTTTTGGAGTTGGTTTCACAACATTTGGTATCAGAGCTTTGGATTATAGGGTTTCACTGCTCCAAACAGGTCATCGTGGCATTTCCGCTATAAATGTTTTTATACGAAGTTTCGGAAACTAAAAATTTTAGGACGTGAAGCCGAAATCCAGAGAAACATTTTCAAAAAATTTCAGATCTTGGTTCGAAATATTTTCGAAGATATGGTCTGTAGAATTTAGGGATTTGTTCAGGTCCCAAATTTCATCGTAAAGAGGTGATCGTGGGAAAATATCCATAACTATCTCTATGAGCAGTGGATTGGAATGTTGTAAAAAGTGGCCATAAGTACATGGACTGTAGTATATTTTCTATCAATTTCAGAGACAAACGAGGAAAGAGTGACACGTGGAAAGTCATAGAAGTTTTCTCTACTGAACCAGTCCATAATTAGGTCATTATGGGAGATTGGACATAACTTTGTCTTAAAGAAACAAAATCAGGTCAGAAATATGGAATTCGAAAGATAATTCAGAGGGATACCTCAGTACCAAATTTCAGATATTGAAGATCTGAAATCACAGAGATAATTCAGTTTCAATATCGAGCACCTAAAAAGCAAGAAAAAGGTGTGTATTTGGTTTTTAAAATTGCATAACGTTTGTTTGAAAAAGTAGTTTGAAGTGATTCCAAGGGCATATTTTATATTTTTTATCAGTATTGGGTTCTATAATGCCTCAAAAATATAATTAGATACCCATTAAGCCCTCAAAAAGATATACTATGACGCATGAAGAGGAAGAATTGCAGTATGAGATATCAAAATTACAGTACCAAGTGCAACAAATTTCGATCTTATGAAGAGCAACCGAAGATGACATAAATGGTTTAAAAGCATAAATGGAGGCTAATTTGGATGGTTTGAAGGATAAAATAATAGCTAATATGGATGATAAATTAGTGGAAGATCACATCGAGCATCAACAACAAGTTCTCCAACTCTTAAAGGATAACCTAACTTTGGTGCAGAATCTAATGAAACAATAGGAAGATCAACATCACATCAAAGAAGTTCTGATGCAGTCACAGAAACAAGAAATCGACAAGTATGATCAATTTTAGAGTATCTCAGCAAGTGGAAGAACTTTCCTGTATAATATTCCACATGGGAGGATGATAATTTTATATAGAAGCATCAAGAAATAATCAAGCGTTGAGGACAACACTTGTTTGAAGGAGAGGGGCATGTTAAGTCCCTATATTAATTATGTAGTCCCTTATTATGTTAGTGTATCCCCCCTTATTGTTATTGTTGTACCCCTGTAACCCCCATATTGTTATTATTTTTCCCTTGCATTATTATTGTTAGGTCGGCTAGGATTACATTGTGGCCCCATGGACTCCTATATATATATATATAAAGGAGGTTTTGTCATTTGTATCATCCAAGAATTATTCATTCATGTAATTTATTGGAGGTTGCCCCCTCGAAGTGGCTTATTTATAAGGCGGTGATCTCTCTTTTCTTCTCTTTTTGGAGCTGGTTTCACAACATTTGGTATCAGAGCTTTGGATTCTAGGGTTTCGCTGCACCAAACGGGCCATTGTCTCATTTTCATTATAATTTTTTTTCTATGAAGGTTCAGAAGCTGAAATTTTTATAGTGCGAAGTTGAAATCCTGAGGAACAATGTCGCAAAATTTTAGATATTGGTTCGCAATATTGTCGGAGATATGTTCTGTGGAAGTTAGGTCTTTTTCAGGCTCCCAAATTTCATCTCAAAGAGGTGATCGTGTGAAAATATTCATAACTCTCTCTCTGAGCATCGGATTGGAATTATGTAAAAATTGACTGGAAGTAAACGGAATTTAGTTTCCCCTCTATAAATTTCAGAGCCAAAGGAGAAAACAGTGACACGTGGAAAGTCGTACAAGTTCACTCTACTAAACCAATCCATAATTAGGTCATTGTGGGAGATTGGACATAACCTCGCCTTGAAGAATCCAAATCAGGTTAGACCTACGGAATTCGAAAGAGGATTCAGAGGGCTACCTCAGGGCCAAATTTTAGATATTGAAGATCTGAAATCAGAAAGATAATTCAGTTTCAATATCGAGGTTCTCAAAATCAAGAAAAAGGTGTGTATTTGGTTTTTAAAATTGCATAACATTTGTTTGAAAAAGTAGTTTGAAGTGATTCCAAGGACATATTTTAGAATTTTTATCAGTATTGGGTCTATAATGCCTCAAAATAATAATTCCATACCCATTAAGCCCTCAAAAAGCTATACTATGACGCATGAAGAGGAAGAATTGCAGTATGAGGTATCAAAATTACGGTACCAAGTGCAACAAATTTCGATCTTACGAAGAGAAACCGAAGATGACATAGATGGTTTAAAAGCAGAAATGGTGGCTAAGTTGAATGGTTTGAAGGATCAAATAATAGCTAATATGGATGATAAATTAGTGTAAGATCACATCGAGCATCAACAACAAGTTCTCCAACTCTCAAAGGATAACCTAACTTTGGTGCAGAATCTAATGAAACAACAGGAAGATCAACATCACATCGAAAGAAGTTCTAAAGTAGTCACAGAAACAAGAACTCAACAAGTATGATAAATTTCAGAGTATCTCAGCAAGTGGAATAACTTTCTTGTAGAATATTCCAGATGGGAGGATGAGAATTTTATACAAAAGCATCAAGAAATAATCAAGCGTTGAGGACAACAATTGTTTGAAGGAGAGGGGCATGTTAAGTCCCTATATTAATAGTGCAGTCCCTTATTATGTTATTGTATCCCCCCTTATTGTTATTATTGTACCCCTGTAACCCCCATATTTTTATTATTGTGCCCTTACATTATTATTGTTAGGTCGACTAGAATTACATTGTGGCCCCACTAGGATTACATCGTGGCCCCATGGACTCCTATATATAGAAAGGAGGTTTTGTCATTTGTATAATTTAAGAATTGTTAATTCATGTAATGTATTTTAGGTTTCCCCCTTGAAGTGGCTTATTTCTAAGGCGTTGATATCTCTTTTCTTCTCTTTTTGGAGTTGGTTTCACAACAGAAAGTGTAAGTCCAAATGACATGTACAGAATGTAAAGAGTAATGTAAGAGTTGAAAAGTGGTAGGGAAGTCAAATAGTCATGATGGTAGTCGAAGTGTCACAAGGGAGGTGAAGGATCACCCCATTTTTTATATATACACCTTCACTGTACAAGAAAAAGGCTTTTAACCTTGGATTCTCCCATATGGCATCAAAGATACAAATTTGTACTTTTGTGAAGCAAGTAGTGGCTCCAACACCCCACTATTGGAGCATGTGAATTTCGTTGTATACATGCATCTTGGGACTTTTACTTAATATTTGAAGCCTGATGGCCAACATGTTTTTCATGCATGGATTATGAATATTTGTAAGATTTTTCTATAAATGTTTATGATTATGTTTTATTTTCACTTGTACTAAAGTAGTTGAACTTTTATGTTATTTTAGTGCTTATCATATTAAGAATGTGTTGTAATGGTTGTAATTCTTGTTGCATCCTCATGGAATATTCTGCTACTTGTTAGACATATATTTCTTGTTTGTGTGTGTTTATGCTAGAGTGATACTACTACCTCTCTCTCATAGGGGCACTTCCTCCTCTCTCCACAATAGAATAACCTTGATGTACTTGTAACCGAACATTCACCAAGCACACTTACTTGGTTTTCAAAGGCACATATGTGATTCTCTCTCTTGTTGGAAGCTAAATCCAAGGAAAATATTTAAGTAGACAACAACTGGGTTGTATTTCGTATGGGTATCCTATATCAAATAGTGTGAGGTCTAGTTGGGACTGCATATTGGGGAGACCCCTTTGAATGTTGGTAGATTCATCACTATCAACATTTTTGGCGCTAGAAGGAAGGTGAGTAGATTTTTATTTCTGATAAATCCACCCACCTACAACATACTTCCTCTTGACAAGGCAACAACATTCCCAACATATCTATGAATCATATTTCGGAAGCAGACTGATAATATAAGCTTGGGCCTAAACAAATTTGTGAAACTTCTTACAAGCACATTTGGGAAATTCAACCCATAAACCATAAGTTTTCAAAGGCTATCAGAATGATTGATGGAGCGCATAGTATTCCTTATTTTCTAAAGAAGAAAGAAAAAAATCCTACCAGGATAGTGGTTTATACAGTGGAATATTTATTTTTCACTACACTTGAAGAGCTAGTGGAATATTGAGACAACACATAAAAACCATAGAAACCTCCATCTTACAACGGGGGGGACTAGGAAAACATTGTCTTCTAAAATGAAACTTTCCACAGGTTAGGCGGTCATGAAGAAGATTCCTCAAATTCCGAAGAGGAGTAGTATGGAGAAAAAAACATGGTAGCCCAAGGAATGGATTGGATGGCTCAGGGCCCAATTTACCTTTCGATTATTTTACATAAGATGCCAGGACACTCAGAAAATTTGTTAACTAAATATGAACCTAACGAGAAGATCAAAGCGGAAGAGAATTTGGATAAATTCTACATACACCTGTAGACGCTTGAGGTACGTTATGACAATGTTGCATGTAGGCTCTTTCATTGTACCTTAGATGGTAGAGCGACTACTTGGTATCATAGTCTTCTCGCAAATTCAATTCAAAATTGGAGGGGGTTTACAAAGCTATTCCTTGAAAAGTTTATTGATAACAAAATCCCAACCATGTTATTAAAGGAGTTAAAAAATATAAATATGGTGGAAAAAGAAAAGGTCAAGGATTTTAATTATAGGTTAAATCGAGTATTGAACCAATTTCCTCCAGATACGACACTTCATGCCTCCATCACGATTGATTAATAAACTTCTACCTTGATGACAAGCATTTTAGAGTTTGTAAAGAGAGACATGAAAGAAATTTTGACACAAAATTTCGAAGAATCCATCGCAATTGGAGCCATTATAGATAAAAAATCATCTAAAGACTCCAAGGATACTGAACAAAGGTCTCATGCCTCTTAAAATAAGGCCAAAGATAAAGAATCTCCCAATATTGAAAGCTTTCACAAGAAAATTTGGCCCAATTTCTGACGGCCAATTTGTCGCTATTCCGACATGTTAGTGTTAGTCTTTGCAGCCTTCCTCCAGTGATCAAACATGCTCTTACAAAGTGATTTTGAGGTTTCAGGGTCAAATTTTGTCATTTCAGTGAGCCTTCAAGCAAAATTTGTTCACTAAGTACTAGGTCTAGGGTTTGCTTTCACTCCTTCCAGAGTTGTCCAAATGTCGGTCCATGTCACCATTCAGCTGAGTGTACCATCATTCAGAGGGTTGTCATCATCATGCCAGATTCCAAAGGGTA
The DNA here is from genome assembly GCA_034641835.2 of Pinus albicaulis. Classification (NCBI taxonomy): domain Eukaryota; kingdom Viridiplantae; phylum Streptophyta; class Pinopsida; order Pinales; family Pinaceae; genus Pinus; species Pinus albicaulis. The sequence continues at coordinate 1,178,626,473 of CM076575.1, read as the reverse complement.
ATTTTACACCTTGTTCATGCTTCAGTTGTGCCTAGGTAAGGTTCATTTCCCTCTCCTAGGGTTTTGGAGGTAATTTCTCTTGGATGGTCAAACCATCATCAAAACTTGTATCCTGATGTTCATACACCTTCCCCTTTCCTTAATGTACCTGATTAAACACTTCCCATCACTGATATCCCCCAAATTCCTCATTTTTGCACAAACCCTAGTTTCTTGCTACAACTTGGCAATTTTCTAGGCTAGGCCTGTGTTTTTCCCTTTTGGACCCCTTCCCCTCACTCAATTTATGAGATTCCACTTTCCCCTGCTTCCTAACATCCCTCCCTACTTCCCAAAATTTCCCCAAGAATTTAGAAGCCCCTTATCCCCTTCATTTCGCTTCATTTCGACAAATCCCTTACACATCGGGATAGGTTTCACTCAAATGATATTTAAGAGAAATTAAAGATGAATTTTGGAAACTTGAGAGCGGTTTTTGTCCAAAACATGGCAAGGAAGAAAAAACTCTGTCACTTTTTACACAGGTGTCATGGTTTTGGAGAAATTTCAAAAATACAGTTGCCTCAGGAGAATTGATGCACCTCTGAAGTGACCTTGGGAAAATCAAGATTTCTCCTAGCTTGGTTGGCCAAATGACTTGCTTGATGAGTTAAATGATAACTAGACACAAAGAGATTTCCAATGAGCTATCATGAGCTCAATTTGGAGTTGAGGAAGACCTTCAAAAGTTGACTGCAACAGCACTCTGCCTTGAGGCAGCCTCATTTTGCTCATTTTGACCAGTCTTGGGAGATTTGATTTTTGATAGGGTAAATGAAATCCAAATTTAAAACTTCCACTTTTATTGGAAATTATACACAAATATATTTCCAATGAGCTATCATGCGCCCAATTTGGACACCGGGAAGGCCTCCAAAAGCCTCCTGAAAAATGCACTATTTATGGCGCTGCGCATTGGGTTGGTGCGCGACGCATTGGGCCAGAACACCTAATTTTTGCCTCTGCTTCATGAAAAATAAAAATTGACTCAATATTCTATGTTTCAAATAAGTTTTTGAGTTTTTTTAATGCTAGTATGCCAGCGTTTGGTTTCGTTTGGAAAGGGAATATGATAATTTGAATGTCAAGTTATAAACCCTATTCACTTGTTAGAAATTGTTCCCTTAGGGTTTTATAATTGGTGTTTTAAAGTGATTGTGGTGCCAAATTTGTTAATTTCCCATTTTTTTCATCCCTTCCTTTCACTTTAATACTATCATCACTGTTAATCCCCTATTCCCTTATATTCCAAACCACTCATATCATCTCGTACCTTATTTCTCCATCCCAAGTCATATCATTTCACCTTCATTCCCTCTTTCCATCTCACTTGTTAAAAATCCCCAAAATCCCAAGTTACTCCAAAATTCAAGTGGTTTTCCCCTCTTCCAAATTTTTTGAAATCCTCAAAGGGAAAACTACCACTTGGCAAGACTTCATTGTTCCCACTGCTCCATTTTTACCACAGTCCCTTCCCTTTGGCACACATTTGGAAATCGGGGGAAAATACACCAAATTGTTGTTTTCCATCTCATACAGGTCAAACATTCACTTGAAATAGACTTTCAACACCATGGAGACAGACACAGATAGCTCATATGACGGAGACAGTGTTTTCACCACTGAACTGCATGCACCAGGAGGGCACTGAAACGGCGCAAAAGGGAGGATAGACTCCGAATCTTGGCCGAAGCTTCTTTGGCTGAGCATGGTACTTGATTATGGACCTCCAGCCCAAATTTCAAGGAATTTGGAGAAAATTTTGTCATTTTTGAATTTTTGGTCACAAAACAGTTTTTTCCGCCCGACGCGTCGCGCCACCTGACGCGCGCTTACGTTTGGGAGATCTTCTGGAGGAAAAATTTGAATCTTTGGGTTTTTTATGATATATTATGTATGTTCAGTAATGGCCGAAGCATTTCATCAAATTCTGGGCTGCCTAAAGGGCCATAAACACCTTGAAAATGGCATTTCTTCCACTTTTTGCACCAGCGGGAACCAGTATTGGGAGATTGCAGTTTTGGAGGGACAAATGACATTCAAATCCAAAAATTCCACTTGGGTTGGATAGCAGACAGATAGGGATTTCCAAAGAGCTATCATGAGCTCAATTTGGACTTCAGGAAGTGCCACAAAAATAGGCTCAAAGTGGCGCGACGTATTGAGTTTTTTAGCGCGGCGCATAGAGAAATTTTGCCTCATTTTCACTCTTCAGCTCAGAAATTCGCCCAGTTTTGAATAGTTTTACTTTTTCATGTGATGATTGATCTATAATGATGTAATTTGGTAACCATTATGTAATTTTGGCATATATTTACTTGTTCTAGATGATTCATTCACTAAAAAGTGAAAATTAAGTGAATGGATCAGTTCCCTAGCATATAGAGGCAAGTTGTTTGGCTGCCTAGATTTCAGTTCCATGTTTAGAATTGGTTGAAACAACTCCTAGAAGGATGAGCTCGACCCCTAGAGGCATGGGAAGGGGTTAGGATGGTCTATATATTGTATTTTCTGAGTTCTTTTCAGGGTTGGACTCTTGGGAAAAGTTTTGCACCTCATTGTATATCCATTTTCAGTTTTTGGCAAATGAAAGACCAGAGTTTTGCAGGACTTGTTGGGATCCTTGTGGCTTCTGAGTTTTGATGATGTTTTTCTCCATGTTATTGTAAGTTTCATTAATGTTCTATGCATGCCATTTCCCTTCTTTTTGCTTCTGAATTAAACAAATGAGTAATTGAGGTAGAATTCATTAGTTTGCTGGTGCTCTGCCATAAAATTTTGTTTAATTTTACATGTTTCTCGTCAGTTTGAAGAGGATCCTTGCACTCTCTTGCCCTCTTCAGCTCCTCAGCAGTCTTTTCAATCCATTCATTTGATCTAAGACATCAAAGTCATTGCCTTCCCTACCCCAACTTGAACTCTACAAGAATTTGGCCTCATCCCCAAGCCCAAAATTGTCTTTCCCTTTTTTACAACAAAATCCCCCAAAAAAATCAAAATCAAACCCTCCTATTTGTTTATCTAGCCTAAGATTAGTTTTTTTTTAAGTCATATCAAGCCCCTTTGAATATTTTCATTGAGATTGACCCAGAGAGAGCTCTCTCCTGTTCTGGTAGGGCTAGCTACCAGACTGAGCGTGGTTTTGTGTTTTCCTTTTTCTGCCTTACTTCAGCCTAAGGTGGATTTTGGAACTAACACGACACATAGTCATCGCAAGAGTGACAATTCGAGGATAGGAAAAACGTGGTTTTCCATTCTGTCGCAATTCCGACACACTTACAAAGTGTCGCACTACCGACACTTTTTCCATTGCTTCCAACCAAGTGTCACTCTTCCTACATTTCCCAAACCGTCGCGCTTCCGACGTTTGTAAACTGTCGCACTTCCGACGAAATGTGGTCCGACGTTTTGAATGTCGCTCTTCCAACGTTTGTAAACTGTCGCAATTCCGACGAAATGTGGTCCGACGTTTTTAACGTCGCTCTTCTGACATTTGTAAACTGTCGCAATTCCGACGAAATGTGGTCCGACATTTTGGACGTCGCTCTTCCGACGTTTGTAAACTGTCGCAATTCCGACGAAATGTGGTCCGACGTTTTGAACGTCGCTCTTCCGACGTTTGTAAACTGTCGCAATTCCGATGAAATGTGGTCTGACATTTTGAACGTCGCTCGTCTGACGTTTTTTACTGTCTCTCTTCCGACGTTTTTAAGCTGTCGCAATTCCGACGCTTACAAGGTGTCGGTATACCGACAGCAGGTTCAATTTAAAAAAAAAAAAATGAAACTTTAAAATAGGACAGTAAATCTCCAATATTTGTTATGAATTGTGGGCGTTCCAATGACCTTGAAATATTAATATAATAAACCACCCCACAACGCTTCGACTATAAACAATCATATAAACATGGCTCTGTATTTCAAAAAACAGGTTTAAAATAGAAACAGGGCAACATTTTTTTTTTCCAATTATTATGAACATAATTCGTCCGTGAAATATTAATATAATAAACCACCCTGCAACGCTTCAACTATAAACAATCATTTTTTTTTTCACAAGAGAAAAAACGCTATTTTGAATATATTATATGAAGTAAAATAGTCCATGAAGTCATTACATTTTCACATCCGAAGATTGGAACCCAAATATCCATCCAGAAAAGTGGAAGTCCCACCCTAGACAATGATAGAAAAATACCCCATGTCACATACATGGACATGATATAAAACCCAGTAACGGTCCACATGGAGATTATCAAAAATCTGAGAAAGCATCCAAGTATTCCTGAGGTATCTATAAGACAGTGAAATAGCAGTATGTAGAATAGTAAAGCAACAGATAGAGTACCGACGTCCATTGTTCCAAATACAAATTAAAGTACCCAAAATCCTTGAACAGAGAAAAATGCTAATCATGTGAGGAGTGTGATATGTCCAAAATATAAAAAGAGCATCAAACCATATCAATAAACTAGCATCACTAGTTTTGAAGGCAGAGTGATAAACAATCATTTTTTTTTTCACAAGAGAAAAAACACTGTTTTGAATATATTATATGAAGTAAAACAGTCCATGAAGTCATTACATTTTCACATCTGAAGATTGGAACCCAAATATCCATCCAGAAAAGTGGAAGTCCCACCCCAGAAAATGATAGAAAAATACCCCATGTCACATACAAGGACATGATATAAAACCCGATAACGGTCCACATGGAGATTATCGACAATCTGAGAAAGCATCCAAATATGCCCGAGGCATCTATAAGAAAGTGAAATAGCAGTATGTAGAATAGTAAAGCAACAGATAGAGTACCGACGTACATTGTTCCAAATACAAATTAAAGTACCCAAAATCCTTGAACAGAGAAAAATTCTAATCATGTGAGGAGTGTGATATGTCCAAAATATAAAAAGACCATCAGACCATATCAATAAACCAGCATCGCTAGTTTTGAAGGCAGAGTGATAACCTGTCAACACATAAAATAGTATCATAAAGCGGATACAGGAAATGTGCAGAGACATGTACTGTTGATATACGCCTTATAAAAAAAGCATCCATGATAGAGAAAAAATATGTATAAACCCAGGGTCGATTGTATGTTCTGGCTCACTTGTTCCCGGAAATAAAAACCATCTGCAGAAACCGAGGCTCGCTTGTAAGATTAGGCTCGCTTGATTCCAAAATTGGTAACCATCTGTTGCATCCGAGATGTAAGGTTCAGGCTCGCTTGTTTCCATTAGTAGCCCACTACAGCATCCACCTTGTTCATAGAAAAAAGGTTCCTGTAGATATACAGAGAAAGAGTATAATACACAGACCATATAAACATGGCTCTGTATTTCAAAAAACAGGTTTAAAATAGAAACAGGGCAACATTTTTTTTTTCCAATTGTTATGAAAATAATTCGACCGTGAAATATTAATATAATAAACCACCCCGTAGCGCTTCGACTATAAACAATCATATAAACATGGCTTTGTATTTCAAAAAACAGGTTTAAAATAGAAACAGGGAAACATTTTTTTTTCCAATTGTTATGAACATAATTCGACCATGAAATATTAATATAATAAACCACCCCACAACGCTTCGACTATAAACAATCATATAAACATGGCTCTTTATTTCAAAAAATAGGTTTAAAATAGAAACAGGGCAACATTTTTTTTTCTAAGTAAAGTTAATCTATTAACAGTGGGAATAAAATTACACCAAAGTCAAAAACATTGCCTAGACTCATGGCAAATTTGTCATCAAAAAATAAAAAAAGAAGACTGCCTCATATGGGGAAAACAGTCTTGAACGTTTACAGAATTCAAAAATATTACAGAGGTCCAGCATAGTAATATAATCTAAAAGCAGCCCAATTAAGTGGGCCGCGAAGCAAGAAAAACAAATTAACCAAACTACTCCTCCAATGGTTCCTCGACGATTCGGCACCATCCTTCGGAAGGTCCAGGATCGCCAGGTGCTATCTCCACATTCATGCCACCGCTCCCCTCCTAAAGGCCCGAACGCTAGCTGGCTTTTTCTGAGCTCACACCCGCCGGATGGGTGCATTGTTCTTCCATTTGGGCCTCCTCACGGAAAACCACAATAATTGAAGCTGTGATTCGTGGGCGGTTCAGAGAGAAATTAAAGAAAAAAGCGTAGTGCGCGTCGTGGGAGAAGGTGAAGAGGTGGGGAAATGAGGAGCAGGGGAGCCCATATGGTGGCCAGATCCTAGAACCCGACCCCGCCCACTTCTAGTATCTGGATAGTGACCTGCGTGATAATAACTGGACTTGGAAGATGACTCGGTTGAGGGGTTGGAGGGAGTGTGCAGGGGTTGACCTCTAGTGCTCCCCCTGCGACAACGCATCCTTTGACGGAAGCGAGGCATGGGTGCAGTCTCAGCAGTGGGCACAAGACGAGACGAAGAAGCAAAATTCCAAGAAACAGAGGAAGACATACACAGACCAGACCGAGAGAAATGCAGATATGCACCAAGGTCTAAACAACATTTCAGCTGGCCACTTCTCCTTCTCGTCATAGTGAGCAGGCACTGTAACCCAGCAACCGGCTCGTCTTGAAAACCATAGCGAAATGCCATTTTATCGACTCGACTACAATGCAATCGAAGAACGCCCGTCATAATTAATCTCTCATTAATGAGAGCCGAAGGCCGGATCATATTGGAGCATGCGGAATCACTAATAGGAGTGGAGGTACGATCTTGAACAGTGTTAAAACTTAATGCGATTTGATTTGAAAACCTTAGAACTTAAATATCGGCTAATTGAATAGTGTTAAAACTTAATGTGATTGATATGAAATCGCCACATCCATGTCCCATTGCCTTAAACGCCATCGAATGCACCCGATCCGGGAACAGGGCAACTTTTGATTGAGGACATGTGGCAGAAATTGATTGGAGCGGATCTTTGTTTGGGCCGCTCGCGCAGTGGAAATACGGACCCGAAAAATATTAGGGCAAATTTGATAAGAAATTCGCGTCACAACTCTCCCTCCATACGCCATCCCAACTTCGGACCCGAAAAATATTAGGGCGGAATTCGTTTGGTTTTCGCGTCACAAAATTGGCCGACGTCAACAGGCTATTTTGGAACGTGAATTTGGTTTGAATTATGGTTTATCACTGTTTGAAGTCCGGCGGGCTCGACTTAAGAACAATTTTGTTTGATCCCATCTTATAAAATTTCTGTTGGTTTTCTTTGATAATACACATATTTATAATAAATCATGGGAATACCACCACTAAACATGTGGGAAAATTTATATAAATTATTGAGAACAATCATTTTTATGTAAAAATATCCAAATGTGCTTTTGGGAAATAATAATTCGAGTATTTGGTTCATATTGTTTTAAAGGAAGGAGTGAAGTTGGAGCCTCAAAAGATGCAAGCTATTACAAAATGACCTATGCCTAAGAAAATCAAGGTTCTTAGAAGATTTTTTAGACTTACATGATATTATTGATCATTTGTTAAGAATTATGCATGCATTTCAAGTCCACTCACATATCTCTTCAAGAAAATATCATTTATATGGAATGATGAGGCTACTTTGGCATTCTCTCTTTTAATGGATGCCATGTCTTCTACACCAACATCGGTTGCACCTACTTTTGGTAAAATATTCATAGTAGAGTGTGAGGCACTAGGACAAGGAATTTACGTAACATTAACACAATAAGGGATATCATTGGCTTTTAAAAGCAAGTAATTCAAAGAAAATATTTGGTGAAATCTACGTATGAAAAATAAATGGAAGCAATATTACATGCAATAAAAAATGGGAATAGTATATCATTGGGAGGTAATTTAAAGTCAAGATATACCATGATAGCATAAAGTATTTTTTGAAGCTATGATTTTCATTAGAATATTAACAAAAATGAGGAGAAAAAATGCAAAGTTTTAATTTTGAGATAATCTCCAAAAAGGGTAAGGAAAATTTAGTACATGATGCTCTTTCTAAAATAGAAGAGGCCTCAAATTTATATCCAATTACATTTTCTATTCCTAGGTGGCTAGAAGAAGCTTGCCATAATGGAAAAATGACAATAGTACTAAACAAAAACTAAAATTTATAAAGAATGGGATGAACTCTATGGAGCATTGGGAGTGAAAGAGAGATATACTTTGGTGCAAATGTAGAATATTTTTATGCATGCAAGCATATTTGAATAAAAAAATATTAAGGGAGTCCCATGTCTCTCTGATGGTAGGACGCAAGGTTCCTTAAAACATCTCAAAGGATCAAAAAATATATTTTTGGAAGGAACGAAGAAAGATATTCAAAATTTTGTAAGAGAAGGTCAGGTTTGCATAATAAATAAAAGAGAGATAGTAAAATATCTAGGGTTACTTCAACCATTCCACATACATATTCAAAGACTAGAAGATATATCAATAGACTTTATTACAGAGTTACTGAAATATAAAGGTAAGTATTACATTTTTGTGGTCATTTATATAGACAAATTTTGTAGATTTTTTTTGTAGAGCTCAAAGTACATAAACAACAAGCCAAGTGGCAGAAGTGTCTGTGAAAGAAATTCATAGTCTTCATGGTTTTCCTAAAGTAATAGTAACAAGAAACTTTTGAAAATAATTATTTAATATGAGTGGAGAAACACTAGCTGCCATGAGTTCTACATATCAAGCACAATCAAATGGTCAAGCAAAAATAGTTAACAAATGTTTTTAAGGTTATCTACAATGTTACTCTTTAGAAAAGAAATATTAATGGATGAAGTGGGTTCGTCAAGGAAGAATGGTAATATGATACTACCTATCACACATCTACTAAAATTTCCCCATTTAAGGCCCTTTATGGATATCCAACTCCTAGTATCTCATACTTTTTGCAAGATAAGTCCAAAGTATAGGAAACAAAGTCACATATGGAAAATACTAAAGAAACTTTGAAAATTATTATAGAAAACCTTCAAATGACATGAAACATGATAAAACAACAAGGGGAACAACATTGAAGTGAAAGATAATTTGAGGAGGGTAATTGGGTATTTTTTAGATTATAGCATTATAAGCAATCTTCATTCAAGAAAAAGAAGAATAAAGAATTAGCTCAAAAAAAAATGTTATGGCCCTAAATAATTATTCATAGGATTGCACAAGTGGTATAGAAGTTATATTTTCCTTCTTCTTGCATTCATAAGGTTTTTCATGTATCTTGCCTAAAAGAGGTTTTGGGAAAAAATATGCCAATGTAAATAGAACTTCCAAAATTAGATGAAGAATGAAAGTTGATTCTTGAACCACAAAAAGTTATAGATAAACATTCTGTATCTCTTCGACATATAACCATTATGAAGTACCTAATCAAGTGGAAGAATATTCCTCTAGAAGAAGGTACATGGTAAAATGATCAATTCGTGATGAAATACCCACGGCTAAAGGGTTCGTTTGAAGTTTTGACAAAGGTTTTGTTATATGTTTTATATAACGCACGACGGAATAGTTTTATTGTTTGTTAAGGTCCCACACAGTGATCAAATTTTAAGGGCAGGTCCTAATTTCAATTAGAAGGGCATATATCTATGTCGCCCTTCCATAATGAAAAGCTTTAAAAAAAAACCTTTTCAATTGACCACAATAAATTATTTTTACATTTCATTTTCAGAAAGACAAAACCATCAATCTTTATATTAATAAAATAATGTTACATATACAACAATGAATAAGGCTCCATATTTCATTGCTTAAATATCTCATTGGCAATGTCAACATAAGTCTTGAAGACACTATTATAAGAATTTGGATACATACCACTGGGATATAGGAGATTCTTATGTGTCAGATTGTGTAATGCAATTTTGACTTTGTCTCACAAGGAGCAACAACATGGAGGTCTGGATTTTTCTTATAGAACTTTTTTATTATTATTTGAAACGTTGTTTATAGATATGAATACAACAATGAAATTATGAGCATGGTGGATAATAAGTCAAGCTCATGATGCCAAACCATGATGATGTAAGTTTGGAATTTAACATTTTTACATGTTAAATACAAATAGTCAAAATCACTGACAAATTAGTATGCCATAATTAATAATCATTCCCTGTTCACTTTTGTTAATAGGTTTATGTCACACGATGATCTCTCTTCTCTGGCATTTACTTGTATTGAAGATCACTATTCTAGGAATAAGGAGTTATTTTCTCCAAAAATAACCCTAGCCAAACATTGACAATGCATCAAGGATATCTTTCTATGCTTCCTAAGTACATATGTTCTACTTCTAAATCATGTCTTGGAAGTGGTTGTTTTGCTGGAAATTATTCACCAGTTGGTTTCATACCAAAGTCTTTTTCACATTTTCAGCATCCAATACATGAAAAAGATAATGGTTTAAAACAACATAAATATTTCAAATTTTGCAAGAATTGTCTGGCACACTTTGAATATGAATTTTGAATTCAAGTGCATGATGTTGTATAGGATCAAGTGTCATTTTGAATACCAAATGTTTCACAAGAAACTTCTCAACATGCTACCCTGCAGTGAGGATTAAATGACAATATTGCATCAACTATTTCCATAATAAAAGTGCACCTCGGCCATAAGACTAAACAACTACAAATGGTGTAGATCTAACAAGACCACACAATCAAATGTATTCCACAAGGCCAATACTGTATGAAAAATGAAAAGGATTTTGCAACCAAAAATACCTTAGGTAACTAATTCAATTAGATACACCAAACCATCAGCAAAAAAGAAAACCAGCCTACTCAAAAGGCAAGCGTTTACCTCCTTTGACAAAATTTTGAGTTCCGAAACAAGGGCCTTTATTGTCTTGTCAATGCCCCCAGTAATTTGAACGGGGTTTGCACCTTCTACAACAAACTAAACAAAAAGGTTTCATTTCAAATTATTTTCCACAAGTTTAAGATACAACCATTTTCAGTTTTGTATTTCCTAACAAGCTCATAAATTTTGACAAAAGAACCAAAATTTTTTAATACCTGATAGAAATTTTTTCACTCAAAAAATATCTTAGACTCAATAAGCCCAACCGAAAACTAAAAAACCAAACACCATAAGACCCTACAAAAATGAATAGATGATCTTAATCCAGTACTATCGACAAAAAGTTACCTTTACACCCTCACTTATTAAACCCTGTGTTGTTGAATTTTAACTTCAACTGCTGCAGTAGAAGGACGGATGCAACAACAACATTTTTTTTGGAGGTTGCTTGCACGCCATCCAGAAATTTAATTCAGCATTTAAAATTCCTGCAAGTTTTTTTTGTAGACGACCGCAGCCATATTTCTGTATAGGATTGTATTTAAACACAACAACCAGCATTAACATAATTCACCAACCAGAAATTAAACAAACAGAAATTTACCCCCCAGTTTTGTAAATTCAAAAGGAGGACACGTGGAGCATTAATATTGGATCGCATGAAATTGAAGGGAATCTGAAAACCTGAAAACCGGACCCAGATTTTTTATAAGGCACATTGGATTGAGAATTCGCGTTACAAATTAGGTAGACGTCAGCATCCCATTTTGGAGTGTGAATTTGGTTTGAAATTCAATCTATTCAGACTTTTGAATTCCGACGGAAAGGGTTCTTTAATGTTTTTATAGTTTAAATTTATGTATGCTTTAATATATACATATGTTTTAAACATATGTTATATATATATCATATGCGAAATGAAAGGTGGGCCATAGAATTTTTTTTTAATTTTTTTTTTTTTAAATAGGGTTTATTATAATATGTTTTATATGTTACGACATATAAAAATAAAAAGTACAAAAAACCTTGGTAGTTTTTTTTATAGACAGTACGTAATTTTTTTATTACACAACAGTGTGTAAAAAGTGAAAGACCGAGTGTAACTTTTTAAGTGTGTATGCACAGCAGTGCGAAAGTGAAAAACACAGCAGAGTGTTTTAGAGACAGATTATGTTTTTTTTGAACAGACAGTGAGTTGGTTTTATGCACTGCTTTTTGTAGCAGTCATAATTTTGTAATCCCTGTCAGTGAGGAAGAAGTGTAATAGTTTTTTTTTGAGTTATTGAAGGGAATAGAAGTTTGTTTTCAAAGTATTGAAACTTTGTCTCCTGTCAAAGAAATATTTATTTTCTCTGTGTTAGAGGAAGGGAGATTTATTCTCCATTCATTGTTCTGGAACTTTTCAATATTCCAACATGTGCAAGAACAACAAATGTTGTGGTTCCATCCCTAGCTAAATCATTTATCTTTGCCGCAACTTGCCTTACCAACTTGGCCCCAATATTTTCAACTGGGTCCTCTAATTCAACCAATAAAAAGGCCAAAACCATAGCATTGAGATAGATTTTATTACATTGTCAATAACAATAAAATTTGACTCAACCATAACCCTTTCCTTTTATTGTTGTGAAAAGCTTTATGCATTACTCTAATGTGGCTAGTCCATAGTCCAAGTAGACCACTAGGTAACAAATATGTTTCCTTTCACCTTTGATTTTTCAAATTATGCCTACCAAATCTAAGACTTTTAAGAGGGGGAACTAATACAATGTTAAAAATAAAACCAGATCACACATCTACAAATTACCTCCTTAGCTACTGTCACACCATCATTAACTATTTTTGGAGAACCATGCTTGCTCTCCAAGACAACATTTTTCCCTTCGCCCCAAGGGTGACTCCAACAAGATCAGCAAGTTTGTTCACACCGCTTGCAAGACAAATTGACAATGCTTTCAGTAAGTGTGCAATGGAATGCCAGACCATATGCCAAAAAAACCCTCCATGAAAAATTAAAATAACACATTAAAATCGAATATAATTGGACAAGGAAAGATCCACCATAGTGAAGTTTCACGTGCAGGTGACCTTCCTTTAAACTCAATTTTTTCTCTAACCTGCAATTTTTTTTTTCACTGAGCCATCCTTGTTGAAGTACAAATCCTTTTCCATAGCTCTTGTATTAACTATCATCTCTCTATCGCGTAATATTAGAGTCCCTCTTCTGCTTGAGCGATTAAAGGAAATGGGTGAAAAAACTGAATGAGAAGACAATTGTCTGCCATAATTATCAAACATTGCACCCAACTTCTTCCCCTTTCCATTGTTACCCAATGAGGTAGATGTGGCAATTGTTTTCATACTGTCCAAAGCAGAGGCCATCTTCTCTATCCTAAATATAGAATTACAAGATCTTCATATTAGTATGAACCTTAAAAAACATGACTCCCATTGCTAAAAACCACTTTTAAGTTGTAACAGGCAAACTAAACAACTATCGCAACTTTTGGCAACTTTTGGAGCATTAAGAGAGAAACAACCAAAGATAAATACAACCACAATCCTCATTTTAATGAGACCGGACTATATATTTGCATTAAGATAATAGAAATAAATAACGACTATATTAAGGCCAGCACAAAACAATCTCTCACGAGTGTCTCTCGCGGCCTTCAGGTTGCCATGCTAGAGGCTGCATATTTTTAATTTAAATTCTTGACCTCTCGTGCCCATCTATGAATGCATCCAATGGGATATATACATCAAATGCTCCTTTATATCCCCAAAAACAAATTCCCTACTACAAGAGCACCAATATTGATGGATCACCCCACACCATCCCACCCACTAGAAACGGTGAAAAAGGAAACCCGAGAAAACTTCTGAAATATCTCAAGATGACTATATGGGTGGTTCTTATGAATCAACCAACCATTCAAAACATGCTCATCAATCAAAACCATGAGTACTATGTGACGATATTCAAGCAGGCACTGAATCGGATTTCTGAAGCTATGTTAGAGAAACCCTAAACTCTCACTGAAAATAGGTGAAATGTGGCACCACTCAGAGATTGACATGTGCCAATTGGTACAAGTGGTAGAAAATTGTCATGCTCAAACAACGAGGTGATGCAGGAATGACATGAGGGAGAAAATATCAGAAAAGCCCCAAATCTGGAGAACTAAAGCTCATCACCAACCTGAGATTGACAACTTTACATGATGTAACCTATGAAATCGTAAATGGAGAAATCATAGTAACAATAAAGTAACCTATGTAACAATAAAGTTGGATTCATCCTGGGAGTGGTAATGGGAGAAATCATAGTGAACAACAGGAAACATGTAGAGTTGCTTACAATCAAATATATGAAAAAACACATACAAAAAACCTAGATAATAATCATGAACAAGCTTAATATTGAATTATGAACTGTAAAGGAACTTACAAAATGTGACATTACGAACCTGGTCAAGCGCACAAGCAAAAATATCCTGGACATGACCCTGGCTGACAAGTTGTATTGCTCATGATGCAAGAGGATTTGTACCTGCACTGCCAAGTCAATCAAAATCCATCATTATCTATACAATAAATACAAGTAATTGATGTAGTATTTTTACTCTAAGATGCATTCTTATGATAATGTTAGAACATATGTTGAAAATGTCAAAACATACCTGAATAAGCTCCTCTTCATTTCAAGAACAATTTATTAGAGTCGCATGAACTTGGAACAAGCCTCCCACGATCTGAAAGAGTAGCAACTAAGTCAACAGTGACTTTTTTGTTGCTACGCTGGATCGAGGGAGGTTTGCTCCAAGATTAAATCGCTCCAATAAATTATTCTCTACTAAACAGGGCCAACCACGTGAAGGTGGAAGCTCTTATGGCCCTTCTCCCCCCTCCCCCCTTCTCACATCACTCTCAATTCCCCAATACCCAATCTATATTTCATTTTTTACTTTCATGAGCATAAAAAAAAATATTCAATAACTAATAAAAAAACAATTCAACAAAAAGTACATAAGGAAACATTGCAATTAATGCTTGACATAAAAATAGTATGATAAATGAGTTTTTTATATAACGCAAAAAACGTTCCAAGTATGGTAACGTTTGTCTTATAATAATACAATATTTTACATTGTCAAATTTTCTTTTCTTCTTCCTATTTTTAAAGCTCCTAATTACATCATCAATATCATCGTGCTCTGCTCCTGTTTCGTGCCTTTCAACCCGCACTGCTGACCTAGTTGCTTATTCACGATGTCTGGGCTCATCCAGTGACGGGGCATCGCCTACAAAAACAGATAATATTAAATTTTAATTGTCAGTTTTTAAATATCATTGAACTAGTTCGGTAATATTAATAATAAAAAATTGCAATGAGATTATTTACCTGGTGCACCAGTTGTCGCCGTTGGGACTGTTGCCCTGTCTTCCTCTCTGGTGGTAAGATCCTCAAGGGAAACATTCTCTGTCATTTAAACAAAAAACATTATAAGGACAACCATCAAGGTATAATTAGAAAAAAATATAAGTGGAAATTAATTACCGTCACGGCCCTCACTGATAGTAGCATTTTCGGCCTGGTTCCCAATACAATGATCAGGTTGTACGTGAGGATCACCTACATCTGGCTCTAAAACTGGGTTATTTGCCTCGTCGGTAGTGCTGCTCCCCTGATTTAAACAAAGTTGTTAGACATTAATTTATGGACGAAAACAAACATATTGAAAGGTTAATGTTTTACCTTATCAGGCATTCTGGATCTTGGGACCTGCCCCAAGCTTCTGCGATGTTCAACTACGGCTTGATAGCCGAAATGGAAAGCGATATTTTTATCTTCCTCTGTAGTTTCTGTTCCGAATTCATCACCCTACATTACATATGATTGTGTATTTTTAATCATATTTGATAGGATTACAAAAACGTTGAAAGGCGATACAATTAATTATAAGATGTTTAGCTACTTAATTACAATTCTTGCAGCTAATTTCAAGTAGCCGCCCTGGCCTAGCTTGTGATGGCCCTTTTTTCAATCCTAGCTTTGGTTGCCTTCGAGGTGTCAGGCAACCTAGCATCAAAATATTGAAGTCAGATATGACGTAGCACACTTTTATTTTAGACATAGAGAAAATTAAAGCTATTGAATTAAAGTTGTAATTTACCTTGCGGGTCCAGTTGGATTTTTTCCTTCTTTCTTTGCCCTTTTCTCTTTTCCGTCATGGATGAGTGCTCTCCACTCACTCTCTGGAACTGTGAGAGGACGCTCGTATCTAAGGTTAAATTGTAATTGTGTCCTATAGGTGTCCCTGGTATATTTCAAATATTTTCCGGCTACCCGAGCCACCGTTGTTCTGTCAAATGTGCCGACCCCAAAAAGTGCTTCTAGATAATCTAGAAGTTCTTTTTTCAGGTTGTAATTCTGGGAATTCCACCCTATGCGTATGGTTGGGCCAAAAATTACCAACGCATGGCTCTCCAAAAACCTGTAGAACTCATTGTTTCCTACACAGAAAAGAAAAGAAAAGAAATTATCATTAATTTAAAAATAAAAATCATGATAAATATGTTTTAGATAGAGTACATGAAATAGTTAAAATATTAAAATTTACCTGGGAGTTGTACGTGCTTTATAGGGACACCTTCATCGTTCACCAACAACATGCCATTAATGGTCCCTGTGGAGCTGACACGTGTAGCTCCAGGAAACACAATAATGTAGTTGGCCATATCAGCCTCATCATTGTCAACACGTTCAGCGGTTGGCTGGGTGTCTGCTTGGGCAAGGTGTGTTTCTTGGCTGGCACCTAAAGGAGTAGAAGGTGTATGAGAGGGTTTTTGGGCAATCTCTTGCCCTTGTGTCCCACTACCACCAACACCGGGTTCAGCAAATGCCAGAAAACGCTACATACAAAAGAACTTTTTGTTAGTTTAGTCAATATAAAAATTAAAAATCAAACTATCACAATTCATCTCATGCAGAACAAAAAAAATATCCTTTTGACTTTTTATTATTACCTGATATCTTTCTAGCTGCCTCATAAGATGTTGTATCCTCTCTTCTGTTTCAGGTGTTTGAGGCGCGTCTATCAAAGTATTAAATTCTAACCTTGCATCTCGTGCCTTTTTTTGCAACAAGAACACTGGAGATAGGGATGAAGAAAGCTCTTCCTCAAAGAGGGAATCATCAGGCGTACCATGGCTAGGTGTCTGCATATTTGAACAAAATTAATATTATTTCAATTATGTAAATAACTAAAATACCTGAAGATAGAGCAATGCCGGCACTTTACATGTTCTTCCGCTGGCCTCTTTCCGCGATCATCCCGTCTCGGGGTTGTTCCTGTACTGCCCTGATCAGTCTGCCACATTGCAATAAAATTATAAATGTAAAAACTTGAAAACACAAAATGAAAACTGAAATAATTTCTAATAAGACACCGAAAGACAGAGTTAGAGTTTCAAATATGCCTTGCATTGAATTCAGTCCTGAAAACATGTCATTGCACATTAAGGCACCCAAACAAGAGACGAGTTGACAATGAAGACCTTATTGAATATATTGTTGGAGAAACTTCTAGTAAACTTGTTGTGAAGACCTTGAGGACGTTTTTGGAGAAACAATGTTGAGGCTGATGGTATAGCATTGTTGGAGATGATCTTTAAGGGCCTTGAAGTGAAGCTTTTGGAGCAACTATTGAAAAATCCTTAGAGCATTTAAGTAAGGAACTTTCTATCTTCCATCACCTTTTTCCTTTCAATATCCTTTAAACGATTTTGTTGATATTTAATTTTTGAAATCACGTTATAATTCCTTGATTATATGTGTTTGGGGACTTTCCCTTTGAAATTACCCAAAAATACCCTGGAAATTTTATCTTTAGGATACATGTCTGACCCTATTGTTCAATATTTTGATTGATAGTAGTAAACATAGAGAGTTAGGGGGGTCTTGACTTAGTTTGGTTGGGCCATTAGATCCCTAACATCTACTAGGGAGAACCCCCCTTGAGTTGGAGGAGAGCTAGCCCAAAGTGAAAAGAGGTTGGTGAGGTGACAATGGGGCTATTGAATTACACATGGTATCACACTTTAGCTTTAAGACTTTATCTTGAGAAGTGCGAGATTTTGCTATATCAATTCTCAAATTGTTTACAACACTATTGTTAAGAACTAATAAGAAGTGATGTTGAGGGGTTTTTGGGTATAAGAAATAATACCATTTAAAAACTAGGGTTCTCAGTCCTTGGCATTCCTTCACCTGGGCCTAGGGGCACACTAGAATAATTTCACACTAAACCATGCAAACTTAAAAGTAACTTAACAGATCCATAAAGTCATAATAATCATAATTCCTAATTTCCTATTGTATGATATGATGCAAATTGTTCAAACATGAAGCAATGAAGACATGCAATGTCTAAATTTCAAGATTGATGAACCAATACAGGAAGTTAGAAACTACAACTTTGATTCAATACTCTGTGTCCTAACTCCATGAAGGAATCTAGTTTGTAGTACAGAACATGCATCGTGTATTATCAATTCTTAATTGACAACAACTAAAGGTCATCTACCTCATCAATTCCTTCCCATTTTGTGTTTTTATGTTATATTCCTTATAAAAGTGTCAAATTTCTCTCAATGTAAGCAACCACTGAATAAAATAAAAAATAGTTGAGATATGATTGAGAAATGGTCATTTATTTCTTGAAAGGATCTTCATAATTTCTTTGGTTGTTTTTCATCTCAAGAAACAAGAAATGACCTAAGAAACTATCGTGATGTAATATAAGAAAGAACATGGTGCAATGGCCATTTTCAAACCCAAATGATGTCCATTGAGGACATGGCCTTTATTTGGTTCCTGTTTCATAGGAGTTTCGGGTAGAAATGGAACTTTGTTGTACCATTTCCAGTAGTAAAAAGGGAAAACCTTCTTTTTCCATGGAAAATAATTTACCTTTCCTTTTTCAAGATAATCTAAATCACAAAAAATATGAACTATACTGCACACATTCTTGGATAATGTGAAAGTGGAAAAGGAATACCCTACACAAGTGATGCACACATGTAAATTTGAACACTAATAGATTTTTGTAGTTGAAATGCAATGCTTGTTTTCATTTAAATGTAGGGTTTTTAAAGCAGGGAGAAATAATGGCTGCCAAATTAATAAGCGTTTCTTTGGGAAAATTTAAATCTTGTATTGGGTGATGAAGATAATAGAGGGTATTGAATCTT
The DNA here is from genome assembly GCA_034641835.2 of Pinus albicaulis. Classification (NCBI taxonomy): domain Eukaryota; kingdom Viridiplantae; phylum Streptophyta; class Pinopsida; order Pinales; family Pinaceae; genus Pinus; species Pinus albicaulis. The sequence goes on along the minus strand of CM076575.1, from coordinate 1,178,607,389 downwards.
GATTCTTGACATTGTGTTTAACTTGAATAACTCAAATGATTATAAATATCAGTGGATGAGTTATTTTTTCAAGTATGTCACTCAAAACTCTTATGTCAAGGCATTGTATGATGGCTAGCATTTGCTTGTTTCCCTTTCTTCAGTTCAATATAAAAATATATTAATATATTGGAGCATGAATGATAACTACAATTCTTTGCTCTGCAGTATATCCAACCCCAAGATTATGAAAAGTTTTCTCAAGTGGAGCTATTGGTTATTGATGAAGCAGCTGCAATTCCATTGCCTGTTGTAAAGGCTATGCTCAGGCCATATTTAGTGTTTCTGTGCTCTACTGTAAATGGGTAATAATTATAAATGAGCCAACCACAATCACAGATTTTGTAACCATTCGGTTTCCATTGATAGTGATGATGATATCAACCCTATATATCAGTGACCTATTTCTATATGAGAATGATCTCAACATTGACCTTGATATGGTTGTATGGATGTGACCTTTGGTATGTCATCAAAAAATCACCAAATATCAGAAAATCCCCAAATCTGGAGAACTAAAGCTCATCACTTTTGATCTGGAGTACTACCCTTTTGATAAAGTTGATGACTTTCGATCTCCCATTCTCTACCACTTTGCACTTCACCTTCAATATAGATCAGACCAAGGGAAATTCGTTACTGGCTGTTGAGATGGATGAGTTTTTCGAACTAAAATCCATAGCTTAAACTTCATGAAACTGGTGGATTCAAATTCATGCAAGCACAAACACATCTTACACATCCTGTTTGAAACTCATCTGAAAGAACATTGGAAGACATCTAGAGAGAACCCTACAGCCTAACACAATCCAATGGAATTGACCAAAAAAACCCAAAGAGAGTCAACCCTACTATAGGAGGAAGGGCCATCAGTAAGAACTTACCATTTTGCAAGAGCTGAGGGTGAATGCTATTTTGCAAGAGTTGAGGGCAAATGCTGTTCTGCAAGAGATGAGGGCGAATGCTAAGGGCGAATTCAGGGTGAATGTTGTTCTGCAAGAGCTCAGGGCGAATGCTGAGGGAGAATGTTGTTCTACAAGAGCTCAGGGCGAATTTTGAGGATGAATGTTGTTCTGCAAGAGCTAAGGGCGAATGCTGTTCTGCAAGATCTGAGAGTGAATGCTGAGGGAAAATGCTGTTCTACAAGAGCTGAGGGCGAATGTTGAGGGCGAATGCTGTTCTGCAAGAGCTGAGGGCAAATGCGCGCGTGATATCAGACGTTAATGTAGTTTTTAATAAAATAATTTTTATGTAGCGCGCATATAAGTTTCGTATTTTTATGTAGTGTGCATATAAGTGTTGTTATACCGACGATGAAAAAAGCGTCGCTATTGCGACGAATTCCTCCAAACGTCGCAATTGCGACACTTAGACATTGTGTCGCACTTGCGACGTTTGGAGGCAGCCATCGCAATAGCGACGCTTTGGGGCATAGTGTCGCAATTGCGACGTCTTCCTCCAAACGTCGCAATTGCGACACTTTGTCTAAGTGTTGGTATTGCGACACTTTTCTCTAAACGTCGGTATAGTGACGGTTTCGGGCGGGATTGAAAAAATTTGGGGAAATTTCTGACATTTGGTCAAAAGCGTCAAAACCAAGTGTCGGAATTTCCCCCAAATGTAATAGTGTTTACCTAAACCATCAAGTATTTGTTCAATGAGTTGGAAAAGTTGAAACAAAGGAAAATCGAGACCACTTCCAGCAACAAGCCCCCCAAATTCAACTTCCTAAGAAGGAGTAATAACAAAAAAAAAATAGTAATCAACCAGCTAAGTCTGTGTACAACTTGAATGTTGTGTTGAATGTTGAAAGCATAGGCATGGATCAGTATTGTTCTTTTCATCAAGAATATCACTAATAATAGATGTGCCCATAATGGAACCAGAACATGAATTCTATAGCCATGTAGATTATTGATATTGTACTTTCAAATGAGCATACTAAGTAGATGGAAGAAAATGAATAATATGTTGTAGATGAGGAGACTGCAGGTGTTCGACATGTAATGAATACCATCAATTGTGTTGTCCATGCTGAGAATAAAAATGTCAAAGAACTACCACTAAATAAGGCCCCAATGTAGAAGAAAAATAGTCGATACAAGTTGATAAGTCATGGGCCTGTTTCTAAACAGGAATTGACAAGAAAACAATTGAAAAAACACTTGTTAAGAAAAATCACACTACCAGACAACTCGGCTCACAACACTTAGGACAAGTCTGGAAATGCTTCCACCACAAAGAAAATTTCCGCCAATAGTAAAATAAACTATACCACTCCAGAAGTGTAAAAAAAATCCACTACTTTAGACACTTTGACAATGACTGTTGTGCTAGATTATAATATAGTGGAAGACATGAAGACAACTCATGCAAATATTTCGATCTTTAAGCTTACAAGGATAGCCAGCTAGCAAGAACTGTTTTTCTAAGCCCTTGACGAAATTTCATCAAGTGATACTGCTTCTTCTTCACAGAAGGGATATGGAAAGTCTTTTGTTCCACTGGAATGAGTAGTCAATTCATTGACATTATAATCCAACACTCTCTTCCCTCCATTTTTATTGACTTTTGAAATTTTTAATTACAATTTTCACATTTTTTTAGTTGATTCTGGTGCATCAATAAGCGTAATGCCATTATCTGTTTCCAGTAAAATCAATGCTAAATGGGATCAAATAGATGCATAGATCATTCAACTAGACAAGTCCCTTTTCCAAGCTATTGGTGAACTTAGAAATGTTCCTATTTGCTTATCATCTGATCACTGAGTTCACCAGTGTATAAACATAGTAATTGTGGACATCCCGGAAGCCTACGATGTATTTCTAAGTATATATTGGTGTAGTGAACTACAAGGTTATTTTTCTACTGATTGGCAACATTTATGTCTTCCGTATAAGGGAAGGGAAAAACAAATCTAGGTGGAATCGAAACCTTACATAAAACACACTATTACACCCTTCGAGGGAAAATCAAGCCTATTAATTTTGCAAATTTAATTTTTGGAAAATGTTTTTTGGAGACTGACCTTGGGTGCTACCTTACTCAACCTTTTTGAATCTCACCGGACACACATTTGGAACTCCTTCTTATTCCAACTGGTGAAAATTACCTATGTATAATAGATAGTAGTAGTACTAGTGTAGGGCATAACTCTTGTATTCTAATGTTTGGATTTTGTATTTTGACGGTTCCAAGGCATAGGAGGGATCTGAAGCCAGTTGTGTTTTAGTATATCTACAATGGAGGAAACACCTGATCTCATGCCACTTGGAATTTGAGTGCACTAATAATACTGTAAAATATGAAGCAGTCATATTGGGCTTACAAATATCTATTGACCTCAAAGTTGAGGCTCTTAAAGTAATAGGTGAATCTCAAATCATCATATGGTAGGTACAAAATACTATACACTATTTTTCACCTAATTTTAAAAGCTTTCAATATTTTATCTATTCCTGGAATGTGTAATGCAACTGTAGATGCATTAGAAGTTGTTGTTTCTAGGTTGTCACTTCTTAAGGATGATTTTTCTATTGAACTTATTTATAAGCTATCCATCCCTGGAAATATCACTAGTTTGTGCATTTTAAATTATGACCAAAAGATACTACATTTCATGGAAAATAATGATGTGTTCAAATATTCATTCATTGAAGAAGACAAGCACGATAAAGCATTGCAAGATGTAGCTGGAGAAATAAAATAGAACCACATGCCTAAGGGCGTGGTATCATCAAAGAAGTTGTATGACTTGCAAAATCACTTTAGAGGACTAGTTAATGTAAAAAGTCACAGTTCAATACTATCACATGAGCATATCAATATTGGAATGAGGAAATATCTGAAGTTTCTTAATCTTGGTACTTGCTAAACACCTCAAGAGCGACAAGACTTTATTTTCCTTTGTAAGCAGTACCAAGATGTCTTCATGTGGATGTACAATGCGCTCAAAACTTATGGCACATGAATACTACAACATGTTATTCCAATAAAGGAAGGGGCCAAGAATTTTTAGTAGAAGCTGCAGAAGATACAACTAATGCTTGAGCCTCTGTTTCAAAAGGAGTTAAGGAAGTTGTTGGATGCTCAGATCATTTATAAAATGTGAAATTCGACATGGGTTTCCAATATGGTCCCAATAAGGAAGAAGTCTAGGATACACACTTGTGCGTAGATTTATGAAACCTCAACCGCGCCTCGGAAAAATACAATTATCTAATGCCCTCAATGGATTAGATATTACAGATAGTGTCAGGGTTGGAAATTTTTTGTCTGCTTGATGGATTTTTTGGTTAGAACCAGGCTCTAGTCTCATATCTTAATAGACTGAAAACAACATTCCGAACAAAGTGGGGCATGTTCACTTTCAGAAGAATTCCTTTTGGTTCAGTTAATGTCATTGAAACCTTCCAACATGCGATGGACATCACATTTTGTGATTTGATTGGTCAGAGTGTGGTGGTGTATCTTGATGATGTCATGGTGTTTCCAAAAAATATACCTAAACACTTGCACCATAAGAAGAAATTTTTTGAGTGATGTTGAAAATACAGGATATCTTTGAGTCCCAAGAATAGAATTTTCATAGTGTATGATGGAAATCTATTGGGACGCATCATAGCAAAAATTGGGATTAAATTTTATCTTGAAATGGTCAAGGCTATCACATAGATTCTCTTCCCAGTGAAAAAGAAGGCCATGTAGTCCCTTCCTGGGGAAGACAAATTTTCTCCCTAATTTCATCTCTGATTATGCTGAAATAGTGAAACCTATGCAGGAGATGGTGAAGAAGGATGCAATATATAAGTGGGATAAAACAGAAAAATATGCATTTTCTCATATTAAGAGAGCAATCGCAGAAGCACCAACCCTATACAACCCAAATTCCAACAAGTATTTTTTGCTCTACACCTTTTCTTCTGATACTTATCTTGTTTTCATGCTTATGCATAAATATTATCAGAATAATGAGTGACCTATATCCTTTATGAGTGTTAGACTACAAGGGCCTGAACTCAACTATTCCACAATCGATAAACATGCTTATGCGGTCTACAAGGTGGTGAAGCACTTCTAGCACTATATTTTGAAGAATCATTGTATTATCTTTGTGTTGAACCTAGAATCATATCGTTGTTTCTCCAACAAGATCCGGGTGAGAGAAGAGAAAATTGGATGACTGGTTTACAAGATTATGATCTGGAATGAAAACCAGTTCACACTTTCAAGAGCCATGGTCTATACAAGCTAGCATCAGAAGCAATGAATGTTGGAGTAATTAAACACAGTGAAAAATTAATAACCACACACAGAAGAAAAAAAAACATAAAGACAACAGATTTTAACGTGGTTCACCCAACCAATCTGGGCTACGTCCACCAAACAGGGCATCGGCAATCTCATTCATCAACTGGAGAAATACAATAACAAAGTTTCTCATCTTCTCATCTCTTCCAGTCACCTCACATTCCTCATGCTCATTTGCCTCTACGGGCTTACATTTTATAGCTGGGAGTAGAAACTGAATCATAAATTCACTTTCAACAAATATAGGATGCATTAACTCCACATCAGGATTACATGGAGTCAATTTAGTAACAAATCCTATTGTTGTCACATTCATGAGATTTTATCCAAATTTAATTAAAAGAAAATCCCAGCAATCTCCACCTTGACAAAAATTAGTCTGATACCTTGTTCCATTATTATTTTTATCTTTTCTGCAAGACAAGAGAAGCCAGACACCATCGTAGCTTCTCTAACAAAACTGGTTTCGTGAAAATGTCTGCACATTTTTCCTTTGTATGAACTTTTTCAAGAGAGACTCCCCTTTCAGTGATAACCTGTCTTACAAAATGGTACTTGATAGGTATATGTTTTGATTTACTATGATAGGCTGGATTTTTAGCCAAATGAATTTCACTTTGACTATCACAAAATAACTTGATGTTGTCCTGTAACCTACCAAACTCACCAAACAAACCTTTCAACCAAACCACTTCTTTGCAAGCATGTGAAGCATGTATGTATTCTGCTTCTGTAGTGGATTAAGCAACAATGTTCTGTAGCTTTGACATCCAGCTAATAGCTCCACTTGCAAGAGTAAAGACATACTCTGAAGTTGACCTTCTCTTATCCAAATCACCTGCAAAATCAGAATCAACATATCCTCAAACAAGTTCACTACTCCTGTTATAAGTGATACAGTAATCACTTGTGCCTCTCAGATACCGAAGCACCCATTTCACTGTTGACCAGTGTTCTTTTCCTAGATTTTCCATATACCTACTGACAAACCCAATTGCATGTGAAATATCTGGTCGAGTACAAACCATATCATACATCAAACAACCTACTACATTGGCATATGGAATTCGAGACATATATTCCTTTTCTTCATTAGTGTTAGGACATAAACTTGAAGAAAGTTTAAAATGGGAAGCAAAAGGGACTGAAACGGGCTTCACATTGTTCATACCAAACCTCACGAGTATTTTTTCAATATACTTCTTTTGTGATAGCCGAAACTTACCATTGCTCCTGTCTCTGAAAATCTCCATGCCCAAAATCTGTCTTGCTGCTCCTAGATCTTTCATATCAAACGTCCTAGCCATCTGAGCCTTTAACCCGTTGATCTCTGCTATGCTTTTGCTTGCTAAAAGCATATCGTCAACATACAACACTAAGATAATGAACATGCCATTACTTAATTTCTTAAAGTAAACACAATGATCATATTCACTTCTTATATAATTTTGACTCATCATGAAGGAATCAAATTTCTTGTACCATTGTCGAGGCAACTGCTTTAGACCATACAATGATTTCTTAAGCCTGCAGACAAATTTCTTGTTGCGATTTTGAACAAACCCTTCCAGTTGTTCCATGTAAATATCCTCATCTAAATCTCCATGTAAAAATTCAGTTTTAACATCTAGTTGCTGTAATTATAAATCAAGTAAAGAAACTAATGCTAACACAATCCGAATTGAAACAATTTTTACAACTAGTGAAAATATCTCATGAAAGTCAATGCTGGATTTCTGAGAAAAACCTTTTGCGACCAGCCTCGCTTTGTACCTGTCTTCTTTATCATCAACACCCTTCTTCAATTTGTAAACCCACTTACATCCCACAATTTTTCTATCTTTGGGAAGTTATACCAGATCCCATGTGGCATTCTTGTCTAATGCCCTCATCTCGTCCTTCATAGCCTCTTTCCACTTACTACTGTTAGAACCTTCTACAGCTTCCTGATAGCACAAAGGTTCATCATCGTTAGTGATTAAAGCAACTGAAGTAACATAGTCATCATACCTTTTAGGAAGACTTCTGATTCTCGTAGACCTCCTTAAAGATGTTTCTGGTACTTCCACAATTTGCTGATTATTATTTGTAGGAACTTCTTCATGATTAGCATCTGAAACACATTCATGATCTGCATTTGAAACTTGTTCATGATCTGAATCTGAAACTTGTTCATCTGGACTATCATCAGTATTTGAACTGGTTTCAAACTAAATGTGTTGAAGCTTAGATACATTATCCTGTTTCAATTTATCATCTACATCTGGATTTTCAAGTGAAGATTCATTAAATTTAACATCTCTGTTAATGATGATCTTGTGAGTAGTAGGATCCCACAACCTGTATCCCTTAGTCCCATCACCATATCCAACAAAGATATATATTTGTGATTTAGGATCTAATTTAGAATGTTGATGTTTCAGAACTAGAGCATATGCATCACAACCAAAAACTTTCAGTTTAGAATAATCACATGGATGACCTTTCCATACCTCTTGAGGAATTTTGCATCCTATTGCAATTGATGGTGATCGATTTACCAAGTAACAAGCCGTAGAAACCACTTCTGTCCACAATTCCTTCTACAAATTGGCATTACTAAGCATACTTCTTTCTCTCTCTAAGAGAGTCATGTTCATGCGTTCAGCAACTCCATTTTGTTGAGGAGTATATACAGTAGTTTTATTTCTTTCGATCCCAGTGTCCTTGCAATAATTATCAAATTCCTTTGAAGTAAACTCACCACCATTGTTAGTTCTTAAACATTTAATCGTTCTTCCAGTGATGTTTTCAACTAATTCTCTAAACTGTTTGAAAACTATGAATACATCAAACTTCTTCTTTAACATGTAGACCCACACTTTTCTATAGAAATCATCAATAAAAGATACAAAATATGATGATCCTCCATATGAGATTGTAGGAGATGGACCTCAAACATTAGAATGGATATAATCAAGGATTCCCTTACTAGTATGTTTTCCAGTTTTAAACTTCTGCTTGCTTTGTTTCCCAAATAGAAAATGTTTGCAGAAATCTAACTTAGAAGATTTTAAACTAGGAAGTAACTTACGATCAGATAAAATTTTTAATCCTCTTTCGCTCATATGGCCCAACCTTTGATGCCATAAATGAATAGAATTACTGTTGTTTTCAGATACTGTAGAAGCATGATCTAACTCTATTCTTCCTTCTAACTGAAAAATATTTCCAACCTTCTTTTCTTTCATTACTAGTAAAATTCCTTTATAAACTTTCATTACTCCACCTTGAATAAAGGTTTTATATCCATTAGTGTCTAGTACTCCTAGTGAAATGAGGTTTTTTCTTAGTTCAGGTATGTGCTTACATCAGTTAGAATTTTATTTGTCCCATCAAACATTTTAATCTGGATGCTTCGAATTCCCACAATATTACACGAGACATCATTTCCCATGTAAAAAAATCCATCATTGATTGATTTATAAGTTTTAAACCACTCTCTATGAATGCACATGTGATTTGACACACCAGAATCTAACAGCCAATGTTGATCATGATTAGACAAAATAATTGATAACACTTCATCACTCATACTTGAAATGGATGTCGAACCTGTATCTGTCGTGTTTGCTTCTTTCTTTTCTGTTGAAGAGTCTCCTTTGGATGTTTGTTGTCTCTTCCAACAGTCCTTCTTCAAATGTCCTGATTTTCCACAAAACCAGCACTTTACCTTACTCTTCTTCCCTTTCGATTTTGACCGTGATTTGTTATGCTTACCAAAGCGTCTTTCTTTAGAACGACCTCTGACCATCATTGCTTCTGATGTAGAGGTTTCTGAATTTGACCTTTTCCTTATTTCTTCAGACAACAAAGCTCCAAAAACATCATCAAACTCAAAGGTTTCTAATGAACTAAGACTTATAGAAGTAACAAAATGATCCCATGACTCGGGCAACGAGCATAATAAAGTTACAGATTTATCTTCTGATTCAAATTTTACTTCTATACTTTCTAACTGCAGCAGGAGAGTATTAAAGGTATTCAGATGATCAGTTATCATCATACCTTCCTTCATGCGCAAGCTGTACAACTATCGCTTCAAAAGAATCTTGTTGGTTAAGGATTTTGTCAGGTACAAATTTTCAAGCTTTGTCCACAAACCAGCAACAATTTTCTTTGACACGATGTTAAACAAAACATCATCCGCCAAACACAGTCAAATGCCGCTCAGTGCTCTTTCATCCAAGTCACTCCATTCATCATCTGTCATGGTGTAAGGTTGTTTGGATTTTCCCAACAGCACCTTCGGCACGCCTTGTTGCACGAGTAGATCATACATCTTCACTTTCCAGATCTCGAAGTTGTTTTTGCCATTGAACTTCTCGATCTCAAACCGAGCACTTTGTGTTTTTTCCATATTTAGTAGCTCGTGTCACAAAATCTCCAATTGCAACTTTTAATAAATGAAGTTTTTTTTTTTTTTTAAATGCCCTTGCCTTATAAAAAATGCCCTTCCCCTAATATCATGGCATATAATAAAACACAACAAATCGATTTAACACAAATCGATTTTAAATGGATTAACCAAATCGATTTATTTTAAAAACTTCAAATCCATTTTATGGCATATAAGAAACCTCTTAAATTAATAAAAATGCCACCTTATAAACTCCATTTAAAAACGATTATAAAATATGGAGTTACCATATTTTAAAAAAAGTGAACTCTAAAATATGGAGTTATAAATCGATTTAAAAAAAAAAGTTCAAATCGTTTTTTTTGAGCAAAGGGCATAAAACAAAACTTTTAAATGGCACTACACTATAAGACCCATTTCAAATCGAAATGATTTTAATTACACTAGGCTCAATTCCAATGTGGCAGAAAACACTTACCTACACTTACCCAGCAACTTCACATAGTGGCTTATAGCAATTTCATGCAGAAGATCTTCAACGCACGCAGGCAGCGTCTCACAGCTTTGATACCGTCCTCTATGCAGATATATGGTGCGCCATACAATACATGACCACATGGTTTTGACAATCAAACATTCCACGGCCCTAGCCCTCAGACGTTTTCAGTCTTAATGTAGCATTTTCTTCTGCGTTCACAACAATCTTGCAGAAATGTTGTAGCTCGATCCCTGCGCACAAATAAATCGGATTTCACTGCTTCTTTGGATGGTTCTATATAGCGGCTATAAAAATTCAAGCAGGCGACGTAAAAGAGCAATTCTACAGTGACTCTACAGTAGCTCACATCTCTGTATTCATAGCTCGACAGCTCCTTTCTCCAGCTCACAGCGCTGTCTTCTTTGCGCTTTCTGCACAGTGGACTCAAAAATCAACAACATTCGCTCTTCTGTTATTTGTGTGATCCACCACTTCTTCTACGGCCACGCAGAAAACATTCACATCAATTACCACAGGTCTTCAAACTGCACTCCAATACAAATTTTTGGAGTAATTAAACACAACGAAAAATTAATAACCACACACAGTAGAAAAACAGACATAAAGACAACAGATTTTAACGTGGTTCACCCAACCAATCTGGGCTACATCCACCAAACAGGGCATCGACAATCTCATTAATCAACTGGAGAAATACAATAGCATAGTTTCTCATCTGCTCATGTCGTCCACTCACCTCACATTCCTCATGCTCATTTGCCTCTACAGGCTTACATTTTATAGCTGGGAGTAGAAACTGAATCATAAATTCACTCACAAAAAATATAGGATGCATTAACTCCACATCAGGATTACATGGAGTCAATTTAGCAACAAATCCTATTGTTTTCACATTCATGAGATTTTATCCAAATTTAATTAAAATAAAATCTCAACAATGAATACACCAAAAGATGATTCATCTAGATGGGAACAGGAGATGCATGTGTACAATGTGGAGCCAACTCCCCCCATTGACATCCCAACCTCTTGGTACACGGATGTGCGATAGTATCTTGAGCACAATACTCTTCCCTCTAATTTTTCTGCATGACATAAGAGGGAAGTCAGATTAAAATCTTTATCTTACCTTTTGGTACATTGGGTTTTTTTTAGAAAGCTCCATAACAGAGTCCTACTTAGATGCTTAGAAGCACCAGATTCAAAAAAGGTGTTGTGCGATCTTCATGATGGACTAGCTGGAAGACATTTTGCGGGTGTCACTACATTGCACAAAGTCACGCGGCCTAGTTTTTATTGGCCCATACTATTCAAATATTCTCACGCATATTCCCGCAAGTGTCTGTTATGTTAGGAGTGTGCCAGCCGAGGAAAGAAGTTATCCACCTTGTTGCAGCCTATCTTTGTGGAGGATCCATTTCAACAATGGGTTTTGGATGTTATCTATGAGATTTTTCCACACTCATTAAAGCAACAATGTTATACACTTATTATCAAAAATTAACTACGGAGTGGATAGAAGCGGTTCCACTCAAGCAAGTGAACGATCAGGAAGTCATCAAATTCCTCAAACATAATATCATTTCTAGTTTTCCCATTCCAAATTCACTTGCTTTTTACAATGCAATGTAGTTTTCGTCGTTGAGATTATATGATTTTTCATTGGAAAATGGTATTATATTGCAACATTATGCTAATTATTATCCACGAAGAAATTTTCTTGCTAAGTCCACTAATAATAAAATTATCTGCATTATCAAGAAATATATTTTTTGTGAACAAAGGAACTGACACTCTGCTTTTTTGAATGCCCTATGGGCTGATCGAGTCACACCTAAACCTTCTCTGAATACCTCTACTTATTTCTTGGTGTATGAAAAAGAATCCATCCTACCCTCGAACATCTATTTTCCTTCCCTTCAAATTTCACAAGAGTCTTAGGGTAAGCCATTCCTATTGGTTCAAAGTACGATAGACACCCTTCACAAGTTACAGGAAGAAAGACAATAATATAAAGAAAATTTTTCCCTCCATTAGAGTCATATCAAGAGATGGTTTGATAAGAAGTATGCAGGGGAAAATAAATTCAGTGTGGGTGACCTGGTCTTGAAGTGGGACAAAGCCCATGAATAAAAAGATAAACATACTAAGTTTCAGTCCCTCTGGATCAGATCGTATACCATGCACGAGAAGCTTGGCCAACACACATGTCATCTCTAATTTTTAGAGGAGAAGATTGACTCTCTTCCTATTAATGACAAATTTAAAATAGTATTTTCAATGATGGTCTAGGGATGTTCCCTACATTATGTACATAGATTGTTCTTTTGGTTGATTAATTTTTTTTCCATTTATGTAAATAAATGTCGTGTATAAACGTGTTTTATGGTTTCATTGTGTGTGGTTGAGTTCAAAAGAGTCTTGTGACACTACAAAATTTGGCTAACCTTCGGTCATTCTTCTTTGATTTGGTTACATCTTTAGTTTGGAACCCTGGTCGGTCTCCCAAAACCACACCACACACCACTCCTTCCATGACCCCTAGGGGGCAGAGGAGTGTGACCCATTCAGGAAGTCAGTCGAATACACAGTAGGGTATGTCACAGACAAATCCTCTTCATAACCAACACTTTGTGTTTTCACAAGTTGCAATGACATCATCCTCCCAGTCATATTTCTTAGCTTCATTGAATCTACCCGAATTAACCAAGTTGAAGAATGACCCCATCGCAAAAAAACCTACATGGCCTCCCATGCCCACGAAACTCCCTTCAAATATTCCAAATTTTGAAGGAAAGCAAGCAGAAGACCCAGGTAATCATGTCATAACCTTCCACCTGAGGTGCTCATCGAACAATATCAATGACGACACTATTCGATTGAGGCTATTTCAACGCACTCTAAGAGGAGTAGCTGTGAAATGGTAGTTGGAGCAACCCTCTGCTTCACATGGAACTTTTAGCGCCCTCACCACCGCGTTCCTAACATATTTTTAGTTACCCATTCACCATGATTCCATAATGGAATTACTGACACATTTTAGACAAACCCCCACTGTCCATATCTCGGACCATCTACATGAATGGAGGCGGTGTCGTAGTTTATGTAAAGAAAAAATTGCCGACCGGGTTCTTTTAGATTTGTTCTTGAAAACTCTTACGGTATATATTTCAAAGGATGTGGCACAAAAAAGGCCCACATCTGAAGAGGACGCCATCAGCAAAGCCCAACAGCTTGAGTTGATTTATACCCAGTCAGAATATATTTACAATATCCTGCCAAACGCCCTGTGCCTGCACACTTATCAAGAATTTCCAGGCACGTCGAACTCTACAAATGGACTAATTGGTTCATTGACCCAAATTTACCTAGGAAATATTAGTCAAAACCCCCGTTACACGTACAGTTCTACCCAGAACGTACCTCAACCCGGTTTTCAAAGTCATCATATGCCTCAGCAAAATTTAACCAATAGGGTGCAAGAGTATCACCACAGAGGACCCTATCCTTTGGCCTAGGAGACCCAATAGGCAGAGAGAAACACTGACATAAGAGCTCCCCTCCAACAGCCAGGGGCAAACCAGGGACTGCGTTATGCTTATTCCCCAGCACAAGACCCGCCTATGCAGACCAATGCGTAGGTGAAATTTGTGCAGCCTTCCAAAAACCAACCTCACCAATATAATCAAGAGAACTAACCTCCTAACATGGTGAAGAAAAAATAAAAAAACAAGCCAAAAGGGAATCCTAGACAGGGGGGAAACAACCATAAACGCCCACCGCGATCCCAGGCTGGAGGCAACTCCAACTGAAATCAGAGCCAAGAGCAAAGCAATGCCTAACAACAGAGAAAAATGCCACCTCTTAGAGCAAACCATTCTTGTTCGATATGTGGTGAGTAAGGCCATTATACTCACCACTGTCTTGATATCCCTGAGCTAAAGAAGCTACAGAGTAACCGAGGACAAGAAGGATCTTCCCGGCAAACAACTGTGATGTAGGAACCTTTCGCCCATCAAGGGACGGTAAGCTCTCAAAAAAAAAATCCAAACAACTCCAAGAAAAGTAGCCATGAAATCTACATGACTCGCGAAGAGATGTTTTTCCAAACATGGAATCAAAATTACAACACCCCACAAGACACCAATATGTCAGGGGCAAGTATGAGTGCACCGACTGCACCTTTGACCATTTCAAAGATGCCTATCGAACCATTGCCAAAGATGGCGAAAGGACCTAATAGGCGAGCAAGAAACTACTCCAAAGTGGCCCATAATTATAGAATCATGGATGATTTAGCACAATCTCCCACTGCTATGTGAGATTTGGAAGTATTGTTGTCATGCCCAAAAGAACAGAAAGCCTTACTTTCCATGTTAGGCGCTATCGACCCTGTCGATATGTGCCTAATGGATCTTGACTTAGAAAAAGCTACCCCCGGGATTCCTTCCATGGTCACCTTCCAGATACCAGTGTTGGTCTATAATATCACAATTCATCGATGTGTCATTGATGAGGGTGCATCCACCTGCATCATTTCCAAAAATGTTTGGAAAAAGTTAGGGTCTCCCAAACTAAAACACTCCGTCATCATGCTTAGAGCATACGACGGTCGTCCTTCGACCCCCGTCAGCCTCTACAAAAATTTCCTGGCCTGCTTAGCCAGAAATATGGTCCACATAGACATTAAAGTCTTGGATGCTCACTTGGATTATAATATACTCCTCGGGCAAAGTTATATGTACACCATGTCAGCCATAGCCTCCTCCGTCTTCCACATTATGATGTTCCCCCACGAGGACTGCATCATTACTGTAGATCAATTGACGCATAGCAAGAAGAAACCACTAAAAAACACTGATGTAATTCTACCCTATGTAGATACATCCTTGGATGCGCTTTCATGGTACCAAGAATATGGCCCCTGCCAGTTCAAACCGTCGTCTGTTCTAGGATCATTCCTAAAAGATCCTCTCACTATCCCTGAGTCATCACCTGATGTCATAGGGGCTCCGGTGTGCATGATGTCCACATCAAGCATTGAAGCTAGTCAGGACATGGACACGATCAGTAATGACACCAATTCATCGGCCACGAAAGCCTCTCTAGCCTACGCCGCTTCCCAAACCTCTTTCCTCTACCCCCCAGCTAGTTTCGTCTCCTAGCATGTTTTGGAAACACTGGTGTTACCAAAAATATAATTGGAAATACTAGTTTGGTATCTCATTCCCCCCTACGGGAACAGAAGCCACTCACATCACTTCCACAAGGTTGAAGCCCCTCAGTCTCGAGGAGGCCCCACCCATCCAAGAAACAGTCGAAACCACCCCAGCAAAGGAAATTTCCATGGCAAAACCAATGATTACGGCTATGAAAACTGAGAAGAAAGGAAAGAAGATGGTGACTCCCGCCATACAACAGGAATCGCCATTTTGTGCCATATGCGATGTAATAGGTCACCCTACCCATATCTTCCCAGAGCTGGATGAATTAAAACCACTCCTTGGCTTTGAGACAAACATCGTGATGCCACGTTCCCGTAAAAAGGAACCTACCACCAAAGGTAAAGGCAAAGCATTGCATACCAATCAAGCATGCCCTATCTGTAGCAACTGTGGGAATTACACCCATCATTTCCCATAAATACCGCTATATAGGGACGATTTACACGGCATCGAGAGATCCTATCAAGAGGATCCCTCCACCCAGGCATCCAGAAATGAACCTCGTACCATCTTGTACCTATAAGAAGAATGAAGGGCACCAGAAAGAGCCGTAGTCATGCCCCCTCCTATTATACGCTACACACTGTGCGATGAATGTGGTCACTTCCTTGAAGAATGCACAGCCTTGGAACTCATCCATAGATGGTATCCTATAGAACGAGTTTACTAAGTTGGATTGCAGGCAACGAAATTCACATGTACTTTATGCGCTGACAATCACCTTCTAGATAATTGTCACCATATACCCTGATTCCAGATAGCCCTTGCTAGTTTGCGCTTAGCCATAGTCTGCCTTTCCCAAGAATATTAAATGGATGCGGAATCCACGGACAACTCCACAACCCAAGAGGATGTGACGAGAAGATCCATCCTATTCTTGTCAGTTGAAAAGAAACCATTCAGGGAACCCCTAGTTACCTTAAACCTCTCTCTACAGAGAAGACCAAAATGCACGTTATGCAAAACGCCCAATCATGTGGTCACCACTTGCCCTAACTTAGCAGCGTTACGAAGCTAGTTCCCTGCCAGACCACAAATTGAGCACGATGGGACCCCCATATCTAGGCTATTTTTCCTAATATGTTAGGGCAATCACTATGAACAACGATGTACCTATATCTCACGAGTTGGTCCTACCATTGATATGATTCAACCATAGAGAAGAAATGGGACAATACCCTCAGGCGATTTAGAAAGCACATTACCCCTCAACTAGCGACCCCACAGCCACACAAGCGTGATGGGAAAGCTAGGACAACACACCAACCAAGAATGATCTAGGCCAAACCTAGGATAACATGCAGAATATGCAATCTGAATGACCACCGGGTCAATCAGTGTAGAGAGCTGAAGCCCCTTGCAAATAGTTTCTGCATAGTCTCTTCTCTCCCTCAGAAACTTCTCTCTAACTTAGAGAAGATCACACGTACCTACTGCCGGATTTTTTCACGATTTCACCATAGGATTAAATGTGTGCATCTCCCTAAGCTAAGAGCAGCAAGAGCATCATTAAGTCTACACTCCCCCAAAGCGTTAGACACACCCAAGCCAAAAACATGGAAGTGGAAGTAGAAGACCACCTCTTCTACAACAGATCCTTTCCAAGCGTCCACATCCGAGACATCGAGTAGTGTTGATTCCTACACAATCTACTCAGTTGGCATAGTGGTACCATGCACCATTTGCACTGGCCAAACCCATGCACCAGAGGTATGCCTACTAATGGAAACATTCGGGCACCTCTGCAACAGGAAAAATTTCCACCACAGGAAATTTACCATCCTAGTGGGCAACCCCAACCCAAATCAAAACTAAGAGCCAAGTAATAACTCCCAAGGGAAAAATGAAGCTTAGAGTATCTGATCACCAAACCGAAAGCAGCACTATGATCAGCACTCCATAACGCCTAGAGGCAATGCCATACATTCGTACTCCCGAAAAAATGTTTTTTTAGCGCCGGAAGGTATGCCCTCTCTCATCTTCTTTTTAAAGCTCATGATTTTCAATAATATTTGATAAAGAATATGATTTCACTTGAGGTAATTGTTTTTACAGGAAAAGCTCACAAACCATTCAAAACTCCATTCGCTAAAAGTTCCGAAGCAGGTATTATTCTACCGCCAGCATGATAGAGTCCCAGAAAACTCTGCATATCCTGACATCATTTATCCATCAGAAATCAACCATAGGTTCCACATATCCGACCGTGTTTATCATCACCTCACCTTGAATAAGATAAGCATCCTCATTTGTTGGTAGAGCCTCCCCCACCATGGCACTCCTCAGCCACAATAGACCATATATCATAGAAAAAGTGATGCCATGTCCATACCACTTTATTCTGGGAAGCACCCCATGCCCGTCCATCCACCATGCATAAAGGTCAATTTTTACCATACAAACTAAAACCCCCTTCCTAGACGACCAGGTTGTATAAGGAGATCAAAAGTGCAATACCGCGCCTCGCATTTGGCCCGCCATACATCCACTAACATAATCCCATCTGCGATACTTTTTCATCTGATTCATCAACCCCACACATTATACCAACCAATGGGGCCCCCACCCTTAGAAAAACACCTTCCTCAAAAAACTAGTGAGCAAACACTTTCATGTTTTGGGGCACACGTATCTATGTTTTGTACAAACCAAACCCCATTATTTTATGCTTTTGGTAAGTGTAAAAATACCGCAAACGGTGCACTACGTACCCCACCCTCTCATTCATCTATTCTCTCATGGTAGCAGTCCCTGAACACCCTTGGTAGGAGTATCACACCCCCATGCACAAGCCACCATGACATTCATAGCTAGATTTTACCCACCCTGGATGTCCTACCGACTCCAGGGATCTCCCCATCAAAAATAACTATGACTATCGCTAAGTTGCTTAGTACACTTCGACCTTGGGCCACTGAATCCCCACCATCTGTTTTCAATCACCCCTCGCCAACATGCCTATGTTAAAATTATCACATCCAGGTCCCTGACCCCTCATGTTCGTGACCCGCCATTTAGGTTGAGGCCTCATTTTTGTCGACTTCAACACCTATTTTCCAAAAAGGAAGCAGTACCTTGGATTACCCCTCTCCATATAAGGGGCATCCTCAGGTGGCACTGTGGGAGACATCATTACCCATAGATGTCATCGATCCTCCTAACATTCGACTACAACAAAAGCTTTCATGTCAAGATGGTATTGTACCTTACAACCATTACACTTTGATCAAATTCGTCGAAGACCCGTGCCTTCATAAGCATATCTTTCAGCAATGCTTACACGGGAAGGTCCCAGTCAGCACCTATGCCTACAATTCATATCTATATGTCATACCAATTTTACACATATGGGTACCACATTCCACCTATTGTAAAATAAAAAACGCCTCAGAGGGCGTGAGCAGTCGTCGTCAACAACCACCAAATCACTAACTTATTAGTGACACAAACAAAACATGTATAATTCAAAAATATTTGTTTAACTAGCCACAACATCACGAGCATGGGACATGCCTGCCTTGTAGAAAATTTGAATATGCATTATATTTTATTAAAGGGGTCCCATAGGACATGGTCATTCTTCAAACTGGTGTAGAGTGTTTCCAATTCCGAGATTCACGCAGGTCTCTCTCTCTCTCTACACACGATATACATAAAATAAACTACAATGTATTTCGGCTATACAGTTCTTCCTAGACCTAACACATTAGGGGGAAACTGTTAACACTGGAAAATTGTACAAGAAGAAGACGACATTATTTAATTTCAAGCAGAAGGATTTATAGGGCTGAAAGACAATAGAGAATCTAGAAAGTATTTAAAAATATCTAAGGTATGACGAAAAATAAAATTTGAGCAAGTCATAAATACTTTTGTGTGCATAATCCTTCGTGAAGAGAACCTTTACGCACCTTTTGACCTGAAATGTGTGCAATCCTAGGAGTGGCGAAAGTCACTTTCTGGGACCAAAAAAAGCACACTCCAAGACAATGATTTCACACTTGAAGTTGCCTAAGGACAACCACCAAAGCCTCCTTAGACATCAAGTGAGCACACAATGGAATATTTGTGGCACACAAAGGAATCATCCCCCTCTCTTGGGTCACCATCCACAATGTACCAAGTGAGGGAAGGAGGATTTGAATTCCCCTATATAAGGCCACCATAAGATGAAGAACTTGAGAACATGTTTTTATGCTGGCCAAAATTTACCAAGCAATACCAACAATGTGTGATTTGGAGTCAAAGATAGAGGGGACTCAATTGTTGGCCATCTAACAAGTTCAGTCCACCATAGTAGAGAGAGGGAGACTTTGCACTGAGGCAAGCTTGGAAGTAAAAACATCCTTGCATCGAGACTTAAAACCCATGTTCTAGGGGCCCTTTGGCAAGAGGGTTAAAGTTTCATCCTCATTTCCTACTAGCACTTAATAAGAGGGGCCGAAGAGCCACCGTTTGGATTATAGCAGTTATTTGTCTCTATTTAGAGATTTTGTTTATTTGTTTTAGTTTTAGTTTAGTTTTATTTTATATATGCATGCTATTTCTCTATCTAGTATGTTTATGATTCTAGCTTGTTCCACTAACTTGCTTGAATCCGCTTCTTTTTCTTCCTGTGACCAATAACTTATGTGGGTAAGCCACACCCCTTAAGTTGGTGTGATTTCGTACATGCATGCACCAAACACACTAACACACTTACCATGCAAACTGTATCACACTGAAAATTTGGCTTGAAGACAACCTATTCAAAAGTGCAAAAAATGACCTAGAGCAATTGTATTTTTGGGATTTCTCTCAAATAATAATGCTTGTGCATAAACTGAAGGAGGTTTTTTTTCTTTGACCTATGATTGAAAAAAACCTCTCACTTTTGTAAAATTCATCTACATTACTTCAGAAAATTATTTTGAAGCAAAATTGTCCATGTGTGCAATATAAACCCTAGAAAATGATCACGAAGCTCTAAAAATGATGCCATGGGTATGATTTGGCTCAAACCTGGAATGATGACCTCCTTTATGGGCCTTTCTCTTCTCCTTGTATGGTTTTTTCAACAAGATTGAATGGGTAGGGGAGGTGTATAATTAAGAAAACGAGGGATAATGGTAGGGTGATTTTAGGGGCAGGAATGGGGTGGAAGGAAGCTAGGAAAAAATACCTAAAAATTTGAGGAGGTAGGTTGATGAGTTGGCTTTATAATGTAAGTGAAATTTTTGGAAATGGGCATGAGGAATGTGCCCAAAAGGTCAAAATACAATAATTTTTTAGTTTTCCTGCAAGAATGTAGTGAAAAATAGGGTTTTAATGAAATTAATGGAAAGGAGGGACACGAGTGATATGGAGTGTTAGCGTATGATGCATTAACGTTGTATGAAATTTTTGTATTGTTAGATTAGGGTTTTATCAGCAGAAACAAGTCAAAGATGAAAAACACAAAGAACATAGTGGAGATGACCTAATGCAGGAAACCACTCATTTGGTCAAGAATTTGACTTGAAAGAGGTGTGAAAATCATCCACTTACTGATTAGGAGGTCTTTGAACATTTGTGCAAGCTGATTTTACCCTTGGATGGATGTGTAGTGTTGTGAGCATGAGAGAGGAGCTCTTTCAACCATGTAGCATACTTATTGAAAAAGGACAAGTTGCCTTTATTTTATTACCTATATTTGCTAACTCCCAATGAAGGTGATTTGACTAATGACAATGGCCTTTATTTTCCTTTCTTTCATGACATGAATGGACATCATGGTGGAGAAACAAAAGAGGCCTAGACCATGACCTAGATGAAGGTGTGATGAATGACCTCAGATGCTAGATGATTGATGTATGACATGACATCTGAAATGATGATGACCATGAATGGAGTGAACGGAGCAACATTTTAGATGTAGACATATTCAGTGAACAAAATTTTATTTGAAAACTGATTTGGAAATATAGATTTTTGACCTAGGACCACTCCTAAATAAATTTGAAAGAGTACATTTAGATCACTAAATATTATAAACTAACATTGGCTCCAGCTGGGGATGGAATCCCCTTCGAGAGGCATCAAGAACACCATAGATCAGGTAGCCTTATCCATTGGGCAATGGATTCAAAACTAGAAACTAAAAAAAATGACAAACTAAAAAACTAAATTTGACTAAGAAACTTAACTACTAACTAAACTTACTTATTGTAGCAGACCATCAGGATCTTAGGGCCTTCACCTTGGGCTTCAAATCCTAATGATAACCACCCACCTACTGAAGATGTAAATAAAATCATGCGATATGATCCCTCCAATGTAACCAATCCAATAAATGGATACTTACTTGAATCCTTTTCACACTTTCCTTGAGTTGGAAAAAGAAAAAAAATATAGGAAACTCAAAGTGTCCACTAAACATGTGCTCATGTTCCATAAATATAGGAATATTCATCTTCGGAGATGGGTGAAACAAACTGACCAAAGGATCATGAATAAAATTCAACAAACTTACCATTGGATCCTTGAAACCATGAAAAATCACCTCTTTTGATGACTAGATCAAATCGGAAAAAGGATCCTTGAGAATATTGAAGATTTTCATGTCTTGATGATCCAAGGGGAAATTTCCATTGACAATTAGTCCATGTTTCATAACTTCAGAACTTTCACTAAAAAATTTATAATCATCCATGTATTTTTGATGATCCTGGGCTCCTTAGTTGTTCTTGAATTGTCCATCTATTTGCAACTCAGAATAAAAATAGAATCCATAACCTAAACTTATAACTGAAACAAATTTCACCTTCACTGATTACTGCAATAGACTTACCAAAAGCTCATGTAAATTTACCTCTTTTGATGATTGCAGAAAATCAACAAAAGGATCCTTGAATATATGAAATAATATCCTGTCTTCAAGATGTAAGGGACAATTTTCATTCATAATGTGTCCTTGTTCAATCCTGTCATGATCAAGTTAAACTTCAAAGAAAAAGGGATCAACAGGTTTGTCTATAAAAATTTCCAAATTTTCTTTAGTATCCTCAAATATGACAACTATATCATGTGTATCAAGACTGTCCTTTTTTTTATCAAACAATTTTCTTTTGATCTCATTAGATAACTCTATTTGAAGACTATCATCTTGATTTTCATGATGGGAGATTATTTCTGATAGTTGATCCTCTTTCAGTTGTGGGGCTTTGTCAATATGAACTAGTTCACTGCTTGAACCTTGGTCAAACAAAAACTGACAAGCTGGCTGCAAAAATTCACTTATCTCAAGAGAAGGGACATGAATATCAAAATCAAGTTCTTGATTGATTTCATCTTCATATAAGAGAGAAACTGTTAATGGTTGTAAGTTTTCTACATGTTGTAAATCCTATTGATCATCATGAAAACTAACCTGAGAAGAGAATTCATAAATTTCCTCTAACATATCCTCCTCATCCATAAATTCTAGATCCTCATAAATACTTTCAAGATACTGAATGAAACCCTTAAAATGATCACAAAAATTTTGTATCAGCAGTAAACATGGATAATGCTCTTTATAATTCTCAAAAGATATTGTATGAAAATCCTTTAAGGAACATATGCTATCTATTCTTAACCATTCATACCATGTTCTTGATTTGTCTTCTAGAGTAGCCATAAATATATTCATTAAGAAATCATCAGGAAAATTAACTTTAAGTCTACATACATGCATATGAAACTTGATCAAGTGCATGGAAGCATCATCTTTCTTTTCATATTTGAACATCGGGAGATAAGATAACTAGTCAACATGAGGCATAGGATTTGGAAAATCAGGGCTATGAGACCTATCCATAGGAGCATACTTGACATTCCTTATTGCAGTTGGATCGATCTTGAAAACAATGAAGTCACCAAGAAATTCTGCAAGCTATCGATTTTTGAACAATGGAGTCGCCATGAAAACTTTGAACTTTAGGATTCTTTGACACTCAAGTCACCGGGTGAAAAATTCACAGTCTTCTTGTTCCTGACCATCGTTCACCATTAGAAAAGAGAGCTAATATTTTTCTTTCTTTCTCGACAACGATGCCAAAAATTTTATCACTCCCCCCTGCATCCCAAGGCTGAGAATGGAGCTGAAGGAAGGTAACCACAAACTAGCCTTTAGGTCAGGTACATAGCCCTACCAAGACCAGAGAGGGCTCTATCAATGTCACTTTGCAACCAAAGGGATGAATAGATATAATGTTATAGGCTAGTTATGATGCTCAATATATTAGGGTTTTTTATTGTTTGGAGTTTTCTTGGATAAGAATGAAAGTTAGGAAACTAGGTCTAGGGTTTAGGTCAGATTTCAAAGGCTAGATTGCATAGGTAAGGGTGAGGCTAGATAGGTAAGATTAGAAGCATGATTAATTAGTAATTGTGTATAGATTGAACTGAGAGGGAGTCAGAATGAGAATTAAACTGAATTCATTCATCATAATAACAAAGACATTTTCATGTAAATCTTACAAAAAAGAGAGCATGGAAAGCATGATTTATGTTTATAAAATGATACAAATTAAAATAAATAAGAACATATGTGAAAGATGGATAACATAACATTCAACATGATTTTGAAATATGGATAACATAACATTCAACATGATAAGTTTACCGAGAAAAAAAAATTCTCAAAGGCATACCACTGGAGTCTCAACGCTATGTCTACAACATTGTCTTTGATTTCATTAACAAAAGCTTGTACAATAGCTCCACTGCAAATAACAACTATCCAACCTCTAAAAGTACTTTAGATAGACTATATATAGAAAATAGAGAATATTCCACCACATTTTTTCGGAATCTGATCCAAAAAACTTCATAATGCACCCTATGAGTCATTTCCTAGTTTCTAGTGAAGTTAGAAACAATTTCCTCAAATTTAGCTAATAACTAGGAGTGTGTGTCTGCTTGATTAAAGTACATCATTCCTCCACAAAGAGAGGAAAAAAAAATCTACTACCGAAAAGACACCTCGTGGGATAGATATACTTCGAAATTTGAATATTTTCTTAGTTTACAATTGTCCAAGAGAATTAAATGACAGAAGCATCGTGCCTCTAGTAGAAGCGTCGCGCCTCCCAATAGAAGCGTCATGCACTCTTAGCAGAAGCGTCATGCCTACTTTGAGAGGGAGCTTTGAGGTCTTCCCAAAGGATTTTTGGGATGAAATTTATATGTTTTGGAAGCTTAGGATGTCTACTACTAAATGGGGTCATCAAGCACTGTAAAGCCCTGATCCAAACCCTTGAAAAATTGACTTGAAGACAACCTTTTCAAAAGTGCAGAAAATGACCTAGAGCAACTGTATTTTTGGAATTTATCTGAAATCATAACACCTGTGCATAAACAGAAGTTTTTTTTGTTTTGTGTCTTATTATTGACAAAAACCTCTTTCAATTTTGTAAAATTCATCTCCATTACTTCAGAAACTGATTTTGAAGTAAAACTGTCCATGTGTGTAATATAAACCCTAGAAAATGGTCACAAAGCTCTAAAAATGATGACATGGGTCTGAGATGGCTCAAACCTAGAATCATGACCTCCCTTATGGGCCTTTATCTTCTCTATCCATGGTGTTTGTCAACAATATGTAAAACCTAGCTAGATGAAATGGGTAGGGGAGGTGTAGAATTAGGAAAAAAAGGGATAATGGTAGGGTGATTTTAGGGGCAGGAATGGAGTGGAAGGAAGTTAGGGAAAAATCCCTAAAAAATTGAGGAGGTAGGGTGATGAGTTGGATTTATACTAGAAGTGAAATTTCTGGAAATGGGCATGAGGAAGGTGCCCAAAAGGTCAAAACACAGGAATTTCCTAGTTTTCCAGCAAGAATGTAGTGAAAATTAGGGTCTTAATGAAATTGATGGAAATGAGGGTTGTGAGTGATAGGGATTGTTAGGGTATGGTGTATGAATTTTGTATGAAATCTATGGATGGTTTAGATTATGGTTTTATAAGATGAAACAATTCAAGGATTGATGGATGACATGACCTATGAAATTATGATGACCATGAATGGAGTGAAGGGTGCAACATTTTAGACCTACACATATTCAGTGAAAAAAAAAATTTATTTGATAATTGATTTGGAAATATAAAATTTTTACCTAGGACCACTACTAAACAAATTTGAAAGAGTACATTTTGATCACTGAATATTAGACACTAACAATTGTATCTGGATTTTTTAGCTACGTACAATCCAACCATTGACATTCTAAATGCTTCATACTTAGAAAAAAATTACGATCTATACCCTATCTAAAACATATTTCCTCGATCTTCCCATTAGACACCTTTGTCATTGGAGAAATTGAAATTATTTATGTCTCACAACTACTTGCAATATTATGACTGTTTGTCACTTCGAACCCTTGGAATAAAATTATGATCTATACCCTATCTAAAACATATTTCCTTGATCTTCCCATTAGACACCTTTGTCACTGGAGAAAGTGAAATTATTTATGGCTCACGACTACTTGCAATTTTATGACTGCATAATGCTTTGCATTTTGAGGCTGATGATCATGAGAGTCAATATATGAAGTGGATAGCTGAAAATGCGAAGGAGAAGAGAGTCAATTGTTAAGAGATTTTTATTTGTGAACAAAGAAAGAAATTTTTACTCTGTAACTCATTAAAATTTCACAGTGCTTTTTAGACAGTGAATTTCTGGCTCCATTTCTAGGCAATTGAATTCAAATCTCAAAAATATGAACGTGGGTTTTTTTGCAAGATGGGCCCAATCGGGTCCATCTTGAGAATTTTGCAAAATTTTAGTGCATATAGAGAGTTTTTCTAGTTTTTTGAAGGGTATATTTTCAATTAATACATCTATGAACAAAAATTGGCATTCTTTGACAAAGTATTTTTTTTGAAGAATAAAGAGAGATTGATATTTTTGAAGTCTATTGGAATCATAGAATTTATGAGATAATCATGAAGGGTGTGTACACACAGAAAGGTTTCAAGATTAAATGTACACAAATAAATGTAGAGGAGATTAAGAAATTATATGTTTGAAGTCTGATTTATTTTGTTAAAGGTCTTGGGTCAAGATATGAATTAGAGTGAATGCCAAATATAAAATCTAGATAGGTCAGTCGGTGACATAAATTAAGAAGCTTTTTATTTATTTTGAAGCATCTGACATAAATTTCAGTTTTATAGAGGATATTAAGATAGTTGAAATAATTTTTCTCTAGTGACTAGAGACGAAGTATTTGCACAAGTGACAAGAAGTTAGCACCAAATAAGAAAGCACATACAAAATTGGAAAATATCCTTGTACAAGTTGAGCATTTGTTCAATATTGATGAAATTAAATATCTCATAAATGCCCAGTTTTCAAGTCTAGGTTAGATTTTTTCAGAAGTTTGGGAATCATAGTCCTTTGGAAAGTTTTATAAAAGAAACTAACTCAAGGCTTGCTTTAGAATAAGTGATCAAATGTAAATTAGATCCAACACTCATATCCCTACAAAAAGGAGTTTTAAAAGACAGACAATCTTGGCTGCAACCATAATTGAACTAGGTTTGATTGGAGAAACTCTCATGGACCAACTTAGGGATCAGTAAGTTATGCTTAAGGATGAATTTAAAATTGATTTACATGTAATGGGAATCATTGGTTATAAAAAAATGGTTCTCGGTGATATGTAATTAAGAAAACTACAAGTTTTAAATCTACTTTGAGGACATTTGAATCAAACAATTGTGGAATAAATCTGAAGAGCCATCTCAATGAATCCATTAGGGTTGAGGGCATGCTGAGAGAATATTTTTATCAACCAGTGACTTCTCATTTAACTGGGCCACTATATTTTTCTTCAGCTAGCATGGAAGCTTGAACATCGCCAAGATGCTCAAAATTAAACGTTGCACCTTCTCTATATAGTTCCTCAATTAAGGTTGGTTCTTGTTCAATTAGACCATTGAATAGCTGCAAGAAAAATAAATCTTATTTTTTATGCCATTTATAGAGTAGAGATGCTGCAGAATTAAATGTTTTCAAAACTCTTCTTTTACAAAAGAGTACCAGCGAGAAAGAACTGTAAAAGTACTGAGGACAGAGTATGTTAAATAAAAAGAGCTATGGTAGTTTGCAGAATTATGCAAAGGAATAAAATTTAGTTTCTTAACATTAAACAAGTTACATGGAATTTTTAAATATATTTTATTGTTTTAAACTTTTCCTATTAAAAATTTGAAGGTAGATTGGCAGCGAATAAAATTCAAAGAAAAAGGTCTTGACTAGTAAAGGTGGCAAAGTATGCCTATTTTAAAAAGAAGTTGGCAGTTTTTGGGAGACAAGTATGAAACAAACCCAAATTTCTAGGTAGGAGAATCAACATCTAGCAGATAAGGTATCCCATTCCAAATCCCAAGCAGAAAAATTAGCAGTCAAAGAATCCATTTCCCGAATTGGAGGTTGAATATTTTCCAGCATCCCTAAATTTCTTACAGTTTTTTAGAGATTATTTTTATTTTTAGTATATTGTTCATATTTTTATTCCATAAATATAGATACAATTATCTTGATGTAATACTATATATATTATTTGATTTTGATTGTAAAAGGTTGGAATTTTATTCCAAAACCCTGCCATTTTTGTAAAGACCTTTATTACATAATATTTAATTGAAGGTTTATAGCTCCAGTTCATGACATAATTTTTTTTTTTTGTACATTTTTCCATTGATTTTATAATCTATTTTTGTATATATTTAAGGTGACATAATATTTTTTTTTTTTAATGTTTTTCCAGTGATTTCATACTCTATTTTTGTATATGTTGAAGGTAACATAGGTGATCCAAATAGAAGGTGGCTATACCCATGGTATTCATCCATGTGTGGATGCATACCATGGGTGAATTAATACCATGGATAGATGTCACTTACAATACCATGGGTAGATAAATACTGTGGGTGGATGAATACCATGGGTATAGGCCTCTTTCCATTCAGATCAATAGGAGCTAGGGGAAGGCTAGGTTAGAGTATCAAACTCCCTGCCAGCCCACCACGAAGTTATCATCATTATAGAGGTAATATTCTTGAATAATGTCTTTTAAATAACTCCTTTGCATCTTTAATTATCGCCTTATGTCATCTCTTGAATGTATATTTGTTTGGATGTAGAATTCTTATACACATATCTACTATATTTTATTGATTAAGTATTCAATATAAATGCTTAATTATCATATATTCTCTTCTATTAATCTACCAAACTCTTTAAAGTTATGATATTCTATCAAATTTCGACGTTGGAACTTTGATTAAGTTTCAACAAAAGAGCACTTTATTTTTGAGCAGAGATTGGATATTCATCAACAACTGCTTATAAAAAACAATAGGTCTGGACATTGTGCTTCATAGGGTGTTGTCCATTGACAGATAAAAGAATTAAAAAATTCCTCGTAACACTTGAGGGATCCCCCTTTGGTTCGAGGGCCAGCTTGAACCTAAATTTTGGTCGGGTTGGTTTCTCGACGAAGTTTCGCAGCCAAGAACTGCCTTTGAGAAACATATACAACAAAAAGAATGATGAAGAAGGATATGGAGAAGTATACCATGCTAGAAGACACATTTTTAGATGCAAATACAATTTGATCAATCAGAAGGAAGCATATGGACATCAAATTGTGACAACAACTCGAGACCTAATAACACTGAAGACTCCTCGTCTTTAACCATATGGAGGTGGAAGAAGAGATCACGTTATATCTTCAAGGAGAGACAATGCAAGAAACAAAAAAAAATGGGTTGACGTTGCCATGTCATCATGTAGTCCATGTCATTAGTGTCATGTCATGAGTCATCATGTGCCACATCATTTTTTGGATTATATAAATTCTTATTTGGAATGTATTGGCAAGTGGAAGTCTAGAGAACATGTACAGAATGTAAAGTGTCATGTAAGAGTTGAAAAGTCATAGGGAAGTCAAAGAATCATGAGGGTATTCCAAGAGTCATAAGGGAGATGAAGGATCACCCCATTTGTTATATATAGACCCTCATTTTATAGGAAAAATAATTTTCACCTTGGATTCTCCCATAAGGCATCAGAGAGACAAAGTTAGAATTTTTGGGGAGCAAGTAGTGGCTCCAATGATCCACTCTTGGAGCAAGTGATGTTTGTTGTATACATGCATCTTGAAACTTTTACTTAATATTTTAAGCCTAATGGGCAACACATTTTTCATGCATATATTATGAATATTTGTAAGATTGTTCTTTAAATGTTTATGATTCATGTTTGCTTTTCACATGTACTAAAGTAGTTGAACTATTTCAGCTATTTTAGTGCTTATCATATTGAGAATGTGTTGTAATTTTTGTAATGCTCATCACACCCTTCTGGACTATTCTGCTGGATGTTAGACAAATCTTTCTGTTTGTGTGTGTTTATGCTAGAGTGGTACTATTACCTCTTTCTCAGAGGCTCACTTTCTCCTCCCTTCATAGTAGAAGAACCTTGATGCACTTAGAACCAAACATTGACTAGGCATAGTTAATTGCTTTTTAAAGGAACATATGTTCTTCTCTCTCTTGCTAAGGGATAAATCCAAGGAAAATCGTTAAGTAGACAACAACTGGGTCATATTCCAGATGGTGCTCCTATACCAAACTTTGTGAGATCTAATTGAGACCGCATATTATGGAGACACCTTTGAATGTTGGCATGTACAACAGTGTCAACACAACCCTTTCAAATAGTTTAGATATGGACTCGCTTGGTATTATAAAGAAATGACTGGGACTGATCCTTGCACAGTTAAACATCATATCAAGACTTACAAAAACGAAAATCCTATGCATCAAAATATTTGGCCGGTCAACCCTAAAAAAGATGTGGCTATCAAGGAAGAAGTTACTGATTAAAGAAGGTTTCTTTTACCCCATTCCTCTTACTTAATGGGTTTTGAATCTATTCCTTATGGACAAAAGATAAGTAAAAACTCGTGTATGCATCAATTTTAGGGATTTAAATAAAGCTCGTCCAAAATTAAATTTTTTCACTCCATTTATAGATCATATTATCGATGGGTGTGTTTTAAATGAGATTTTTTCCTTCATGGAAGGATTCTCTAGGTATAATCAAAGAACAATTCGTCTTGAAGATCAACATAAAATGATGTTTATTTGTCCCTGAGGTAAATTTCCATATAGGAAAATTCTCTTTGAACTTAAAAATGTTGGAACTTATACTTTCCAACGGGATATTTCATATTTTTTCCACTACATTAAGCACATAATCGAGGCTTATTTGGATGATTTAGTTGCTTAATCGCACAAGAGAATGGAACAATTAGAGAATCTTCATTTAGTTTACGAAATATGTCATCATTATAAAATATGGTTGAACCATAATAAGTGTGTTTTCATAGTCACATCTTGTCGGTAGTTGGATTTCATTATTTCTGATGGAGGGATTCAGGTTTATCCCTTCAAGGTTTAGGCAATACTTCAGCTTCCTCCCTTGTATAATATTCGTAAACTTCAAAGTCTCCAAGGAAAACCCAACTTTTTAAGGAGGTTTATCATGAAATACACTGAGATTACAATAGGTTTTATGTGTTCACTCAAGAAAGGAGTTTCATTTGTTTGGAACAAATTCACCCAAATCTAGTTCAGTGCTTTGAAAAAGGAATTGGCCTCTACTCCCATTTTGAGTCCACCTGATTATAGCTGAGATTTCATTTTGTTCCTAGTGGTGGTAGAATCAACCATAGGTATGGTTCTAGTTCATGAAGATGATACCCTTAGATAAAATTTGATTTATTATCTAAGTTATAGCTTAGCTAGTCTTGAACTCTGATACTCCCATGTTAATAAATTGTCTTTAGCAATAGTGCATGTTGTTCAACGACTTTGTCACTACATTTTGCTGAGAAAAACCTTCGTAGTAGATGAAGTCAATCCATTTAAATTTTTCCTAAGTAGGTGAGTCATTGGGGACAAATACAGAAAATCAAAGAAATATTTACAAGAGTTTGATCTCGAGTTCATGTCAGCCAAATCAAAGAAATATTTGGTTTTTGCATAATTACTTTCAGAATGGACTTGTGAGGGAGATTTCACTTATGACGAATAATTACCGAATGAAAATATTTTTCTCATCTCCTCGCAATATCATTCGTATGGGGACATCATCATATATCTTTAGACTTCAAAGTTCCCTCAATCTTTTTCTAAGGACGAACGCTGAAAATTACGTCACCTTGCTAGGAGTTATCTGATCATTAGTGATACCCTATATCATCATGGGGTTGATTCAATCCTTAGAAATTGTTTGAACTTAGAATAAGATGAATCAGTTTTAAATAAATGTCACTATGGGGCTTGTGGTGGCCATTTTTCTGGACTTGCAACAACTCATAAGATATTGCATGCAGGGTATTTTTAGCCTTCAGTTTTCAAATATTGTATTGAAGCAGTAAAAACATGCCACCCTTGCCAAATATACACTCGGAAAATGTGCGCACATCCAAATCCACTCTTTCATGTCATCACTATTGGTCCTTTTACCAAGTGGGGAATTGATTTTATGACTTGTCACCCGACTTTGGCTAAGGGACACAAATACATTATAATAAAAGTAGACTACTTTACGAAGTGGGTCAATGTTATGCCCACTTTCAATAATAATGGTAAGACAAAAAAAAGGTTCCTTTTTAATCAAGTTATCATGTGTTTTTGTGTCCCTAAAGATATTGTCACTAACCATGGAAAACACTTTCAGAATAAGATGATCTATGTTGGCTTTGAAACTGGGTTTTCGATAGGAGATTCATCGCCTTATTATCCAAAATATAAAGGAAAAGTTGAAGTCGTTAACGAATCCCTTAATACATCCGGAAAAGGAAGATTAATCAAGATAAGTCCAACTATCACATCATTCTTTATCCTTTTTTATGGGAATATAGAATGTTTGTCAAGACTACCATGGGGTTCATTCCCTTTCATTTAGTCTATGGTTTGGAATCAACCTTTCCTACAGAATGTGAAATTACTTCTCTTAAGTTGGTAGTACAAATTCTTCCAGAAACCTCAAGTTTAGAAGAACTCCTTATTCACTTGGAACATATTGATGAGCAACATTGAGATGTTTCCACAATAAATGATGCTAATAAGAAAAAGGTAAAGATCAATATGATAAGTCTGATCGACCTAGGGTTTCTTTGAAGATGACCTTGTCTTGGTCTATGACCAATATAAAGACACCTTAGGGGTAGGAAAGTTCAAATCAATGTGGTACGACCACTTCATTTTCAAATGGGTCTAGAATAAGGGTGCTTATGAGATAGTTGATTTCAAAGGAAATGTGTTTTCGAAGCTCATAAATGGAAATTATCTCAAGAATTTTTATGCTTAGGCTCTTTCCTAAGCATTTTATTTGTTTTGTAAATATTGTACATAGTTTTAGTTTCTTTCTATGAGTATTGTGGTGATGATGGTGTTTTCAATCTACTTTGGAAGGTTTTTATGGGTGTTTTGGTGTACTTGGGATTCGTAGACGGTTCCAGTAGGCACAACAGGAATCTAGCTTCCACAACATGGGTAATTCATTATCCATCTGATTAGTTGTTGGTTGCAAGAGGCACATTTATTAGTCTTGCTTCTAATAATATGGTTGAATACATTTTCGTTATTAATTTACTTTATAAGGAAATTTCTTATGGTATTAAATCATTAGTGGTGTACTTGGACTCACGACTAGTGCTGTCTCAGTTAAATAGAAATTATCGTTTGAGAGATCCTTTATTCCATCATCAATTTATGAGAGTGAGAATAATACAAATATAATTTAATTTTATTAAATTTATTCTGATTATATATCTAATCAATAATTGGATTAGCATATCAATCATTCATAATATTAAATCAAACCATCAAACAATCATTTGTATATATGATAAATTCATCCTGAAATTTCTGTACATATAGATAGATAAGTTTAAAAAATATTACAAAATGTGGACATGTGTCCTAAAAAATTTAGGGCTTATTCCTGATCATGTCTCTAATCAAAATATCAGTCTATCTAAAAATATAAATCTGAGGGCCCTGCCCTTGATGATGGTCTCAGTAGAAGCCGATGTCATTCGCCACTCATCGGAAGAGGCACACCTACCCTCGTGGTACTCCAGCCACCCACCTTTGTATAGCCACATGAATTTCCTCCACTATTTCCATTGGAACTTGAGAAGTCAAACTCTTCAACTTCCTCTGTACTTCTCGAAGGACCGTCTGAGACTTAGATGTTGTGCATTTCACGTCTCTGCTGCAATGCATATGCCTCAGTATAACTTAATATTTCACTAGTCCCACATCTGCATCATGATCATTATAATCTTGTTATGATTTTTTTTTCATGAAAAAAGATTTTAAATTTCTTGAGATTATCTTTAAAAAAATCAAATATGTTAAAAAATTACCAATGTTGCCCCATGCATCTCCCTTGGGAAGTGCTAATTTTGGGTCCTCTTGGAAGTCTAGTTTTTCATAGGGGTTGTCCTCAATAATTATGACTTGTTCCTCCCACCACTATAAGACCTCATCATCAAATGTTGCCTAAGTTAGTTAGCATCCACCAAGTCTCTCCATAAAGTCTGACCTGGAGTCCAGAAGGAAGTTGCTACACTGAGTCGTAATGGAGGGATTCAATAAAAAAAAATGAGCAGAGAATGGTGCCATAACAAAAAAAAAATTATTTCCCTGTTGGATAGATGAGGTTTTCCTCTTTATTTTGACCAAGGGTGTTGTGAACCAATCATATAACACTATTTTCAAGCATTCTACTGCTATAAACGTGGTTGGTGTTGAATCCCGATGCAAGGAAGTTAAACTTGGTATCTTGGAAATTATAAACAGGATGATCTTTATTTCCATGTTGCTGATATTTTTTATTGGGATTTGTGACCCAAAATTTTTAGTATCTGTTGCACATTACATAAAAATGTAATATTCAATATCTTGGCCCCCGATGGCCTAGCCATTCAAATTGACTGCTTCTCCCCTCCTGGAGAGACCTGTAATGAAGTAAATATCTTCCACCCCAATTCACAATGGCATTGGATCTATGAATAATTGTTCCTGTTATGGATCCCAATAGTTGATTATAATTTCCAATAATCTAGTTTGGGTTCTCATATTTGGCATCATGAAAAACTTTAGCAAACCAAAATTTTTAAGTCCATCCAATGATTCTTTGTCTTCCAAGACTTGATTATCAACATCATTATGTTCTCTTTCTCTCCAAATTATGGACATCCTAGAAGAATCAATATTTTTAACTGTTAGAAAATTCATTTGTGAATTTGGCTCTACATCTATGCAGATCCTGTAAAATATAGTCGTGTATATACATGACTTTCTCTCTAACAACCCGCGTATATCGTTTTCTGTACGCGACCCGATCATACCCACCCATACACAGAACCGGTTCTAAATTTAATTTAATAAATCCAAAAAATAAATTCAATTATTAAAAAATTGATCCAAATGAAAGAGAATGGGGCTAATAATTACCTAGAGTTCACGATTTCTGAATTCGTTGGTGAAGTTGGTTGGATTTTCTTTCTCAAGTTTGCTCCAAAATCTCTCTCCTCAACACTTGGATGGTAATAATGAAGTTGGGTAAGTTCGAAACTTTATTTTATAGTTAAAAAACTTGAACACACTTTTATAAAACTCATTTTAATTTTATTATTTTAATTTCATGAAATTTTTAACCTCTGCTTGAAGTGCTTGGAAGGGAATTTTATTTAGGGTAACGAAGAATTCTCTTATCACTTAGTGATGTTTTCCTATTGTTTCGATTCCACGATCAGTGACCAATCGTGGCAGTTATTATACTCTAAACTAGCATATAGGTTAAGGTACATCAATTTTCATTTCATTTTTCATCTTGACCTCATATTTTGATACTTAACAACAGGGTTGACCCAACAATGTTGTGATTTTTTAATCTCTCTCACTCATTGTTTCACAAAATCGTAACGTAGTGGTAGACCTTTCCTTCCATGGGATTCCTAGTTAGAACCTCACTAACATATGTTTCCCATGCTGCAAATATTTTGTAAGATCGGGAGACCTCTTTGGTTCCACCATGACCTTGCATTGAAGCTACATTCTACTTCTTTTTCATTTTTATTCTAGATTTATACCCTAGAGCCTCCCATGTGTTGACTTGTACTATTTCATTTCATATCGACCACTTGCACCCATTTTGGCCTTAATCTGACTTCATTGGAGTCATCTATAAACCACTTTTAACCATGACCTTTCTATAAGATCAAGCCATGCATTCATTATTATTTGCAACTTGACACCCTTTTTTGTGGAGGGAACATTCCCTGAGTTTCGATGACTAGTATTCACCACCTTGCATTGAGCATAGGAATGTTCCAAACCTAGGAAATAGTGCACTTACCCTTGAAACTTGTTCTCTCCATTGTAATATAGGCATTATTTTATTCTTTTTCAAGCTTTATAAAATGAAAAAGACAAAAAAATAAAAAATATTTGAAAAAAATAATAGGAATGGGAGAGTTGTTTCATCATTTGATGGAAACAAGTGTCAGTCATGTCGCCCTTGAACAAACCACTTAAAAAATTAGTCTTTCCTGCATTCGGATGGGACTTAGTTTTACTTTATGGAAGAAAAAACCTTGTTTCTTAGTCAGTCCTCCACCGGTTGGTTAACTCTTCCAATCATATGGAGAGTTTGTTGATGCCTCTTGCATCACAAACTTATACAAAGTTATTTTATGTTGCCATAAATTCACATAAGGTAGTGCTTTTGTTCAAGGGAAGTCAACCTGTTGTTGGACATTCTGCGATGTCTCTTGACCCATTTCTATTGGCTATACTAGGTCTGTTAAGTTATTATAAATATCACAATAGCTACATGGTCCTTTACTCATGTCAGTTAAGAAGATCCTCACTAAATTCTTACTGGTGAGTTTGATCTTATCGACTTTGAAAAATTTCTTTGAGATTATACCTAGAGTCACACCCTGTCCCTATTTACATAATTGATATGTGACCTTGTGCTAAACATTAATCAGTATCTTGGATCTTTGACTCAGTTGTTTCATTTTTGTTCGATGTAAACTTATATTATTACATATTGTGATTCATGTAGTTCCTTGGTTTCCATTTGAACCTATTGGTGGATTCCTTGCCTTTGTGTAAACTTTCATTATTGGTTGGTTTAGAGGATTTATTTCGTGCACTAGCTGCACTTTTTGCACACGAGAAACGTACTTCAGGGTGGTTACTTCATGTTTATTAGTCTGAGTCCTTCCAAATCATTGGGTTGTGAGTTACACTTGTGTTGGTTGATGTGGGATGCATGAATTCCTTCCTTCCCGCATATATTTTCCCATCAACTCCAACTCATTGCTCTGGGAACAAGGTCTAAAGTTATTTTTTAATACCTCACAGTTTTCAACCATCAGTGGCATACTCCTTCGCTATTAGTGATAACATATCAATGTATCCTGATTGGTATATTATTTCAAGTGTTTGACTTCAACACATCTATTCAGAATTGTTAGATTGTACCTAGGTACCTCGACACTCATTATCATTATTGGTGATTTATCTCACATTTGTTAATGGTATACATTAATGATCGGTTATCAAACAATTTCTCACATTTTCAAATTCAACTTATTTATTCCCATAGTGTAGAAATGTACCATCTACGGTTGGTGAAGACTCTCGAGTTGTGTCGGCAACTTTGTTCACTTGAGAGTTCCTTTAGCTTTCTATCAGTGACATAGTTAAGGTTTATATATTGCATACCTTATCAGCGGCATATTATATGTTTCACCCAAGTTTATAGAGTACCAATACTCCACTTACATGAATTGGTACTTTTATGAGGATTAGTTATACAATAACATTTTTTAGACATCCTTCTATGTGATATTGAGACATAGTTCCACTGTGTTCTTTCATGGATATGATCTTATGATCCACTATGTATTCTTCAAATCCTTTTGTACACTTATTTATTCATTTTGGATTCGCATTATACTCGATCAACAGACATGATTTTTTAATTCTAAGCATGGGTATTCCTGCCATAGACATGAGTTTTATTTATGACTCCCTCCATAGGTATTTTATGGGCTGGAATCTAATTATATACTCCCAAGTTTTCAAATGAGTTCTCTCTCTATACTTAATATTTTTTGGCCATCATGTTCCCCTTTTTCCTCATATATTGGGGGCATATTTTACAACATCATTCAATACTCTTGTAGACTTGATTCTCTTTTATGGACCTAAACAATCCCTTTACCCTTACATACTTGAGTTTATATTAAAAAAGTATATTTCAAATTCCATAAGTGACTCTGCCCACACAAAAGCGTGTACATACGTGGGTCCCAAAACACTATACCTGTGTATATATTTTTAAATTTTAAAAATTAAAATAAAATGATATTTTTTGGTCGAGGTTCACAATTTTTACCGAGAGACCACCTATACCTCTCATTGATCACCATAAATTATTCCAAGAAATTTTCAACCATGTTAGGTACTCATATACGTAACCAACAAACCTCTTATCTTTTTCGTCTTTCCTACCATCATGGCCCACCTGTTTATGCTAACCACCACTTCAAGTTCTCAAATAAGTGTCTCAAAATTTCCTTCCTAAAGTGCACCTGATTGACATCATACAAATCCGTTGACCACCCACTGCAATAACCCTTATTAAATTTCATGTGATATGAAAAACCTACAACATAAACCTAAATCTATCCCTATGACACCAAATTCGTGGCCATAACAACAGTTGTAGCCCACCCACACCAACTTCATTGATCCTTAGTCGTCTTATCGAGCCCAACCAACTTAATAAATTTCAATAAAACCCATGATGAAAAGGCATAACACCAACTCAAGGGTAGCACTAGTCCATCCAACTTCCCATGAAGCTTTCCCTATTGTGAAATAAGCAGGTAACTCAACCCACCAGCTAGAGAGCTAGCAAGAAAAGTACCAACCCCTAGTTTTGATTATGAGGATGCTGATGAGCTCCATCATTAGAAATATTTGGAGGGGTTAATGGTCACCTTTTTTCCTTCTTAGATCTCTTTTTCTTGTATGTTTATTATTATTTGGTTTTATGATGCTAGTATAGGTGGTGATTAAGGCTAACATACTCTAAGTGCCTAATAGAGGTTGATTGCATAAAATCACGATTTATTAAGCATTTTTATAAGGATTTTATCATAAAGACTTGGAGGAGACAACAAGAAGAAATTATTGGAGGATTTTCCACCCTCCTTAACTCTCAAAGGCAGCCAAAGGATCCCAAATATTCACTCCATCAATTTGAATTCCAAATGCAGCCAAAGGATCCCCAAGGATTCTCTCTAGAAATTCAAATTCCAAAGGCAGCCAAGCAACTCAAAGAGGAGTGCACTCAATTCTTTTTTACCTAGAGTAATGTGGAATTAATAACCATTTTATAGGGAGTTTTTGGTAGATTCCATGTAGAATAAATAGAGAAGAGCTAGAGCTAGGAAGAGTTAGTCAGTGAGTCGGTTTTAGTTGGAACTTTGTTGCAAGCTATTGAGATTTTTTATTTACTCAGTGATCAAAATTTCAGAGATGTATCAGGTTATTATTTTTATGAAATGAGCAGACTGATTTCCTTTTACTGATTTAATTTTGAGAGAGCGAGGCTCGTGGGTTAGGGCCCAATCCATATGCCTCAAATTCTCTGTTGTTACCATGCTTTCCTTTCTACCATTTAGCTAGTTTTCTTTCTGTCATTCAATTAGTTCTTCTTTCAATAGTTTCATTGTTGTTTAGTTTTGATTCCAGTGTGATTCTTGTTATAACTCTATTGGATTCCCAAGGCTGAGGAAGGAATCCCAACAGAAGTAACCACAAACCAAGCTTTTGACTTGGTATCTAGCCCTACCAAGTCGGAGAGGTCTCTCTCCACAAAAATCACAACCAAGAGGGCTGGATGAAAAATATTTTAGGTTAACTAAGAAATGTAGGGGTTTGTTTTGTTTTGATTGGGGTTGGGCTCACTAAAATGAGGATTAGGTCAAAGGGACTAGATTAGGGCCAATGAGATGAAATTGCAGTCCATTCGATGGGGCATGGTGGGTAGGAAGGTTTAACACTTAAAGGTGATTTTGGTGAGATGAAGAGACCAGTGAGGAGTTAGGAAGAGAATATCATATGAATTCTCCCTAAACTGAAGAAAATGGACAAATTATGCAAAATTCCCCAAGATAGAGCATGAAAAACATGAATTTTGCCTTTCAACTTGAAATT
Organism: Pinus albicaulis; assembly: GCA_034641835.2. Classification (NCBI taxonomy): domain Eukaryota; kingdom Viridiplantae; phylum Streptophyta; class Pinopsida; order Pinales; family Pinaceae; genus Pinus; species Pinus albicaulis. The sequence continues at coordinate 1,178,567,575 of CM076575.1, read as the reverse complement.
AAGCATATCATAGACATGAAAATGGTTTATAATATTACAATACATTCATAGAAATGATCACAAATAAGAAACTATGTCAAACATTCATATGACATAAATTCCAAATAAATAACTGCAATTTGTCATTAATATTGAGGCCAAAATGTTTCTTGATCAATACACAAACTTTCCAACTGATGCCAACTATTCCCACCCATGACTCCTCTGAAAACCTAAGCTAAATAGACCTCAAACTACCTCCTCTCATCCTTAGGGTCAAATCCATGAGGTGAGTGAGCTATTACATGAAAATATGAACTGAAAGCTAGATTGTAGGATCAGAAAAGTGACTTAATCCTATCTCTAGGAATTGATTCATTACACCTCAACTGGTTGACTTACCTAATGTAGCTACCCTAGATAAAAGTAAAACATGGATTTTAAACTAATATTGACCATTTACATTATTCATTTCTCATTTCCCAAGGTGAAAATTCAAAGTGGAGAAAAATTGATGAAGATTGTGAAAATTGGAAATTTCCTAGTAAACGTGCAGCATGCAAATAGAATCTGATTCCAATTGTCTTCAAGTGGGCAGAACTGCATACAATCATTGTACTTATTCATTGTAAATACATTATTGTACAAATTGTACTAGTGTCTATCTGCCAAGGGTTGAAGAGGCAGTGTTGGGAGGTCTAGGATCATCATTAGGCGGTTGTGTCAAAGTTGGGGTTATGGTCTAGTATATCTTCTTCTTCTACATCATTCTATATCATTGTAAAGTGGACCATTTTCCCTGGTACGGGAGTCCATTCTTATTTTATTATTCTATAGGGTGGTAGGGTGGTGCTAGGGTGATTTGTAGCTCATTGGGTGTTGGGGCATCCATTCAGTGACTACTGAAGAATCTCAGGTATTGGAACGTCCATCCAGTGGGAGCTGGAGAAGAATTTTTTTCTAGATTCTAGGAAGTTGGAGCTTTATTTTTCAATTGGAGTTGAAAAGAATTATTAGAAAAGCATTAGGTGGTTTTTGTCTCGGAGTGGGTTTCCACCTTAAAAATTGTGTGCATTTGTGTTTCTCTTGTTTGCTGCTATCATTGAACAAACACTGATAATAATTGAATATTAACTAATGCTCTAATTGAAAGAAATACTGATTCACCCCCCCTCTCAGTATTTCCAACAATTGGTACCAGATCTTGGTTCCTTCAATAGCAGTTTAACAGCTGGAAGGAGGTCATGGAGTATACCAAGAATGGTGTACCTCTATTCAATGAAAATAATTATGCACTTTGGAAAGGAATAATGGAGGTCTATCTCTTCGCGCAAGGTTACGAAGTATGGGACACTGTTCAAAATGGATTTACATCAACTACGGATCAACAAGGTAAGAAGAATTTGGTAAATGATGCAAAAGCAAAAAATATTATTATCAGTGGACTTATTGAATCTGCTTATCATAAGGTGTTGGGTTGTAAAACCGCCAAAAATGTATCATACAAGCTTGAGAATATATATGCAGGTGACTCAAATGTCAAAGAAGCAAAGCTTCAAATATATAGAGCAAAATTTGAGCAACTCAGAATGAAAGAATATTGCAACATTGCTGCATACTTTCAATACGTTGATGAAATAACCAATACTCTGGAAGGATTGGGAGAGCCAGTTGACGAGAATACTATTATATGGAAGATTCTTAGAACGTTACCAGGGAGATTCAACCCAAAGGTATCAGATTTAGAATATAGTGCAAATCTGGACAAACTCAACAAAGAGGAATTACAAGGAGTTCTCATAGCATATGAAATGAGACTCGATGAAGAAGAGGGTACTTCGCATCTAGAAACTGCGTTCGTTGCGTCTAAGAAAACAAATAAGGATAAACAACCTTCAATTGAAAAGACATGCACCTGCAAGAGTGAAGAAAAGGGAGATGATGAAGAAGGTCTTTCAGATGAAGAATATGCTTACTTCACGAGAAAACTACAAATTGGTAAGGGAAAATTCAAAGGTAAACTTCCATTGATATGTATGATAATGAGTTAGGCATTTTTGCGATAAAGCCTCGAACAAAAACAATGGCAACTCAAAAAGAAAGAAAGGCTTTAAGAAATTCAACAAGCAAGGATCCAAAAGGAACTTTCTCTCTAAAGAAGATAGCTCATCATCTGATGAAGACAATGATAGTGAAGAAGAAGCCAATGAGAGAGTATTGTTTATGGCCAAGCACAATAAGAAAGAGGTATCAAACAACGAAGAAGAAGGATGAACCATAGATGAATTTTATGAGGAAGCAATCAAGCTTATAAAAGATCTCAAGGCAGAGAAGATCCATTCCAAAACTCTTGAAAAACAAGTTCAAGGTCTCAAAATTGAAGTTGAAGAACACAAATGCATTGAAGAGTCACTTCAAAAGAAGTTGGAAGAAAGCAACCAAGAAAGGGAAGAATTAGAAGCCGAAATAGTCTCGCTGCGTGAGGAAGTGAAGAAAGGAAAAACTATCCAAAACTATGCCAACATCTCAAGGTCATTGGAAGAACTCATCAAAAATCAACGATATTACAATGACAAAACTAGCATCGGTTACAAAGAAGAAGAAGTAGGACCTTCTCCAACAAAATACAATGAACCTATGAGATCTGACATGCATGTAGACTTCATTGGACAAGATTCGCAAGAACAACCTTGGAAGAAAATTCCTCGACGAAAATTTCCATCCATGTACCAACATATTTTTTATGGCTACTGTTATTCATGTGGAAAATTTGGTCATAAAGCTGTAGAATGTTGCACGTACCCTAGGAACGAATACAATTCCAGGAGATCTGTCAAATATGAACCTCCCAGGGCTTAGCGAAATATCAATAGATTTGAACATTTAAGAAATAATATTGAGTTTCGTCTTGGAAAACTTTTGAACCTGGCTAGGCTGAGACTTGAAAATCCCGGGAAGAAATTTCAAAATACGAGAATGAATGAACATGGAAGAAGAAGATGAGATGATAATTGTGCTCTCGCTCTCAAGGCTCAAAAGAACAAAGCCGTGGTATGTTGATGGTGGTTGCTCAGCATATGGTAAGGAGATAGAAATAAATTTGTATCTACAGAAAGAAGAATGGAAGCTGCAATAATACTTTGGAGGTAATTTAGATCTTCAAATGTTATAGGATCAGGTACTGTCACTCTCGGAAGCAAAGATGCTCTAGCCAAGAATGTTCTATTGGTTGAAAACATGAATCACAATCTGCTCAGTGTTGGACAAATGTGTGATCAAGGACACGCAATACTATTCAACTCCACAAAATGTGAAATCGGGAAAGGCGTGTATGGTGAAATTGTAGCTACAGCAAGTCGAGCTCCAAATGACATATATGTTCTGGATGAAGCAACTAAAGCATGTCTAATAGCTAAAGAGGATGATACAATAATTGAGCAGAAATGATGCCATACTGGTAAATTTTCTAAAAAGTTGCAAAGTGATTGGAATGTCTGCGAACTTCCAAATTGAGCAGCGACTCATGTAAGGATTTGGATCAAAGGTTGTAGTAGTCTTCTATATGTAACATCCTCCCGGCCAAATGTTATGCAAGCAGTTGGACAAGTAGCAAGATTCCAAGCAGCACCAAAAGAATCACATATTAAATATTCGCCAGCATTGGAATATCTTTTCCAGAAGCTTGGGATTCTCCCAAGTTCTCATTAGATTTTCCTTTTTCAGAATATAAAGGGGGAGTGGAAGTGTGTACAGGTCTGCAGGACGGTTGTGTGTCAGCATGAGTGGAAGTGTGTACAGGTCCGCAGGATGGTTGTGTTTCGGGGGGAGTTACCCTTTTCCATTGATGTCAAAGGGGGAGATAATGTTGTAGGAAGAGGTGTCCTTATCGCAGGGGGAGTACTTGTGTTGCCATCAATGCCAAAGGGGGAGATTGTTGATCAGCGGTTGTCATTGATGTCAACCCAAGTAGCACCAGGGGCTAACCCAATATTTAATGGGAATTTTGACCTACCAAATTAATATATTCTAGGTCAATAATGCTTTTGATGGTTTCTACTTGTCGATATGTTTCCGTTGATATATGGCACGCCATGTAATTCTTCACGGTTTGAGAGATATTCATGTTTAAAGTTTGTACCCCCAGTTAGTGGGCTAAAACCCCATGAGGTTGGGGCATGGGTCATTGAAAATTCATAATTAATATTTTTTATGCTCTAAAAATCCCTCCCACGTTCACTTGTTGAAGCCCCTCTCAACTTAAGCATTCATATAAATTGTGATCTTCATTTCCTCCTTATGCAAGGGATTCGACCATCTGAAACAGGTCATCTTGGAATTTTCGCTCTAAATTTTTTTCTAAGAAGGTTCAGAAGCTGAAATTTGTATGAGGCGAAGCCGAAATCCTAAGGAAGCTTCAGTAACAATTTCAGATCAAGGTGCACAATATTGTGGGAGATATGATCTGTGTAAGTCAGGGTTTTTGCAGGCTCCTGAAATTCATCTCAAAGAAGTGACCTTGGTAAATTCATCATAACTCTCTCTCTGAGTATCGGATTGGAATTCCGTAAAAAGTGACAGATAGTGCATAGTCTACAGTTTTCTCTCTATTAATAATGAAGAAATAGTGACATGTGGCACGCCGTACAAGTGCGCTCTGATGAAACAGTCCATAATTAGGGCAGTGTGAGAAATTGGGTATAACTCTCTCTTGAAGAATCCAAATTGGGTCAGACCTATGGCATTGGAAAGAAGACTCAGAGGAATACTACAGGACCAAAAATAAGATATTGATGATTTGAAATAACAGAGATACACCAGATTCAATATCGAGCTCCTAGAAGGCAAGAAAAAGCTAGATCATGTGTTGTCAAGGATTGCAAAGGACCAGACTTTCTACAGCAGAAAAGCAAAACAAGATGCAGAAGAGGGTAGCATGACAAGAGCAGCAACCAAGGTGCATAAAAACAGCAAGAAGTTCATCATATGAAGTCTTCAAGTGGGCAGCATTGCATACAATCATTGTAAAGGTATCATTGTACTTAGTCATTGTAAATACATTATTGTACAAATTGTACTGGTGTCTATCTGCCAAGGGTTGAAGAGGCAGTGTTGGGAGGTCTAGGATCATCATTAGGTGGTTGTGTCAAAGTTGGGGTTATGGTCTAGTATATCTTCTTCTTCTACATCATTCTATATCATTGTAAAGTGGACCATTTTCCCTGGCATGGGAGTCCATTCTTCTTTTATACTTCTATAGGGTGGTAGGGTGGTGCTAGGGTGAGTTGTAGCTCATTGGGTGTTGGGGCATCCGTTCAGTGACTACTGAAGAATCTTGAGCGTTGGAGCGTCCATCCAGTGGGATCTGGAGAAGAATGATTTTCTGGATTCTAGGAAGTTGGAGCTTTATTTTCAATTGGAGTTGAAAATAATTATTAGAAAAGCATTAGGTGGTTTTTGTCCTGGAGTGGGTTTCCACCTTAAAAATTGTGTGTATTTGTCTTCCTCTTGTTTGCTGCTATCATTGTACAAGCATTGATAATAATTGAAGATTAACTAATGCTCTAATTGAAAGAAATACTGATTCATCCCCCCTCTCAGTATTTCCAATAGAATTCTCCCTAAACTGAATAAAATGGACAAATTATGGAAAATTCCCCAAGACAGAGCATGAAAAACATGAATTTTTCCTTTTAACTTGAAATTAAGCATATCATAGACATGAAAATGGTTTATAAGATTACAATACATTCATATAAATGATCAAAAAGGATAAACTATGTCAAACATTCATACGACATAAATTCCAAAGAAATAGCTGCAATTTGTCATTAATATCGAGGCCAAAATGTTTCTTGATCAATACACAAACTTTCCAACTAATGCCAACTATTCCCACCCATGAATCCTCTAAAAACCTAAGCTAAATAGACCTCAAACGACCTCCTCTCATCCTTAGGGATCAAATCCATGAGGTGAGGTAGCCATTACATGAAAATATGAACTGAAAGCTAGATTGTAGGATGAGAAAAGTGACTCAATCCTATCTCTAGGAATTGATTCATTACACCTCAACTGGTTGACTTACCTAATGTATCTACCCTAGATAAAAGTAAAACATGAATTTTACATTAATATTGACCATTTACATTATTCATTTCTCATTTCCCAAGGTGAAAAGTCAAAGTGGAGAAAAATTGATGAAGATTGTGAAAATTGGAAATTTCCTAGTAAACGCGTAGCGTGCAAATAGAAAAAATAGCATGTTTTCAAAGCTAGTTTTGAGTGCCTTACCGATCTCCAAATCAGCTCCATGATGGCTCATTGGAAATATCTCTAAGTCTAGTTTCCAAATATGCCTCCATTTTTCAAAATGGTGCTCATTTTCCCTGTCAAAAACGTGATCTCCCAAGACTAGTAAATGCGCAGCATGCGGGCAAAAAAGGAGGCAAAAACATGAAATTTAGGTAGTTTTTTGCTTTTTTGACGGACCCGTTCTCCTCCACATATTATAAAACTTGCTAGGTTTTATGTCCTCATAGTTATGAACATGATGGTGGTGGCTATTTTTCAATTGGAGGCCCCAAAAAAGAGCGTAATGTGCAGGTCGATGCGCCTATGGAAAATTTTCTGAGTGCAAAAATACTCAAAAACACAGAATTGTCACCTTTTTGAAGACCACATTTGGAGGCCTTACTGGTGTCCAAATTGCACCCTGGATAGCGCGTTGGAAATATCTTCAGGTATACTATCCAAATGTACCTTTTTTTTTCTTATTGCAGTTCATTTTCCTTGTAAAAAGTTGATTTTTCCAAGACTGGTCAAAAAGTGCTAAATGAGGGTGCATAAATGCAGAGTGTTGTTATAGGAAACTTTTGGAGGCCTTACGCAACTCAAAATTGAGCTCATGATATCTCATTGGAAATATTTATTTGTCTATTTATCATTTGAATTATGAAGCAAGTGATTTGGACGCTCCAGTTATGATAAAGCTTGATTTTCCGAAGGTCACTCTAGAAGTGCAACAACTCTCCTGTGGCATCTGTGTTTTTGACATTTCTATAAAACCATGACACCTGTGTAAAATATGAAGGAGGTTTTTCTTCCATTACATATGATGGACAATAACCTCTCTCCCTTTTTCCAAGTTAATCTTTGTTTGGTAAGAAACACAGTTTGAAGAAAAACCAACCCTATGAGTGGAAAATGGCTTAACTCTTGGAATGAATTCTAAAAAAATGATGGAGACATGATGTTTATGAGATGAAATGAACTCATACTTAATGATATGACCTACCTTATGGTTCATCCTCTAAAATTTCTCGTTTCCATAGCAAACCCTAACTTAGTGGGAGAGGAAATTAGGGTTTAATGCTTGCGAACAATGATGACTTGGGCACCTTTGGGAAAAGACAACTCCCTTTGACATTTGATCAATTGATGAACTAAAAACTCTCTCACTTTGAAATTTTACATGTTGGCGCGTGGAACTCTAATTTGGAAGCCTTTGGGAGACTGAATACTTACATTTTAATTGACATAAAATTACATGAATAAATAAAAATTACATCTTGGAATGAAACTCACACTTGAAATCAAATTACAATTTTGGAAACCATCTTGGAGGTCATCTTTACATGGTAAAGAGATATTATTAGGATCACTCTCATACTTTTCTTACCTTATGAAAATAAAATCGTGCATTTTGGGACCTTGAAAGACAAAACCCTAATGACATAATGAGACTTTGAGTAACCTGACTGTAGAAATTATATAACTTATGTCTTATATGTCCAAGATTATCCTAATCTCACACTATTTTAACTTCATGCAAAATACAAAATCTATTCCACCATTGATCATTTGCAGAAATTAAATCAAGATAGAAATGCACACATGAAACAATAAAAATTCACACACATTAACACAGTTGTTTAACGTGAAAGCCTAAAGCTGAAAACCCCAACTATCTATATATAATATATGTCATAGAGATCATGTAACAATATTCATACAAAGTTGATCATATCAAGCTCTCAGTACAATACAATCGCTACACACTAATCAAGCCTGATCTTACAAATCCATGCACCAATCTTTGCCACCTGCTAGCCTGCCTCTACTGCACAATCCCTACTAAAGAATGGCTCTGAATGAACTCGAATTGCTCCAGCCTTGCTCACTCAATCCTCATTGGCATCTCCACTGAGTTTTGGATGCAATCAATGCATCACTATAGTCACAACTGATAGTCACACTTGCTCTTTCACCTATCTCTCCACTGGTCTCCACTGAAACTACCATGCACTGTAGTTAACTGATGTATTTTTTAGTTGATTAATGAGTTATTATTTATTGAATTAATTAAATAATTAATTCACACCACTCTCACTAGTGTATCAATCAATTAGACTAGATACAACTAGCTCAACTGAGTCTAGCTGAGTTAAACTAAATACAACTCCACCAACTACTTCTCAAACTCCACAAAACTCTTTCACATGAGTTCGAACTGAAGTCCTCCATGCAATAGCTCCAGTAAACCCTCAGGAATAGTGTAATTCCTTCTGTTAGCTTCTGTGCCACATTTGTGCACTGAACTGAAGTGCTCCAAGAGAATAAGTTAATGTTTAGAGTCCAAATATTATTAAGAGCTAATAATATTCGACATATCTATTTTTAGACTGGCAGTCTAAAAATAGACTCCACCCAATATGTCTAAAAATAGAAGTCCGTCTATTTTTCCAACTTGACCAACCATCCACAAATAGCATCCTGCAACTCATAGAATATGATCGACATGTCTAAAAATAGATATATTCTAAAAATAGACTTGCGCCAAAAATAGCCTGTAGGCCCACTTAGTGAAGGCGACTCTTTTCACTAAGCTCATCATCTTGTTGAATCTCAACACTCCCTCTCAACAAGATAGGGATTATCTGCCACCCCGATTCTATCTCTATGGTATTCGAATTTGCTCCTGGTGAGCGCCTTCGTCAGAATATCTGCATCCTGATCCTCTGTAGGAATGTAAGAAATCAACATGATCTTCCACTGCACACAATCTCTGATATGATGATACCGGATGTCAATATGTTTAGATCTATCATGACATACTGGATTAACAAAGAGTTTAATGCAACTCTGATTATCACAATATATCACAGTGTGATCTAAATGAGAACTGAACAAACCAAATAGGATCTTCCTCATCCATATAGCCTCACATGCAGCTAAACTTGCTGCCATGTACTCGGCCTCCACTGAACTGAGTGCCACGGATCTTTGTTTCCTGCTGTACCATGAAACTGTTGTAGATCCGATATTGAAAATCCCTCCAAATGTGATCTTTCTGTCAATTGGGCTTCCTACCCAATCTGCATCCGTGAAGCCATGTAGTTTCACATCATTCGACTGTCTGTTCCACAGTCCATACTCAGATGTGCCCCTGAGATACCTCAGGACATGCTTGCTTGCCTTCCGAAAGAGCTTGGTAGGCTTCACCACCACTTGTGAAAGCTGGTTCACAGCATAGCATATGTCCGGTCATGTATTGACTAAATACATGAGTGAACCAACCAACTGTCGATAAACAGTGGCATCCACTACCTCTACCGATGTAGCATCCTATTTCCTCCAACCACTAGGAAGAGGAGTGTCGATAGGCTTGAAGCCTTGCATGTGAAACTTCTCTAGTATCTCCTGGGCGTACTTGCCTTGAGACACAAACAGTTCACCTTTCCGCTACCAAATTTCCAATCCCAGGAAATAATGAAGGAGGCCCAAGTCCTTCATCTCGAACTCCTTTGAAAGATCTGCCTTGCATGAGTGTATCAACAGTTCATGACCCGTTAGTATTAAATCATCTACATAAAGCACAATGATCAAAAGCTTACCCTCCACCACAATCTGGTATAGGTTTGGATTCGCCTCACTCTTGGCGAAACCAAGTCTGGTGAAATAATTGTCTATCCATGTGTACCAAGCACGAGGTGCTTGTTTCAGCGCATACAGCGCTCTTTTGAGCCTGCACACATGCGACTTGCTGCTGAAGATTTCGAATCCTTCAGGCTGTTCAATTTACACCTCCTCCTCAATGATTCCATCGAGGAATGCAGTCTTCACATTCATTTGATGAATGTGCCAACCCATCTGCACTGAGAGAGCAAGGATGGTCCGTATGGAAGAATACCTTGGGACAAGTGCAAAGGTTTATTCATAGTCAATCCCCTCGATCTATGAGAAGCCCCGAGCAACAAATCTTGCCTTATACTTCTCGACGCTCCCATCAGCAGCTTGCTTCACTTTGTAGATCCATCTCGAACCTACCACTGATTTCCCTTCCGGCCTTGGGACAATCTCCCATGCACTGTTTCTGACAATCGAATCATACTCTTCCACCATGGCATCTACCCCTGCAGGATCCTCCACCGCTTCCTCGAAAGAGGATGGTTCTATCACGATACACTTGCTCATCAGAGCCATGTATCTAGTAAATCGATCAAGTGACTGTCTTTGTTTGTGCTGTGATGTATGAGCTCCTAAATTCTGCGCTGCATCAAGATTCAGTCGCTTAGCTTTTGTAGTGTGCTTCCACCCTCTGATGTTTGGTGTTGCATGAGTGGTTTCTTCCACTCCGTGAACCTCCTCTTGTGGCTGATCCACATCTTGAGGCTCATCTTTAGGAACAAGTAGCTCCTCCTCTGCATGCAAGTGTAGCTCCCTCTCAAGCGACAACTTCATGGTTTTCTCCTCATGAAATTTGATATCTCGTCACATGACAGTCATCTGACTATCTGGAAAATACACACAATAATTGTGGGGTGTTTATGTGTACCGCACAAATATCCCAACCTCTGTGGTCAGGTGCAGCTTCTTCCTGGCATCCTTCATCACATGAATGTAAACAGGTGAGCCAAAAATCTTCAAATGATAAATATTAGGCTTCTTACCAGAAAATGCCTCTTCAGGTGTACTCATGCCACGTACTTTATGAGGACAATGATTTTGCACATAAACCATAGTGTTGCATGCCTCAACCCACAAGTGTAAGAGAAGGCCTTGATCATACAACATCACCTGTGCAGCACCCACGATCATTCTGTTCTTTCTCTCCGTGACCCCATTTTGTTGTGGGTTATGAGGTGCTATGAGTTCTCTTCGAATTCCTTATTTGCTACAAAAGTATTTGAATTGGTCATAGATGTATTCACCACCATTATCGCTCCTTAGAGATTTCACTTCCTTCCCCAACTCTTTCTCAACCAGCACCTTGAACTCATAGAACTTTGAGTATGTATCACTCTTCTTCTACATGAAGAAGATCCAGCACTTACGAGAAAAGTCATCAACAAATATCACATAATACCTATGCTTTGTTGTTGAAGCAACCGAGAAAGGTCCACACACGTCTTTGTGAATTCTCTCAAGGATCGTCGAGGCACAAATATCCTTCTCATGAAAAGTGGTCTTCACAAATTTTCCCAAAGTACATCCCTTACACTGATCTGACTGCGCAAGTGTACCCTTGGGAAGCCCGGTAGAAATCTGCTGCAAAATTTTCAAAGCACCATGGTGAAGATGGCCTAATCTCCTATGCCACAATTCGCCCTCATCTTGGCTCACCACTCCTTCTGCTTTGCCTGCCATTGCTACGCATCCATCTACCTGCAATTGATAAATATTCTTAACTCGAATCCCTATCCTCCTGGTTTGACCCATTTTTTTATGCCGAAGGAAAGCTTTTCCTTCACTGAAAACAACATCATAACCCTTGTCTTCCAACATCACCATAGAGATCAAATTCTTATTCAATCCTGGAACATGCATGACATCCTTCAAGATGAAAGGTTTACCAACTCTCAAAGTAAATGGTCTCGATACCAGTCGCACTGTATCTACCATCATCGCCCATCTCAATGTGCACACCAAGATCCTTTTCTTCCAAATCACTAAACAAATCTTTGTCTACAGTCGTATGGAAAGATGCACCACTGTCAAGAAACCACACCGATCCCATCACACTTGAAACCAAGCATGCGATCAAAGAAAAATATAGCTCAAACTACGAGGCTAAGGCCTCTCTAGCTGCAGATCCAACAACCTACTTATTCTTCTTCTTATATGGGAAATTAGTGGCGAAATGCCCATGCCAGTGACATTGAAAACACTTCACCTTGGAAAAATCTTGCTTCTTGCCTTTCACACCGGATTGAGAAGGATTTTTCTTCCCCTTCCCTTTCCTTGCTTTGGAAGCCAAAGTGCAATTTTCTTCATCTTCATTCTTCGATGAAGATCCATCCCTGGTACCCCGCCTTATCTCCTCCTGCACAAGATCCGACCAAAGTCGCTCCCATCCTGGCAGTTTCTCCCATCCATTGACAGAGTCTTCATAGCTATGCCAACTCTTCGGAAGTCCAAGGAGAGCCAAGCTCACCAAGTCTTCTTCATCAACAGTAACCCCCACACTTCCCAACTCATCCTTTCAATGGACAAACTTCGTGAGGTATTTTGGTATACTGTCGCCTTTCTCCATTTTTATTTTTCTGAGCTTGTCTTTAAGCGCCAACTTCCTCTGGTCACTTCTGCTTTGGAAAAAATTTGTCAAAGCCTTCCACATTAAGAATGGAGTGGCTTTCTCATGAAGGCTAGACATAATGTGGTCCTTCACACCATCCAAAAAAATCCTTCGACACTTTGCTACCTTATTTTTTCATGCATCAAGTGCAGCTGCATCGCTAGATCCTGGCTTAGGAATATCGCTATCGATGAACTCCTTCAGCCCATTATCATCCAGCACCACCTCCATCCTATCCTTCCATGCAATATAATTCAAGCTCCCATCAAGGGCATACTCCAATCGCAATCTGCTGAAAGACATTTCAATGAATGCTCAACTTCGACACGAAGAAAACACTGCAACAAATTCGAATTCCACTAGCACAAAACTCAACCGCTTCAATAATTGCAATCTCCTCCAATGATCAACTGCTCTGATACCATGTAGAAATTATATAAATTATTTGTTATATGTCCAATATTCTCCTGATCTCACACTATTTTAACTTCATGCAAAATACAGAATCTATTCCACCGTTGATCATTTGCGGAAATTAAATCAAGATTGCAATGCACACATGAAACAATAAAAATTCACACACATTAACACAGTTGTTTAATACGAAAGCTTGAAGCTGAAACCCCCAACTATCTATATATAATATATGTAATAGATATCATGTAGCAATCCTCATACAAAGATGATCATATCAAGCTCTCAGTACAATACAATCGCTACACACTAATCAGGCCCGATCTTTCAAATCCACGCACCAATATTTGCCACCTACTAGCCTGCCTCTACTGCAAAATCCCTGCTGAATAATGGCTCTGAATGAACTCAAATTTCTCCAGCCTTGCTCACGCAATCATAATTTGCATCTCCATTGAGTGTTGGATGCAATCAATGCATCACTATAGTCACAACTGATAGTCACACCTGCTCTTTCACCTATCTCTCCACTAGTCTCCACTGAAACTGCCATGCACTGTAGTTAACTGATGTATTTTTCAGTTGATTAATGAGTTATTATTTCGTGAATTAATTAACTGATTAAGTGACACCACTCTCACTAGTGTATCGATCAGTTAGACTAGATACAACTAGCTCAACTGAGTCTAACTGAGTTAAACTAAATACAACTCCACCAACTACTTCTCAAACTCCACCAAACTCTGTCACATGAGTTCTAACTGAAGTCCTCCATGCAATAGCTCCAGTAAACCCTCAGGAATAGCATAATTCCTTCTGTCAGCTGTTGTGCCACATATGTGCACTGAACTGAAGTGCTCCAAGAGAATAAGATAATGTTTAGAGTCCAAATATTATTAAGAGCTAATAATATTTGACATATCTTATTTTAGAATGGAAGTCTAAAAATAGACTCCGCCCAATATGTATAAAAATAGAAGTCCACATATTTTTCCAACTTGACCAACCATCCACAAATATCATCCTGCAACTCATAGAATATGATCGACATGTCTAAAAATAGACATATTCTAAAAATAGACTTGCACCAAAAATAGCCTGTGGGCCCACTTAGTGAAGGCGACTCTTTTCACCAACCTCATCATCTTGTTGAATCTCAACATTGACTTTCATGGTTGAATTTAACTGAGACAAGACATGGTGAAATGAGATTTTCAGAAGTGTTATTATGCTCAAGAAGACATGAAGGTGAGTCAGAAAATGAGATCTTCTGAGGGAGAGTGAAATTTTATTGAGGAAGGGTGCCCTCAGTGAACAATTTTTAGCATGAACTAATGGAATGATATAAAAATTTCATAGGGAGACACCTAAAATGAAAATTAAAGGAATGATATTAATCACTAATGGCAGAATGCATATTTTGCACTAACACTGGTGTAGTTCATTTGATTGTGAGGAGTAGAATAGAGGAAAAATTCCAAAAGTTGTGGTCAGGCCTCCCCCTCTCATCTATTTCAATAGAGTTCGAGTAGGTTATACCTTCCCATAGGCCAAAAATTGCTTTATGTTTGAGTTTAGGGAAGAAATTGCATTACCAAGTCTAAGTCTCTCTTTCACTATTTTTATCACGCATTTTTGTCTGCTCTCCGTGCAGTAATCCACAGGTGTGTTACACTTCTGAGCACTGTTGGTGCACCTCCATTTCCTCCTCTTTTCCTATTATTTTTACTACTGCACACACCTTTTATTCCCAAAAACACTTAAACCCTTCAACCTGCCTCATTCCTTTGTTTTTATCATTAACGATTTCCTTACATATTTATTCACAAAACACTTAAAAACTTTGGAATTCGACCTTCTACCCTTGCTCCTCGAACTTCCCACTACCTTACATCGCAATTCACAAATCGCAGTGTTTACTTTACTACCATTAACACTTATCGCTTCCCGGCGCCGATTACGATATTCACCACATTGCAAATTGCTCACCGCAACCTTTCACCTTTTTATTTTAAGACTTGCTGCTCGATCTACCGATTGCGATATTGCAATTGCGCTCCGCTATAGTTCCCACCGCCACGTCACCCATTGCACATCATACTTCGCACCATTTAGTTTTTTTTCGTTACACTTACCGCTTGTTTCCATCGATTGTGATATCACATATCGCAACTCTTGCCTCCATCACATCTCCTCCATCGCATATTTCAATCATTCCGCTCCAAAGCCATTTCTACCTATAACAAGGTTTTATAAGGTTTGACCCCACTCTTTCCATTTCTAAGCCTTGTCTCATGCATTAAGCCCTCCATTAGCCACTTTAGCCCTTTTCTTTCCTCCGAGCTGCAAAGCAACACCTTTTCAATTATAATTAAGTCACGGATAGCTTAGTTGCATGTCTAGAAGCATGGTAGATAGAATATAGGATAAATAGAGTGCATTTAGCCATTTGACCAAGTGTGGTTTAGAAATATTTTCCTTTCTACCGTTTATTTCCTGAAAATTAAATTAGTTTCCTTCTTGTCATTTATTGTCAGCAATTTAATTTAGTTTCTTTTTGTCATTTTCTTTCTGCACATTAAATTAGTTTAATTTCCATCATTTCCTTTCTGAAAATTGTTTTAGTTTCATTTCTGTCATTTCATTTCTACAATTTAGTCTAGTTTCATTGAAGTGTGACAGTCTTCATTGAGAACCCTTAGAAATAGCACCCTTACGTAGAGCGGAAGAGGATGACATGAGAAGAACACATCTTTTGTGTATATAGCACTGTCACCTCCAAGTTTTTACAAACCCTGGCTTGATAAAGTAAAGTAGGGCAACTGCTAGGAGTTACAGCACTTTTGCTGCAATACCAGGGCTCACCACGTTTTGGCGTCGTTGTCGAGGAGGTGTCTAGTAGATGCTTTGATTTTTTTTTTAGCATTATTTTCTTCTTTCCTTTTTCATGTTGTTTCCAAAATATTGAAAAAAATACAAAAATATCTAGTTTACATGCCTCATAGGACTAGGAATACTAAAATAAAAAGCTTACCTAAAACCCCCACATCACCTCCTTACCACCCTTCACTCTTCTTCAGTGGCAGTGAGAGTGAACCCCCTCTAGGAGAGCCTTCTGAATATTTTTAGGATCCTATTGGGGAAGAAGAAGAAGACCTTGTTTCAACTAAGGGACCTGCTTCACCTATCTTAACCATGGATGGGATCTAGAGAGACTTGCCCATAAGAGAGGAAGATGTGGAAACTAAGATGAAGAACATTAGCCCCTCAACTCTTCCACACTTTCATGGACTTACCTCTGAGGACCCTGACACCTTCATGTTTGAATTTTCTGTTATTTGTAGGACTTATGACTACATTTTTGATGATAAGAAGCTAAAGCTATTCCCATCCACCCTTAAGGATGCAGCCTGGCGCTGGTTCATGGGTCTACCTAGGGATAGCATAACTACATGGGCACAGATGGAAGATACCTTCAAGAAAAAATACAGAGACTATTGTAAGTCTAAGGAAACTAAGAATGAAATATTTAGGATGAATCTAAGACCTGATGAATCCCTAGAGGAGTATGACGAGAGGTTTCAATTATAATATAAGAGAGCCAACTGTACTCTTGATCTTGCATCACTTAAACTTGTCTTTCTTCGAGGGATCAGTGAAAAGATGATAGATACCTTCAATATTTTAACAGGAGGAGATATCTACCAACAACCCTATGAAACAATCAAAAATGTCTTCTGAAACCATTCTAGGGAATTTAGGAAGAACGGAAGAGCTAGCCGAAGTACATCCAATACCCCTTCCTCTTCCACCTTAATAAAACATGAGATGGGAAACATGCTAGAGGACTTCAAGAGTGACATGTTGCACAAATTTTCTTTGCAAATGGACACAATGCAGGTAAAAAGGAAGCAAGAGGAAGAAGAGAGAGCCCTGGCCATATTTTGTCCTAGATGTACCATCAAGCACCCAATAAATGAATGTCCACTAAATGTCATAGAGTTTTTCTTAGTCTGTGAGGAGAATCATGTGACAGAAAAGTTTCCCTCCTTACCTAGACTTAAAGCTATGTATCAAGGTGGGAAGAAATGCCAGAGCAACTCTGCTTTGTCAACTAGATAAGGCCTCAAGGCCCTCGGTCATATCAAAAAGGTATGAAAGGTGCACCTTACTCTTACTATCACAACAATCAGAGTGCACTCTTGCAAACTTGGTACACCCCCACTCATCCATCCTAGTCTACACCTCCTACTTTGCCTTACAACCCTTCATATCATCCTCAGCCAGTAAACCAATCATTTCAACAGTATGTTACACAACAACCTCAGTGGAACAATCCATCCCAAGAGTGGAGGCCTCAAAAAAATCAACCACTGGATCTAATTCCTCCACCCAAACCTCAACCTACACTTACTCTTGCTGCTCCGCCTAGGCTACCTATACCTACACAACCTAATCCAAACCCGAACAACATGCAGGCACATCAAGCTCCCAATGGAGAAACATCCCATCCAGCTTATGCTGTGGAGATACAGGAGGTTAATATTAGGTCGGGAAGAGTACTCCCAGACAACCATCCTCCTTCTCCACATGTAGAGGTTGAGGAGGAAAAGGAAGAAGGTAATAGTCAGATCCAACAACCTCATTTTCCTGAGCACCTGATCCACCCTAGTCAGCACACCCAATAGGAGACTGAACTCTTGGGAGAGTTGGAAAATTTCTGTGTAAAGATACCACTTCTCCAGGCCATTAAGGATGTCCCTATCTACAATAGGATCATCAAAAGAAAAGTGCTTCAATAAACCTAGGAGAAGGAAGAGAGATACCCCCACCATCAATGTGGTAGGACAACTGTATAACCTGATGCTGGGGAAGGTGATATTTCCAAAGTACCCGGACCCTCGTAGTCTAGTTGTTGATGTGAATGTAGATGGTGTCATTGTCCCAAACACTCTGATTGATCTAGGGGTTGCCATGAAAATCATGACCAAGGAAACTATGTTAAAACTTAATCTCCAAGGGACTTTGAGGAAAACCACAATGGTTCTGCAACTTGCAGATCGGTCCATAGTAACTCTGGAAGGAATTGTTGAGGATTTTATGGTTACCATTGACTCTTGGGAGTATCCAATAGATTTCCTAGTCCCGCAGCCAAAAAACAAGCTTAATGGTTATCCTCTCATCTTAGGGAGACCTTGGTTAGCCACTGCAAATGCTTATATTAGTTGTCGGGCCAGAAATATGACTATAAAAAATGGGCCTTTGTCTAAACAACTAGTGTTATATCCTCTAGCCTAGCCTTCCATTGATCAAGATCTCCCTATATGGTTGGAGGATGAAGAAGATGAGCTATATAACACTGCCCCTATCTGTACCGTAGATGCTATTCTTAGAGGGGGGCAACATGATGAGGATGAAATCATCGACCATGCCATTCAAAACCAATCCTCCACTAACATTCATCTCGAAACCTTAGTCAAAGAGTTTGAAAGCCAACATTGAATGGAAGTGCACTCAGTTGAGTCAACCTCTGAAACCACCAAGGCTATTAATTCTGGTCCATCCAGATCTCTAAAAATCAACCCAAACCTCTCGAGTGAAGAAGAGAAGTAGCTATTCCAGCTATTGAAAGAAAATCTTGAAGCATTTTCTTGGGATTACAAGGACATGAAAGGGGTGCATCCTTTAGTATGCGGACATCAAATTTACATCAAATAAGTATGCAAGCATGTGAGACAACCCCAAAGAAGGATGAACTCGAATTTGAAGGACATATTCAAAGAAGAGTTGTAGAAACTATTGGATGCAAGGTTCATATATCCTATATCCGACAGTGAGAGGGTATTACCTCTTGTTCTAGTCTCGAAGAAGAATGGGAAGAGGTGAATTTGTATTAATTATCGAGAACTTAACAAAGACACCAAGAAATACCATTTCCCTTTTCCCTTTATAGACCAAGTATTGGATGGCCTTGCGGGGAATAAGTTATTTTCCTTCTTAGAGGGGTTCAGTGGGTAAAATAAGATTCAAATCATCCCTGAAGACTAGGATAAGAGTACTTTTACCTGCCCTTGGGGTAACTTTGCTTATAGAGTCCTACCCTTTGGGTTGTGCAATGCCCCATCTACCTTCCAAAGAGTTGTCCTGAGCATTTTTTCTGAGTTAGTCCATGACTATGTCGAAATCTACATGGATTATTTTACACCATATAGGGATGACTTCCAGGAAGATCTCTCTAATTTGGCTAAAGTAATAAGAAGTTGCATTGAGATGCATCTCTCCTTGAGCCCAGAAAAGTGTGAATTCTTGAAGAAAGTAGGGGTTGTGTTAGGACACTCCATATCCCAAGCAGGAATATAGGTAGACCCAAACAAAATCATCATCATCAAAAGAGTACCTTCTCCTCAAAAGAAAAAATATGTCAAGAGTTTCTTAGGATTAGTTGGTTACTATAGAAGGTTCATCAAATATTTCAAGAAGATGGCTTCACCATTATTTTCGTTATTGGCCAAAGATTCTGAGTTTATTTGGTTTGGTCCTTGTCAAGAGGCTTTTGAGCTCATTAAGGGAAAGTTGACTACTGCCCCCATCCTCCGAGGTCCAAATTGGACTCTGCCTTTCCACATCCACATTGATGTATCTGAAAAAGCTATAGGGGAAACATTAGGACAATTAGAGGACAAAATCCCTTATTCCATTTATTTCATTAGCAAGAAATTGTCCCAGGCCGAGCTGAATTATATTGTTACTGAGAAGGAGTTGTTAGCCATTGTTCATGATTTGAAAAAATTTAGGCATTATGTAACTGGATATCAGACCTTTGTTCACACTGACCATGCAGCCATCAAGTATTTAATGAAAAAATTGGATGTTAATGCTAGAATAATTATATGGTTGTTGCTTTTGCAGCAATTTGATTTTACTTTTGTTGATAAACCTGGAAAGGAGAATCTTGTTGCAGATTTTTTGTCCAGGTTAGCTCTCCCTGTAGGTGAAGAAGGAATGGTGGATGACCAGCTATCGGATGTGAATCTCTTTGCTATATCAAAACTCTCACCATGGTTTTCTGATATAGCCAACTACTTAGTCGCTGGGAGACTCCCTCCTAATCTTTCATTCAGGGAGAGGAGAAGAATCATCAGAAAAAGCGCCCCTTTCACATGGATTGGGGGAAGCCTTTCCAAGCTAGGCCTTGATCAAATCCTAAGGAGATGTATGAGGGAGGAAGAAGTTTTTTATATCCTCTTTGCATGTCATGATAGCCCATGTGGAGGCCACTTTGCTGCAAAGACATCTGCTTACAAAGTTTTGCAGGAAGGATACTATTGGCCTACCCTTCATCAAGATTCCAAAATATACACCAGCAAGTGTGACCAATGCTAGAGGATGAGGAAACCCACACAAAGGGATGGAATGCCTTTGCACCCTTAGGTGGCTCTTGAGCCATTTTACAAGTGGGGCATGGAATTTTTTGGACCCATCGATCCACCATCCAGAAAAAATAAGTATATCATAGTCTGCACTGATTACCTGAAAAAGTGGGCTGAAACAAAAGAAGTTAAGGTAGCAACCAAGGAGAAAGTAGTAGAATTTTTGAGGGAGAATGTGTTTTACAAATTTGGGTACCCTAGAGAAATAGTCACTAATTAGGGAGCACAATTCACTTGTCGCCTCATTGAGAATATTTTGAAGAAGTACAAGATTAATCATAGATATTCTACTGCCTATCACCCTCAGGCGAATGGCCAAGTAGAAGTAACTAATAGAGCTTTAGAGAGCATCCTCACCAAGGTTGTGAGAAGGAGTAGAAAATTTTGGGCAGACAGGTTGGTAGAAGCTACTTGGGCCTACAACACCACTTGGAAGACAAAAATAAGGTTCCTCCTTATGAACTAGTCTATGGTAAGAAAGCTCTACTTTCAGCTGAGTTTGAATTCAATACTTTAAGAATGGAAGCTAAATTAAATATAGATCTATTAGATGCCCAAAAAGAGAGGTTTCTACAACTAAATTGATTTAATGAGTTTGGAATGCAAGCACTTCTTCACGTGGAGGTAGTTTAGCTGCAAAGGAAGGTCTGACATGACAAGAACATCAAAGAAAAGACCTTCCAAGAAGGATATTGGGAATTTTTGTGTGATTCGAGGTTTAAAAATTTCAAAGGAAAGCTGATGACAAGATATTTGGGACCTTACATAGTGGAAAAAGGTTTTGATAATGGTGTAGTTCAAATCAGAACCATAGATGAGGAAGGAATCCCCTTGCTTGTCAATGGTCACAGACTTAAAATTTACAAGAAGCCTTTGTCAAGGGCAGATTTCGTAAATTCAATAATTAGAGAGGTGTATATGGTGGGAAACTACATAGTTTCCCACACCTCTTGAAAGAAAAAATAAAAAATAATAAAGATCCATGGGTGAAAACCTCTCTGAAGCACCCAAGGCAAGCTTGTGGGTTGAAAACCTCGATGGAGGCAGCTCACTTGCTCAAAAAAAAAGAGAAAAAAGAAGAAAAAAATAAATATCCATGGGTGAAAACCTCTCCGAGGTGCCCAAGTCAAGTCTGTGGGTTGAAAACCTCCATCGAAGAAGCACACTTTCTTTCAAAAAAAAAAAAGGGAAAAAAAACAAAAACAAAAAAATTACATCTGCATCCCGGTGTTTTTTGTGTTTGTTGTTTTGCGTGTCATTAATGGTTTCTAGAAACACAGGGAAGAATTCATATTCTTTACCCTTCTTCTATTTTACCATCCATCCCATCACTCACTCCATTCATTTTCATAACTTCCTCCATCACCTCCATACACCACATTCCTCCATTCCTGAGCACAATGTAGCAAGGAAAGAAAGACGCAGACTGCTACATACATCAGGGAATTCCTACAGTGCAGACATATGTTCTTGAACAACAAGAAAAACAAGGGATGAGCTCATGAAGCAGACCCCAAGAAAGACAAGAGTGCCACCTATGGCATCTGGAGCACCCCCTACACAGCATCTACAATGGGAAGGAACATCAAGGAAAGATCAATAGCTCACTCAAAGAGCTGCTCATTCAGCAAGTTGCTCACTCAGAGAAAAAAATATAGTGAAGAATTCAGCATATAAAAGGATTTTATCCTCAATCCAGCTCATGCAAACACCTTGGAAATGACAGGTAAACTTAGGTATGGCTTCTCACCCCTCTCTATGCATCCATAATATCTAGAAATAATTAAATTTTCAGACTTAGAGTTTAAGAGGCAGAAAGGTGGCAAGTTAGCTTGGTCACCACCGTGAAGTATGACTAGGGAGAATTGCAAAGTCATGCCACCTAGGCATGCAAAAGAAAATAATTTCAATCAAGTGGAGTTGAGGAGAACGAGGGGAGGAAACATGAAATCCATCATGAATTAACAAGGAGAAGGAAACAATGGTCTCTAAAAAAAACTGGAGCTAAGTTCGAGTTACATAAGCACTCCATAAGTAGTTGTGCAGTCCAATAATAAAGAGGGCCCGTATCATCCAAACTAGTAAATTAAAAAAAAATTAAAGGGAGAGAGACCGACGAAATCCCGCAGCGCAGCAATAGTGAGCCTCAGCTGCGTATTTTGGGACAACATGTAGCGGTAACAATAGAATAGCATCACCCTACCCATGGCCTGGTCCTATTTCATAATAATGAGCAGGGAAGCTTTTATAGCAACCCAAACAAGGCTAAATTCCACTTCTAGCCTTAGAGAATAAGAAGAAGAACCATTATAGGAAGAAGAAACAAAAGAAGAAGAAGAGCCAGAAGAAGAACCAGATGAGGAATAAGAAAAGGAAGAGGAAGAACCAGAAGAAGAACTATAAGAAGAAGAAGATCCAGAAGAAGAATCAGAAGAAGAAGAACCAGAAGAGGAAGACCCAAAGGGCCAAGGAAAAAAAAAAGGGATGGACATAGAAGTTATAGATATATCAAAAAGTGGGCAAGAAGCAGACTCACAACACATCACCACATCCCCTCAATACAAAGAGGTAGTTGCCACCTTAGCTCCTCTAAGCACAAAGAGAAAAAGGCAGACCTATATGTATTTCAGAGCTGACAAGAGTTAGAGGATAAGTTAGAGAGAGCCAAAAAATCCTCCCATAAGCCCAATTATCATTGAAGAATCACCAAGGGAGGAGGAAAGGATCGAAGAAATAGTTCTAAAGGAGTAGCTGCAGAAGGCACAGGCAGAGAATGTAGCACTAAAGGAGAAATTGCAGCAAAAAGGGCAGCAAGTAGCCACCACGACAGACTTATGCATAGAAGCCCTTCAGCACATATTCCCTTCTGACTCATATACTGTGTACCTCAAGGAGAAATGGCTCCTATTTCAAATCAAGACTCTAGCCTCCCATGGATCACTACCTTTCCAAGATTGTAGGCATATCATGGATTTTTACAAGCAAGCTAACATGTGTGATCATACAAAAATGGCAGAGTTTTATGTGCATAACCTTGTGCTGACAAACCTAGATACTTGGGAACCCAATCCTACAATGGGGGATATGCAGAAGGCACAAGCAGAGAATGTAGCATTGAAGGAGAAATTGCAGCAAAAAGAGCAATAA
The DNA here is from genome assembly GCA_034641835.2 of Pinus albicaulis. Classification (NCBI taxonomy): domain Eukaryota; kingdom Viridiplantae; phylum Streptophyta; class Pinopsida; order Pinales; family Pinaceae; genus Pinus; species Pinus albicaulis. The sequence goes on along the minus strand of CM076575.1, from coordinate 1,178,544,031 downwards.
GTAGCCACCATGGAAGACTTATGCATAGAAGCCCTTCAGTACATATTCCATTCTGACTCATATACAATGTACCTCAAGGAGAAATGGCTCCTATTTCAAATCAAGACTCTAGCCTCCCATGGATCACTACCTTTCCAAGATTGTAGGAAATTCATGGATTTCTACAAGCAAGCTAACATGGCTGATCAGGAAAAAATGGTAGAGTTTTATGTGCATAACCTTGTGATGACAAACCTTGATACTTGGGACCCCAATCCTAGAATGGGGGATATGGTTTTGATGGATATACAGGAATGATGAAACTAGATCAGAAGAGATATGGAGGGGTCATCCTTAACTGTCAAGAGATTGAAAGGGACCCTACACTAGTTAAAATCTACCTTCATACTCAAATATAGGTAATAGGCCACTTTTATGATGTTTCTAGGAAAATAGAAGATGAGTGCATGATGGCCAACTAGAGGAGATGGAAAAAAATCCCTCACAACCTCAAGAATAGGAAGTACCATACTCCAGAAATACTGAGGGGTGCATTGGTAAGGGAACCATTATACAAGAGGGCCATGCAGGCCAAAAAGATCCAATGGTTGGGACTAAAGCTCAACCCACCTTTGTTGTTTGGGCTGAATGATGAAAAGGACATAGATGCACAAGATAAAGAATGGGAGAATGTAGAAAAATATAATGGTTTTTACCCCCTTGGGGAAAATCCAACACTTCTTCCTCAGGATATCAGGGGGGTTTTCAAAGCCTTGAAGGAAATGCAGGAGGAGGATTAGTTGCTTAGAGGAAGAGCAACCATTCAGTAGGGGGGTGATGGTGAGCTCCATCATTAGACATTTGGAGGGATTAATGGTCACCTTTTTTCCTTCTTAGATCTCTTTTTCTTGCATTTTTATTATTATTTGGTTTTATGACGCTAGTATAGGCTAACATAATCTAAGTGCCTAATATGAGGTTGAGTGCACAAAATCATGATTTATTAAGCATTTTTATAAGGATTTTATCATAAATACTTTGATGAGACAACAAGGAGAAATTATTGGAGGATTTTCCACCCTCCTTAACTCTCAAAGGTAGCCAAAGGATCCCAAAGATTCTATCCAACAATTCAAATTCCAAAGGCAACCAAAGGATCCCCAAGGATTCTCTCCGGAAATTCAAATTCCAGAGGCAGCCAAGCAACTCAAAGAGGAATGCACTCAATCCTTGTTTACATGGATTCAAGTGGAATCAATCACCATTTTCTAGGGAGTTGTTGGTAGCTGCCCTGTAGAATAAATAGAGCAGAGCTAGAGCTAGGAAGAGTTGGTCAGTGAGTCGATTTTTCTATTACTTAGTGATCAAACTTTCAGAGATGTATGAGGTTATTATTTTTATGAAATGAGCATACTGATTTCCTTCTAATGATTTAATTTTTAGAGAGCGAGGCTCGCGGGTTAGGGCCCAATCCATGTGCCTAAGCTTCTCTGTTGTTACCATTCTTTTGTCTCTTCCATTTAGCTAGTTTTATTTCTATCATTCAATTAGTTATGCTTTTAATATTTTCATTGTTGTTTATTTTTGCTTCCAGTGTGTTGTTGTTCATTTTCTTGTGAGTAGTAGAATAGAGGAAAAACTCCAAAATTTTTGGTCAAGCCTCTCCCTCTCATCTCTGTCAATAGAGTTCGAGTAGGGTAGACCTTGCCACAGGCCAAAAATTTCTTTCTATTTGATTTTAGGGAAGAAATTGCATTACCAAGTCCGAGTCTCTCTTTAACTATTTTTATCACACATTTTTGTCTACTCTTCATGCATAAATCCACAGCTATGTTACACTCCTGACCACTGCTGGTGCACCTCCATTTCCTCCTATTTTTCGCTATTTTTACAGCTACACCCACCTTTTATTCCCAAAAACACTTAAACCCTTCATCCCGCCTCATTCCTTTGGTTTTATCATTCACGATTTCCTTACCACTTTATTCACAAAACACTTGAAAACCTTTGGAATTCAACCTTTTTCCATTGCTCCTCGAACTTCTTGCTACTGTACATCACAATTCACAAATCGCAGTTTATTTTACTTCCATTAACACTTACCGCTTCCCGACGCCAATTGTTATATTCGCTACATCACAAATCGCTCACTGCAACCTTTACCTTTTTCTTTTACGAATTACCGCTCCGATCCATCGATTATGATATTGCGATCATGCTCTGCTGCCGGTCCCACCACCACGTCACCCATCGCGCATCACACTTTGCACCATTTAGTTGGTTTTCGTTACACTTACCGCTTGTTTCCACCAATTGCGGTATCGCATATCGCGACTCTTGCCTCCATCGCATCTCCACCATTACATGTTTCAATCATTCCGCTCCAAATCCATTTTTTTCTATAAGAAGGTTTTATATGGTTTAACCCCACTCTTTCCACTTCTAAGCCTTGTCTCATACGTTAAGCCCTCCATTAGCCACTTTAGCCCTTTTCTTTCCTCCAAGCTGCAAATCAACACCTTTTCAATTAGAATTTAGTGAGGGATAGCTTAGCTGCATGGATAGAAGCATGGTAGATATAATATAGTATAAATACAATGCATTTAGCCATTTTTCCAAGTTAAGTGTGGTTTAGAATTAGTTTCCTTTCTACCATTTATTTCCTGCAAATTAAATTAGTTTCCTTCCTGTCATTTCTTTTCAGCAATTTAATTTAGTTTCTTTCTTTCATTTCCTTTCTGAACATTAAATTAGTTTCCTTTTTGTCATTTGATTTCTACAAATTAGTTTAGTTTCCTTTTTGCAATTTATTCTAGCTTCATTGAAATGTGACAAACTTCACTGAGAACCCTTAGAAATAGCACCCTTTCGTAGAGAAGAAGAGGATGACATGAACATAATGCATCTACTATGTATATAGCACTATCACCTTCAAGTTTGTACAAACCCTAGGTTGATAAAGTAAAGTAGAGCAGCCCTTGTGAGTTGCAACACTCTTGGTGCGATATGAGGGCTCACGAGATGCTCACCTGAGTCTCATAGGTAGTAGAGAATAAGTAAGGAGACTAGTTTCGAATAGAGGATGTTATGAGTACACCAATGAAAAGTGATTAATTAAATTTGAGAACATTATTGTGGATGGGCATAGGATACGGTAGCTACAATGGATACATATATGGATGTGGATACGACTATACTAACAGAACTTTGCTATGCTCAAGTAAGTTACCTGAGGAGGTAAGGGCTATGTCGCTATGCTTATCCTGAGCTATGCTTGACCAACTGGGAGAGGATTCCTTGTCTGATTCAATTGAATTTCAATTCAATTAATCCAACTATTCAAGATAATGTATGAGGAATTGTCCTTTCACAGTAACAACAACAATACTAAATCTAGTGGATACATTCGTTGAGATTGTTTGAGTGGTACCAAGTCAGGTTAGGTTCAATAGTTATATATATAGTTTGATAGAATTTTTATTCAACCTAATAAATAAATAATTCTAGTGAAATACATAATATCCATGACAGTCACATACAAAATATTTGTTTCACATATCAATCACTAGCTTTCCATCGTATATATAAGAAAAATAGATAGGAATTTCTTGCTATACCCTCCAACAGATATGTGGATGGTTAAATAAGTAACATAATAGGTATAACTATATCGAAAATTATAGAAATATTCAGTTATAACTATACTCATGGTGACTATGATATCCGGTTTTATGGATTAAAATAGTCGTTCTTACATTCTTGTTATGTAATTTGATGAATTGAACGTTAAAGGGATTGACACATGTACAACACTAATTAAATATTTCTTTCTTGTGATGTAATTTGACAGGATCAATGGGATTTTCTCCAAATATTGTTTTTTGGGATTCATAGAAGTGGGAATCTTACTCTTTTCCATAGATGCATGTCAAATTGTAAAATGGAAGTAAGTGAAATGACAATGTTTCTCTCTCTCTCCAAATGATTGAAATCCTAAAATAATTGGTATTTTTAACCATTAAAAAATTCATTTGTGAATTTGGTTCTGCATGTATGTGGATCCTATAAAATACATTCGCATATATACACGACTTTCTCTCTGACAACCCACTGTTACACAACAATTTGTCATTGTCCCTGTACTCCCCGTTCCTAATCTTGGAGACCCCTAATAGTAACCCCTGTTTCTATTTTCCATCATGAAAATGTGCCACTATATACCTTATGTTATCACTAAGTTAGAACATATGGGTTGCTCCACCAGACAACCTAGAGTAAGTCTTTCAAACCAACTTTTAACTGAAAATTAACCTCTTTAGCCTGAGAGGGCTCTCTCAAAGTAACTATGATTTGTTCAATTATGATTCACTCAGATGGCTAACTCCGTGATATTGTCTTGAATGTGTTTGTTTGCAGGTGAAAACTGTAAAGGGTTTACTACCATTGGGCTTATGGAGCCAATGTTAGGAAATTCAATGGCAATGGCACTCCTTGTGGAAGTTGCGGCATGTAGATGTTTCAATGATAGGACAACACACACACATAAATATACAATAGCTTCATGATCAAACAAAGTCAGAGCATGAGAGCATGAATTCTGAGTAATTGAAACATCAAGATATCAAAAGAAAAATATTAATATATATAGGACAAATTCTCATTTAAACACCAAAAGAATCTCAAGTGCAGAAGAAAAACAAAGTCACTGTATATTACTGATCATTAAAAAAAATTACAAATTGGTAGCATAGAATAACATTCTCCAACCCTGTATTCTTCTAAGTATTGCTTATTAATAGGCTTTAGTCACTTACATAGGATCTGCCCACATGGATAGATCATCAAACTATTTGTTTTGACACCTCACTTAACAATAAACTAGATACCTGGAAATACAACAGACACCTAATGACTTTATACTTAGAAGCCTATTAGGAATCTACCTCCTATTTATTACATTCACTAACTGTAGAACTAGATAATTACATCAATAATAGTCAAGTGCTCAAGTGGAACTAACCACAATTAAAATATAAATACCCCCACTAGATTAAAAAACCAATGACCTTACTTTTAAGGAAAGGATTATCATGAAATTTAATCACTGTCTTTATGTTGAGCTGGAGCAAAAGACAACCTTTTCGAGGAGAAAATTTCTGCTAGAGTGTCCACTAATACTCTTTAACATTCCACATGGCTGGTTGACCTTCAATACACCTTCAACATACCAAAATGCTACCAAATGTTGCTCACTGCAAAAACATAGTAAAATAGGCAGTTTTGTAGTGTGATTTTGTAGCAACTCCACTTCACCTATTGTTGGCTCGAGGGGTCATGACCCGAGTTCGGAGGTTAAGGTTTGCCAACAAACCCTTATACTATTGGCCCTTTCGACAGTGACCTACTTGTGCAGGCCAAAGTCTCACCCGATGCAGTATGGGAGGGTGCTGAAACCAAGTTTCTGAACCCTGAGCGAGAGCAGGAAAGTCAAGCAGAGCTGTGTTCCTAGCTTACCAGCTTCGTATTTAAAAAATCTAGTTGCAGACTTATATCGGAGAGCTCCTAGCTACTAATTACCTTCACATCCATGTGCGTAATACCAAGCTACCAGTAGAGTAACAATGATCGATGTAATCAAGAAATCATAGATTCATATAACAGGAACAAGGATACTCTCGCAGCTATACAACATATATATTCGCAGGTTCACTAATCAATATAGTCCACAGCTAACAGAGCTACTATCAGTCATAGATATAATCAACACTTTCGCATCAACACTATCACAGGTAATATCATAAACGCATGAAAATAGATCACAGTAATACTCTGTATTGTAATAAAGATAGATCCACAACAACAATGAATAACTAGCAATAAGTGTAACAGATTCAACAGCTCTCATCAACAGTAATACATAAAATCAAATAGTGGTACTCTAACCAGATTCACATATATTAGCTTCCAAAACCCAATAAAATCCAACACATCCAATGCACATAGCCAGCAGGGTCTACACATAGCAGGAATTAGGATCTCCGCGCACACAGCCAGCAGGAGTCCTTATCCTAGAAACCCAAACGGATCTAACAATTCACAACTATCATCAATCTCTATTCTTTATGCCTATGACTCAAAAATGTTTATCTATTTATACCTATTTAGCCTATGCAACCAATGGTCCGCAAATCGTGGTTTGCGGATTATTGGTCTACCCTTGACCCGTTACAATGCATTAGGGGCTTTGAACCACCCCAAAACCCCTGCATTAGACTAAATATTATTAAAATATACAAAAATGGACAAAATTTCCAGCTTTAGGAGACCCTATTCCAATAGTCCCCCAACACAATCTTGTCACTCATCCTGAATCACTGTGATGGTGGGGTCTCCACCTGCGCTTGCAACAATCTAATCACCTCGGCTATGGAGGCAGCACACCTTCACCCTGAGCAATGGCATTCTGTGTGATGTCGACCAAATTTTCTGAAATCGGGCCTTCCGCCTCGGCGGTGACACTCTGCAGAGTCTGGTTCAGTTGCTTAACTGTGACATCAACATCTTATGAAAGCTTTATGGCCTTAGTAGTCCAAGGCTTCAGGCGGCCACCGAGGGCCTTCTTCTTTTGCCAAAGTTCATCAATATCAACTTGGAGGGCGTGACTAGTGTGCAACCGTGTTAAACACTAAGCAGGAACTAAAGTGGGCAAGGTGGCTTCCAAAATCTCGAACTCTTCTTCTTTCTACCGCAGGTCGTAGTTGATGCCACACAGGATCGGGTCACGTTGGACCTTGGTCCGTAACTGCATGGTCTTTTCTAATAATTGGGCACCCTGCGCAATTTTCCCTGTAATAGCGTTCGTAGCCATAGTGACCAGCACATTTCACTAGGCCCGTACCTCCAGAGGTGTTTCAGGCTGCAAATTAGCTTGGAGGTCGGCAATATACTGCTCCATTCGTGCCTTGACCATCTGAACTTCCTCCTGGGAGGCCTTCAGTGCTGCGACTAACCTTTCAACCTTCACCTGAGGGGTGGCTGTGGCCGGGATCTCTGTGGTAACATATATGCAAAGTTGGTGAATGACATTTTCGAGCTCTGTGTGCTTCGTGGTGGCGAGGCACACTTAAATGTTCTTTGCATCAATTATCTGTTCAACCACTCTGAGCTGTTGTTGCACTTGTTGGTCTCGATGGTGAATTTCCTGAAATACAGAGGTGTGGAGACCCTACAAGGCCTCATGAGGTAGCCTAGCTAAATTCAGCTCGACTTATGTATTGGCCTAGACTTGGATTCCTAGGTCAGGTGGACTCGTCACAAGGGCTACGCCAGGTAGAGAGCAGAGGTAGCTTTCGTCTGTAACTAATGCTGTAATACCGGAAGCTAAAGGTGTGCGTACCTGAGTTACACTAGTCTGCAATGTATCTGTCTTCAAGTGTAGTGCACAGAGCTTGGCCTGGATTGTGTCAACCGCAGCTTTCTGTTGCTCCTATAAGGCTGCCCACCTATCCTCCGCGGCCAGAGTGACCGCATCAGCGATTTGTTCAAGGTCTCCATTAGTCAACGTGACTGTCTCATCTCATTCCGTCCGTTGAGAGTGTTGCTTCTTGTAGGGCGTTTTAACAGGCTCGCTTGTTCGCTTTGTGCCGCGGGGGGAGGAAAGTCCTCCTACATCCAGTACTTTTGTGCCCAGGTCTGGCTGCGAATCTACCTAAGTCTCCGCCTCAACATTCTTCTCAAGGGTCTACTTCTGCTACGCATCCTTTTGTGCAGTCGCACCCGTATCTTGTGTGGTACTCTTGGTCGCACGTCTGGTATCCTTGATGACGATAGGGGGGGTGACTTTTGATGTGTTGGTTCCTTTGACGCCCTTCGCACCATTTTTGAAGCCGATCTTCCAGTTAGGAGGCCAAAGCGCAATGAGGTTTTCAACTTCTTCATCCACCACCATATAAGGGAGTGAAGTCCTTGCTTTATCCTTATGTGCTCTGATTTGGACATTGTGCATAGTGATTTGAATGGCCGCAATGCCCTTGTATCTGTCATACATGGCAGGGGACAACCATGGTTGGGAGTTAATGGTTGTGGCCAAGCTACTCTAAAAGAGGACCCAAAAACCTTGGTTGTCCTTGAGACATTGTGGATCCTTAGAATCCCATAAGTGTGCATAGCGAGCCCCTTCGCACATGTCCGAGGTAAGCTCAGGGAGGACTAACTCTGCAGGGGCTTCCCAGGCAACCAGCACTATGAGTAATAGTAATCAGGAATAACAAAAGGCGCAGCTCTGCTCCTGGGACTCACGGACATTAGTCAGAAACTCATCACACAAACTCTGGACCTAGTTAAAACATACCCCTTTCCCGCATTGGCTTGCTAACTAAATTACATAAGATGGGACAGAGGTGACCTGACATTTTCTCATCATTTTTCTCACCAACAACATCATGCCCAAAAGCGTGCCTTGGTCACTAACGGACTTGATTATAAAACCCCGAGTATTGCACTCCACATGGTAGGTCTTGCATACATACTCAGCAGTTTATGCCTCATACTTTTTACCCACATGCTCCAAAGGTTTGGGGCCATGCATAAGAAGGCCAGTAATTCTGTGAACCAGCGTAGCATCAATGGGGATCTTGTCCTGGATCCATAGGCAGCTATCATGAATTAGGGCAAGCAATTGTTGGGCTAGCTGGTCTGTGATGTTGTAGTGACCAAAGTGTGGCATCCTTAGCAAGTTCAGGAGCCCAGATCTGGCTGATCCATGCACCCAGCACCGAGGAACAATTTTGATCCCATCATCTTCATGAATTGTGTCAAGGTATATTTCAGGTGCCAATGCAGGGAAGGCCTCAAAAATGGCCAAGTCGTGATCATCGAATTTGATCTCGTGAAGCTTTCCAACAGGTTCACCAATGATAGGGACCTCTCTCGGGGTCAGCGACATCTGCAAATAAGTGATCAGGTCGTCGAGGTTCTTTGGCATGCGCGTTGAGGTCCTGTGCGGCAAAACGAAGGGAGGTAACCAGTTGATCGGGCTGGTAGGATAGGCCTCCTCCTGAGAATCATGCGCCTGGGGCGTTGCCTTTAGGGATTTTTCGTTCTGCAAGGAATTACGAGGCTCCCCCCCAACCCATTTTGCGAGTTTCAAGGGCTTCCCTGAGCCTTATACTTTTTCCATGCCCTTCTTTGTGACTGCGGTGGAGAAAAAAATTTCAGACTCAGACTCAATCTCCACCACTTCCTCAGTGCCTTATTCTGTCGAGATTACTGGTTCTGATGGTTCAGCAGGATTCGTAGTCGTCATCCTGGCGTGAAAGAAAAACTCTTGATTTCTACTGTCAAAGGGAGCAGGTTGCTTAGACATGAAAGAGATGTTATAGGCACATAAATTCTTACAACACAAATTTGTCTAGGAAAAACATGCCAAGTACGAGCTATTCAAGCGATGCGGAACCCTTGTCTGATCTAGCCCACCTATTTTATAGCTTTAGCGATCACCCAACGGTGGCGTAGATTTCACGTGAAACTTACCATCAAGTAAATAGTAAAAAATATTTGGAAATCGCCTCATTAAATGCCAGCCGCCCACCTCATCCAACAGTAATTTTTCCTTTTTACTCGATTTGACTGTTCCAGTGGTTATTTTTCGCACCCTGAGTGCGCTCAGCGTACCCCTGTGCTCCCAGTGCAACCCTATGATTTGAGCATACCTTTTTCGCTACCAACACACCAGCTGCAGTCTAAGCCTATTCCTTCCAAATGTAATTATATGTCGCCATAGCCCAACCCACAAGATATTTGTGTCGTTGCCTTGCCTGCATAGTTGGACCTCCTTCTATGCCTTCATGAGCATCTGCCAAGATATCATGCCTTTCATGCCCGAGAACATATCTGTGCAGTACGTCATCAGCACCTATTTTATATAAATGACCTGCAATAATGGTAAAATCCGCCGCCCGGGTAACCAAATCCTTTTGTTGTACCGAATATTCTGCAGGTGCTATATTCGTAGTCTGGAACTAAATGATATCAGCGAAGTGTGCATCAACGAATTTAATGGCGAACAGCTGCACATCAGGCAATCCTTCCTCCAAGTTAGTGGGTTCCTCGCCTGTCTCAATTTGGGACAAGTGATCCGACGCAGCATTCAACTTCCCTGGTTTGACTATGCTTTCAAAATCGTATTCCTGAAAAATCAACAACTATCTGCAAAATGCCCCCCTCCCCCCCCAACACAGGCTTATTCACTAGGTACTTTAAAGTCGAATAATATGTAAACATCTTAAAGTATCCTCCTAACAGATAGTGTCGATACTTATGTAGTGCATGGACCATGGCAAACCCTTCCCTCTCCGTGGTGGAATAATTGCGCTCCTCACTCGAGTGTTTTTGACTAGAAAATGCGATTGGGTGATTAATGTCTCCATCGCCAGGCTACGTAAGGACCGCTCCCAGGCCAATCCTCGAAGCATCAACATGAACATGAGATACCTTTTCCCAATCAAGAAAAATAAGAATAGGTGCAGATACCATCTTTGCCTTGAGTAGCTCAAATCTCTTCTGGCACTCGTCATCCCAAAGGAATGAAACATCCTTCTTAAGTAGCTTTTCCAAAGGTTTTGTGAGCAGTGCGTATCCCTGAATGAATTTTTTGTAGTAGCTCGTATGTCCAAGGATTGAACGTAGCTGTTTCTCAGTTGTAGGCACTTCCAGATTGATGATAATGGCCACTTTCATAGGATCCACCATCAATACTTGTCGAAAAACCATATGTCCGAGCAAGATTTCGAAGGGTACACAAAAGATACATTTCTTTATATTCAGGGAAATCTGGTGTTTCCAGCAAGCATCCAACATCATGAATAGGTTCGAAACGTGCATCTTTACTAAGCCGAAGACATTCCAATCATCAAAATACACTTCTAGGAATTTGTGGATGAATTCCTTGAACAATGCGACAACTATCCGCGAGAAGATAGCAAGGGCATTCTTGAGTCCAAATGGCATTACGGTATACTAGAAGGATCCCCTTTCAGTGGAAAATGTAGTTTTTCTATGATCTTTTGGCATGATTCTAATCTGGTGGTATCTTGAGAACCCATCAATGAATGAGTACGCTTCTTGGCCTCCTACACTATATAGGTTCTCATCGGAGAATGGTGTCGGAAATGGGTCATGTACGCAGGCATCATTTAGCTTGCATAAGTCCACAAAGATTTGTATTTCTCCCTTTGTTTTCTTTTCCTAAACCACCATCGGACTTACTCAATCCGACTGCTCGACTAGCTCGACAATAACTGCGGTGAGCATTTTATCAATTTCTTCTTTAACCTTCTGCTTATACTTGGGCTTCAGTTGATAAGGCCATTGCTTTTCAGGGTGCGCATCTGGTTTTAGCATGATGCGCATAACCCCTAGGTCTCCTGTGCTCCCTTTGAGCTCCGAAAACTTGGTTGGGAATAATTCTTGATATTCCATGAGCAATTCACCAACTCCCAGTAGTCCCCAACTTCAGCCAACTGAGGCTGCTCTACTGTGCCAATGTTGACTTCCCACAGTTTCAAAGGCTTTGTCACATCCACAATCTGTAATGGAGGTCCCGCAACTGTGTGCTCCCCCTCTGATTTTGGGATATAGATATTGCGCAGATCCTCATCGCACTCTTCTATAGTTATATTACGACAATTGACAATATCCTGCATCTGCATTTCCCATGTGGGTATCTCATATGCTGCGTAGGTGTTGGATTCACCAAATACAAAGGTATCGATATCCTTTAGAGCTTCATTAAGCACCTCAAGTTCTCCTGTTAACCCGAATTTCCCCAAAAATTCATCCTTTAAGGTTTCCCACTGGTAGGTGCGTTGATGTAGCTCCACAACTAGGTACCATGAGGTTGGAATTGGTCCCAAGGCATGAATAAGCAAGTGAACACATCCTTCTGTATTACGATCACACCATTTCTCCATCCAGGCGAACAAATGTTTGTGTGGATCCCCTAGGCCAAGAAATTTCTTGACGCACACGTCGGCTAAAGGTTCAAATCGTAGCACAATCATATCCCGACATTCCTTCCACTCCTGGAACACCCCCTTATGCGTTTCCCACCATACTGTAGGTGTTGCGTGCATGGCAAGATTAAGGGCCCATAACCTTCATTCTCTGGGCACGTCAGCTTAGAATGTCTGCAAAAACTCTTTTATGCTACTGGAACCATCAAAGTAGGGTAGTTATCTTACCTATGAAGATATGCAGCAGAAGTCCCTTGTAATTCGCAGGCAGCGAAGCGCAGAGACATCAGGCATCCGATTTTTCCAATTTTCCATTTCCTCATCAAATTCAGAGAAGCATTCGCTATCTCTTTCCCAGCAAAGCGCACCATCGATCATAGGATTGTGTTGAGATTCAACAAGATGATGAGCTTAGTGAAAAGATTCACCTTCACTAAGTGGGCCCACAGGCTATTTTTGGCGCAAAGTCTATTTTTAGACTATATCTATTTTTAGATATGTCGATCATATTCTATGAGTTGCAGGATGCTATTTGTGGATGGTTGGTCAAGTTGGAAAAAATAGATGGAATTATTTTTTTAAAAATTTTGGGCGGAGTCTATTTTTAGACTGCTAGTCTAAAAATAGATATGTCGGATATTATTAGCTCTTAATAATATTTAGACTCTAAACAACAACTTATTCTCTTGGAGCACTTCAGTTCAGTGCACAGATGTGTCATAGCAGCTGACAGAAGGAATTACGCTATTCCTAAGGGTTTACTGGAGCTAATGCATGGAGGACTCAGTTAGAACTCAAGTGGCAAAGTTATCACACAGTTGGAAGAAGTAGTTATGGATTTGTATTTAGTTTAACTCAGTTAGACTCAGTTGAGCTAGTTGTATCTAGTCTAACTGATTGATACACTAGTGAGAGTGGAGTGAATTAATTATTTAATTAATTCACAAATAATAACTCATTAATCAACTGAAAAATACATCAGTTAACTAGAGTGCATGGCAGTTTTAGTGGAGACCAGTGGAGATATAGGTGAAAGGGCAAGATAGACTATCAGTTGTGACTATAGTTATGCATTGATTGCATCCAAAACTCAGTGGAGATGCCAATGAGGATTGCGTGAGCAAGGCTGGAGAAATTTGAACTCATTCAGAGCCATTCTTCAGCAGGGATTGCGCAGTAGAGGCAAGCTAGCAGGTGGCAAAGATCAGTGCATGGATTTGCAAGATTGGGCCTGATTAGTGTGTAGCGATTGTATTGTACTGAGAGCTTGATATGATCAGCTTTGTATGAGGATTGTTACATGATCTATATGACATATATTATATACAGATAGTTGGTTTTTTGAGCTTCAGGATTTCCCATTAAACAAATGTGTTAATGTGTGTGAATTTTTATTGTTTCATGTGTGCATTGCAATCTTGATTTAATTTCCATAAATGATCAATGGTGGAATAGATTCTGTATTTTGCATGAAGTTAAAATAGTGTGAGATCAGGAGAATATTGGACATATAACACATAAGTTATATAATTTCTACATGGTATTGAAGCAGTATTGATCATTGGAGGAGATTGCAATTATTGAAGCGGTTGAGTTTTGTGCTGGTGGAATTCAAATTTGTTGTAGTGTTTTCTTGGTGTCGAAGTTGAGCATTCATTGAAAGGTCTTTCAACAGATTGCGATTGGAGTATGCCCTTGATGGGAGCTTGAATTACATAGCATGGAAGGACAGGACGAAGGCAGTGCTGGATGATAATGGGTTAAAGGAGTTCATAGATGTTGATATTCCGAAGCCTGCTTCTAGTGATGCAGCCGCACTTGACTTATGGAAAAAGAAGGTAGAAAAGTGTCGAAGGATTATGTTGGAAGGTGTGAAGGAAAAAAAATTTCCCAGCCTTCACATGAAAGCCACTCCATTCGTAATGTGGAAGTCTTTGATATATTTTTTCCAAAGTATAAGTGACCAGAGGAAGTTGGCGCTTAAAGACAAGCTCAGAAAAATAAAAATGGAGAAAGGCGACAGTATTCCAAAATACCTCATGAAGTTTTTCCACTACAAGGATGAGCTGGAAAGTTTGGGGGTTAATGTTGATGAAGAAGACTTGGTGATATTGGCTCTCCTTGTGCTTCCGAAGAGTTGGCATAGCTACGAAGACTCTGTTAATGGATGGGAGAAACTGCCAGGATGGGAGCGACTTTGGTCAGATCTTGTGCAGGAGGAGATAAGGCGGGGTACCAGGGATGGATCTTCATCGAAGAATGAAGATGAAGAAAATTTTTCTTTGGCTTCCAAAGCTCGGAAAGGAAAAGGGAGGAAATCTTCCAAATCCGAAGCTAAAGGCAAGAAGCAGGATTTGTCCAAGGTGAAGTGTTTTCACTGTCACCAACATGGAGATTTCGCCACTAACTGTCTACAGAAGAAGAAAAATAAGAGTGGTGTTGGTTCTGTAGTAGGATAGGCCTTATCCTTGCATTTTGAGCTCAAATTTTCTTTGATCGCATGCTTGGTTTCAAGTGTGATGGGATCGGTGTGGTTTCTTGACAGTGGCGCGTCTTTCCATATGATCGGAGACAAAGATTTGTTTAGTGATCTGGAGGAAAAGGATCTTGGAGTGCACATCGAGATGGGCGATGATGGTAGATACAATGCAACTGGTATCGGGACCATTTCCTTTAAGAGGGAGTCCAGTAAACCTTTCATCTTGAAGGATGTCATGCATCTTCCAGGATTGAAGAAGAATCTGATCTCCATGGCGATGCTGGAAGAGAAGGGTTATGATGTTGTTTTTAGTGATGAAAAAGCATTCCTGCGGCATAAAACAACTGGTAAAACCAGGAGGATATGGATTTGAGTTAAGAATATTTATCAATTGCAGGTAGATGGCTGTGTTGCAATGGTAGGCAAAGCAGAAGGAGTGGTGAGCTGAGATGAAGGTGAATTTTGGCACAGGCGATTGGGCCATCTTCACCATGGCGCTTTGAAAAATTTACAGCAGATTTCTACCGGGCTTCCCAAAGGTACACTTGCACAGTCAGATTAATGCAAGGGATGTACTTTGGGAAAATTTGTGAAGACCACCTTTCATGAGAAGGATAGTCGTGCTTCGACGATCCTTGAGAGAATTCACACAGACGTGTGTGGACCTTTCTCGGTTTCTTCATCTGCAAAGCACAGGTATTATGTGATATTTTTTGATGACTTTTCTCATAAGTGTTGGATCTTCGTCATGAAGAAGAAGAGCGAGACATACTCAAAGTTCTGTGAGTTCAATGCGCTAGTTGAGAAAGAGTCAGGGAAGCAAGTGAAAGCTCTCTGGAGTGATAATGGTGGTGAATACATCTTGAGCGAATTCAAAGACTTCTGTAGCAAAGAAGGAATTTGAAGAGAACTCATAGCTCCTCATAACCCACAGCAAAATGGGGTCGCGGAGAGGAAGAACAGAACGATCGTGGGTGTTGCATGGGAGATGTTGCATGATCAGGGCCTTCCCATACACTTGTGGGCTGAGGCATGCAACACTGTGGTTTATGTGCAAAACCGTTGTTCTCATAGATTACTTGGCATGAGTACACCCAAAGAGGCGTTTTCTGGTAAGAAGCTTGATATTTCTCATTTGAAGATTTTTGGCTCACCTGTTTAAATTCATGTGACGAAGGATGCCAGGAAGAAGATGGAGTCGACCGTACAGGTTGGGATATTTATGGGATACACATAAAAACCCCACAATTATCGTGTGTATTTTCCAAACAGTCGGATGACTGTCGTGCGACGGGATATCAAATTTCATGAGGAGAAAGCCATGAAGTTGTCACTTGAGAGGGAGCTACACTTGCATGCAGAGGAGGAGCTACTTGTTCCTAAAGATGAGCCTCAAGATGTGGATCAGCCACAAGAGGTGGTTCATGGAGTGGAAGAAACCACTCATACAGTGCCAAACATCAGAGGGCGGAAGTGCACTATAGAAGCTGAGCCACTGAATCTTGATGCAGTGCAAAATGTAGGAGTTCCTACATCACAGCGTAGAAAGAGACAGTCACCTGACCGATTTACTAGATACATGGCTCTGATGATCAAGTGTATCATGATGGAGCCATCCTCTTTTGAGGAATTTGTGGAGGATCCCACATGGGTAGATGCCATGGTGGAAGAGTATGATTCGATTGTCAGAAACAGTGCATGGGAGATTGTCCAAAGGCTGGAAGGGAAATCAGTGGTAGGTTCGAGATGGATCTACAAAGTGAAGCAAGATGGTAATGGGAGCGTTGATAAGTATAAGGCAAGATTTTTTTCTCGAGGCTTCTTATAGATCAAGGGGATTGACTATGAAGAAACATTTGCACCTGTCACAAGGTATTCTTCCATACGGACCATCCTTTCTCTCTTAGCGCAGATGGGTTGGCACATCCATCAGATGGATGTGAAGACTGAATTCCTCAATGAAATCATTGAGGAGGAGGTGTAAATTGAGCAGCCTGAAGAATTCAAAATCTTCAGCAGCGAGTCGCATGTGTGCAGGATCAAAAGAGCGTTGTATGGGCTGAAACAAGCACCTCGTGCTTGGTACACACGGATAGACAGTTATTTCACCAGACTTGGTTTTGCCAAGAGTGAGGTAGATCCAAACCTATACCAGATTGTGGTGGAGGGTAAAATTTTGATCATTGTGCTTTATGTAGATGATTTAATACTAACGGGTGATGAACTATTGATACACTCATGCAAGTCATATCTTGCAAAGGAGTTCGAGATGAAGGACTTGGGCCTCCTTCATTATTTCCTGGGATTGGAAATTTGGCAGCAGAAAAGGTGAAATGTTTATGTCTCAAGGAAAGTATGCCCGGGAGACATTGGAGAAGTTTCACATGCAAGGCTGCAAGCCTATCGACACTCCTCTTCCTGGTGGTTGGAGGAAGGAGGATGCTACATCGACAGAGGTAGTGGATGCCACTGTTTATCGACAGTTGGTTGGTTCACTCATGTGTTTAGTCAATACACGACCAGACATATTCTATGCTGTGAACTAGCTTTCACAAGCGATGGTAAAGCCTACCAAAATATTTTGGAAGGCAGGCAAGCATGTCCTGAGGTATCTTAGGGGCACATCTGAGTATGGATTGTGGTATAGACAGTCAGATGAGGTGAAGTTGCATGGCTTCACGGATGCAGATTAGGCAGGAAGCCCAATATACAGAAAGAGCACATCTGGAGGGATTTTCAATATCGGATCTACAACAGTTTCTTGGTACAACAGGAAACAAAGATCCATGGCACTCAGTTCAGCAGAGGTCGAGTACATGGCAGCAAGTTTGGCTGCATGCGAGGCTATATGGATGAGGAAGATCCTGGTCGGTTTGTTCAGTTCTCATTTAGATCCTATTGTGATATATTGTGATAATCAGAGTTGCATTAAAATCTCGGTTATTCCAGTATTTCATGATAGATCTAAACATATTGACATCCGGTACCATCATATCAGAGATTGTGTGCAGCGGAGGATCATGTTGCTTTCTTACATTCCTACGGAGGATCAGGATGCAGATATTCTGACGAAGGCGCTCACCAGGAGAAAATTTGAATACCATAGAGACAGGATCGGGGTGGCAGATAATCCCTATCTTGTGTAGAGGGAGTGTTGAGATTCAACAAGATGATGAGCTTAGTGAAAAGAGTCGTCTTCACTAAGTGGGCCCGCAGGCTATTTTTGGCGCAAAGTCTATTTTTAGACTATGTCTATTTTTAGACATGTCGATCATATTCTATGAGTTGCAAGATGCTATTTGTGGATGGTTGATCAAGCTGGAAAAAAAATATGGACTTCTATTTTTAGACATTTTGGGGGAGTCTATTTTTAGACTGCCAGTCTAAAAATAGATATGTCGGATATTATTAGCTCTTAATAATATTTAGACTCTAAACATCAACTTATTCTCTTGGAGCACTTTAGTTTAGTGCACAGATGTGGAATATCAGCTGACAGAAGGAATTACACTATTCCTAAGGGTTTACTAGAGCTAATGCATGGAGCACTCAGTTATAACTCAAGTGGAAGAGTTATGACACAGTTGGAAGAAGTAGTTATGGAGTTGTATTTAGTTTAACTCCGTTAGACTCAGTTGAGCTAGTTGTATCTAGTATAACTGATTGATACACTAGTGAGAGTGGAGTGAATTAATTAGTTAATTAATTCACAAATAATAACTCATTAATCAACTGAAAAATACATTAGTTAACTACAGTGCATGGTAGTTTCAGTGGAGACCAGTGGAGAGATAGGTGAAAGGGCAAGATAGACTATCAGTTGTGACTATAGTGATGCATTGATTGCATCCAACACTTAGTGGAGATGCCAATGAGGATTGTGTGAGCAAGGCTGGAAAAATTCAAACTCATTCAGAGCCATTCTTCAGTAGGGATTGCGCAGTAGACGCAGGCTAGCAGGTGGCAAAGATCGGTGCATGGATTTGCAAGATCGGGCTTGATTAGTGTGTAGTGATTGTATTGTACTGAGAGCTTGATATGATCAGCTTTGTATGAGGATTGTTACATGATATCTATGACATATATTATATACAAATAGTTGGGGTTTTCAGCTTCAGGCTTTCCCATTAAACAAATGTGTTAATGTGTGTGAATTTTTACTATTTCATGTGTGCATTGCAATCTTAATTTAATTTCCGCAAATGATCAATGGTGGAATAGATTATGTATTTTGCATGAAGTTAAAATAGTGTGAGATCAAGAGAATCTTGGACATATAACATATAAGTTATATAATTTCTACAGATTGATCCAGTCTCCATCCCTCATAGTTAACTTATAGATATGATCCACCTCTTCTTTCTAACACTCCGGCTCTATGTACCTCTCTCCTTCTATGGGATCTAGAGGTATTATCACCTGTGTTCCCTCATTTTCAAACACCATTCTCCTTTTCTTTAAGTTGATAATACCACCCATATCTATGGCCCAGCCCAATCCTAGGAGTGTCGGGTAAGGTTCCACATCTTCTACAATTTGAATGACTTCAAATTCAGCCTGAACCTTAACTCCTGCGATATCTACTACAATATTTGATAGTCTCCCCAATGGGATGATATTCTGTTGCTTGGCTATGTGCAGCTGGATAGTGGACCATTCCAGCTTAGGTTCTCCCATTGGCTGCCAAGTTTTTTTAGGTAGTTGTTTGCATATGATCCTAAGTCTAGAATGACCTGATCCATTTCGTAATCACCGATCTATGCGGTCAACTGTATCTCCCTACCAGTGCGTCTCTTATGCTTAAATAGTTTGTGAACATCCTTAATTTCCATAACTGGGGTTGTTTTTTCTGTGTAGCTGTCTATCAAGGCTTGGAGGTTTTCTACGGCCATTTGGTTGAGTAACAACTTCATACATGCCTTCAGGAGTGGTTTGACCTCATCATCTGCTTTGGGGTTCGCAGGGGCATGAGGAGTAGGTGCCTTAGCCTTAGAAAAATCTTGGCAAGCTGCAGCAAAGGTTTCCTTTTCTTTCTATAAGTCCAAACCTTCTTGTTTAACAACTGCTTTACGAATGAGAGGCTCTGCCTCAGCCTTCTACGCAACTCCTCCGATGGCCATGCCACTACGTGTTATAACATTAACACTTGGTCCTTCATCTCGAGGTTCTGCCTTGACCCTTTGTATATCCTGCGTAGGTGTTTGTTGCTTCTCCTGCATCTTGGCCATCAAAATCAAGCAGTATTCAATCGCATGACCTGGCTGTCTATAGTATCTATAGGATTTTCTTGCAGGTTTCATGCAGTCCCTTGCAAATTTCCCTATTTACCCACAGTTATAGCAAATCAATTGTCCTCTCCCTCTACCCATGCTTCCACCTCGACCCCCTCTCCTGCCCCGAACTCGGGAGACAGCGATGCCAGAGGGGAATCTTGGCGAGGATGGATCCGATTGTACCCTATATATATTTCCTCGATCTGTCATCAGATCATACGTTCGGAAGTTCTGTTCATCATGGCCTACAGATCTACAAAACATGCACCATTGTTGCTTTATTTCTAGGACATATGCGGCAAGGCGGGGCAGTGGTTGGTATCGTGCAGCCCAGCAATGCGACAATCATCACACCAAAGCACTGGCCCACTTGGTCCTGCAGCTTCCCTAGGTCGCAACGGACTGGGTCCACCAGCCTGTATGTAGTCTGCTAGCAAAGGATAGTTATCCTTGGTGTGTCCATTCACCCTGTACTATATGCACCATATTTTAGGGCTAACCTTTGTTCCTTGCTCCTTTCGTAGATTATGGATCTCCATATGCATTACTTCTAGCTAGCCTTGTATCTGCGGCACTCATAACTGGGTATCATCTCTTAGTGCAGCTTCTAGCTTCATTGCAATTTCCAAGGCCTTTTCCTGCGATTCAATGGCTTGATGTCCCATTAGCACATGCAGGTGGGGCAGAAACATAGCAATGAACCACTCAGTGTGCTTCCTGTCATCGTACATAAATCCTCCTTCTCTAATTGCCTTTTTTAACCATTGGTTAGCCTCCCATATGGATTCAGATGGTCCTTGCTTGATATCCTTCATATCGTTCACTATCTGAGAGTAGGACTTGGGCTTCTTGAACTGCTGTTTCAAGGAATTTTTAATCTCTTCAATGGTCACATTTGCATGCTGGTCAATGTATCCCATGTACCAGTCCAAGGCTCTTCCTTCAAAAGGAAAGGGATAGTTGCGCTCTTTTCACCGTGTCACTAGCTACGCTCTGCACAGTCCATACCAACCCTGTGACAAAACAGAACCGATCCATATCTTCATCCACTACGCCTTTGAAGGTGGGTAGCTTCATGTGCAAGGCCATATTGTCTTTTGGTGGTGGAGGTGGTGAGTTCTTACCCCTAGCAACTGAGGAAGGTTATCAAGGATGGAGAATTTTAGTATGATGATAAACAACACAAGGAATGGTTCATCGCCATGCTATTACCTCACCTGCACGGACCTATGGGTCAGTAAGTGATTGAGATGCAAGAGAAAGCCTTGGATATTGCTATGAAGCTAGAAGTTGCGCCAAGAGACGATGCCCAGTTTGGGGTACAACAGATCCAGGGACAGCTGGAGGCAATGCACCTTGAAATCTAGAATTTGCGAAAAGAGCGAGGCAAAGAAGCTAGCCCAGACATATGGTGCATAAGATGCAGGGTGTCAGGCCACACTAAGGATCAGTGCCCTCTACTGGTGGACTACATACAGGCTAGGGGACCCAACCCATTGAACCCTAAAGAGGCCGTGGGACCAAACTTTCTAGCGTTATGGTGCGCTAACTGTCGCATAGCTGGACTACATGATACCAACCACTTCCCCTGTCTTGATGCTTATGTTCCAGAGTTGAAGCAACAATGGCGTCGATTCTGCTTATCTGTGGGACATGATGAATATAACTGTCAGACATATGACTTAATGATAGATTGAGGAAACCTATACAGGGCACAGGTTGATCCTTCTTCACCACTATCTCCCTCGGGCAAAGGAGGCTCCCTAGCTAGAGGCAGGGGAAGGGGAAGAGGTGGAAGCGCATGTCGAGGAAGAGGGAAATTGACCTGTTATAACTGTGGAGAAGTAGGGCACTTCGTAAGGGTCTGTCTGAACCCTGCACAAAAATATTTCCGATATTGTAGACAATTGGATCATGTGATTGAATATTTTCCAGTACTGATAGAAAAAATGCAAGAAAAACAACAGACACCAATGCAGAATGTGCAAAGGGTTAAGGAAGAACTCCGTGATTAGGGACCCAGTATTAATGTCATAACGTGCAGGGGCATAGCTACTGGAGGATCTGAGGAGAGAGATGTGGTTGAACCCCTTATTCGAAAAGATGCTATCAAGAAGGAAATCTTGGACCTATAGAAGGAGAAGGAAACCTTCATCGAAGCTCGCAAAGACTTTATGAAGGATGAGGTGACTACTTCCAAGGCTCCAACAAACCTAAGAACGGACGACGAAGTTAAGCCATTCCTACAAGCATGTATGAAGCTGCTACACAACCAGAAGGCAGTAGAAAATATTCAAGCACTGATAGACAGTTGCACAGAAATAACTGACCCTCCAACAGAAGTTAAAGATGTTCACAAACTGTACAAGCATAGGAAACGCACTGGTTGGGAAATGCGGCTAACAACGTAGATCGACAATTACGAAATGGACCAGGTCATCCTGGATCTAGAGTCTGATGTGAAATTCATGCCCAAGCAGACGTGGCAAAGGATGGGAGAACCTAAGCTAGAATGGTCTACTATACAACTGTGCATGGCTAACCAACAAAAGATCATACAATTGGGGAGACTGTCAAAGATTATAGTATATATCACAGGGGTTAAGGTACCCTCGAATTTTGAATTAATTTAGATTGTGGAAGATGCGGACCCTTATCCTACACACCTGGGACTGGATTGGGCTATAGACATGGGAGGCATTATCGACTTGAAGAAAAGGAGCATGGTTTTTTAGAATGAGGGTACGAGAGCAATAGTCACTCTAGACTTAGCGAAAGGAGAGTGGTATACAGAACCTGTGCGCAAATAAGATGACGTGGATCATATCTATAAAATGACCACCTGGGACGAGGATTGGATTAATCCTACAACTGATGGTGTGCTTTGGTGGGAGAAAGACAATGAATGCCTCTCTGACTCCGACGAGGATATTGAAAATTGGCAAAATCGTTACATGATGTATCTACGCTACGATGTCTTAGGATCACGAAGAGCTTCTGGTGTATCACCTTAGAGGTAAAATAGTTGCCTTATTTTGATGGTTATGGTAGTATTAGGGATTTTCTAAGAACATTTGAAGCAGAAGTCCCAAGGGAGCCAAGAATGTGGGCGCTTAACCTATCCATGCATGCAACCCCTGCGCGGTGGTGGGAAACTCATAAGGGGACGTTCCAGGATTGGGAGGAATGTCGTGAGATGATGATCCTATGTTTTGAACCTATGGTTCACCTACGTGTGGAGACTTTCCTTTTCCAAGGAGACCTGCACAAGCACATGGCCGCATGGATGGAGGTATGGTGTGAAAGGACCATGGACGAATGGGTCCACCTGTTCATTCATGCCTTGGGGCCAATCCCCACCGCATGGTATTTAGATGCAAAACTACATTAGCGTACCTGCCACTAGGAGACCATGAAGGACAATTTTGTGGGGAAATTCAGGTAGATAGGCAGAATTGAGGCACTAGACGAGGCCCTACAGGATATAGATTCCCTAGTATTTGATGAATCACGCCAGCGTGTGGAGTACAGGGCACCAACTTGGGATACGCAAATGCAGAATATTGTTAACTGCCGCAATATAGCAATGGAGGAATGTGACGAAAACCCATAAAATATCACCATCCCAGAATCGAAGGGTGAACGCTCGGTTTCTAGATCCCCACTGCAGACCATTGATGTGACCAAGCCTCTTAAGCTAAGAGAAGTCAACATTGGAACAAAAGAACAACTTAAGCTAGCTAAGATTGGGGACTACTGTGATGATGATACCATTGGAAAAGTCGCAGAGCTTCTCACGGAGTACTTGGACTTGTTTCCTACGAAATTCTTAAAACTCAAGGGTATTACAGGGGACCTGGGAGTCATGCACGTCACTTTAAAACCAGATGCACGCCCTGTTAAGCAGGGAGCTTACTGATTGAACCCAAAGTATATGCAAAAAGTTAGGGAAGAAATTGACAAAATGATAGCCGCAAGTATCATCGAACCAGTAGAATAGTCCGATTGGGTAAGCCCTATGGTGGTCCAAGAGAAAAATACTAAAGGAGAAATAAGAATATGTGTTGACCTGTGAAAACTGAATGATGTATGCGTACATGATCCCTTCCCTATGCCATTCTCTGACAAAATTATCGATAGTGTGGGAGGGAAGGAAGCATACTCGTTCACTGACGGGTTTTCGAGCTACCATCAGATCAGGATCGCGCCTGAAGATCGCAGCAAAACTATGTTCACCACTGGATGGGGATCCATCTAGTACACTGTCATGGCGTTTGGGCTCAAGAATGCCCCTGCCATATTTTTGCGGGTAGTGGTCGCAGTATTCAAGGAGTTCATCCATAAGTTCTTGGAGGTATATTTTTATGATTTGACAATATTTGGGTTAGTAAATAAGCACATCTCGAACCTGTGCATGATGTTGGATGCCTGTAGAAAGCACCATATTTCCCTAAATATTAAGAAGTGCATGTTCTGCGTACCTTTTGGGATATTGTTAGGCCACATAGTCTGTCGACAGGGACTGATGGTTGACCCCGCCAAGGTGGAAGTTATCATCAACCTAGGAGACCTACAACTGAGAAACAGTTGTGCTCTATCCTCGGGCAGACAAGCTACTACAGAAAGTTCATTCAAGGGTATGCACTGATCACGACACCCATGGAGAATTTGCTAAAGAAGAACGTTTTGTTTTTTGGGATGTGAAGAAGAGCTTTGAGCTACTCAAGGAAAATATGGCCTCTGCACCTATCCTGATATTTCTTGACTGGGTGAAGGTTTTCCATGTCCATGTAGATGCTTCAGGGATCACCCTGGGAGATTTCCTTATGTAGCCTGGGGAAGGGGACATTGACCAGACAGTTGCATTTTCTAGTAGAAAACTCTCTAGTGTGGAGCATAACTAATCCACTACTGAGCGCGAGGGGTTGGCCATGGCATATGCCCTGCAGAAATACCGAAATTATCTGTTGGGAGGACACTTCAAGATTTTCACGGATCACTCAGCTTTGAAGTACCTAGTGAATAAGCCTATGTTGGGGGGGAAGATTTTCCGATGGCTACTGATATTTCAAGAATATGATTTTGAGATCATAGTGAAGCTGGGGAAACTAAATGTTGGGCCAGACCACTTGTCCCAAATGGGAAACTAAATTTTGGGGCGGACCACTTGTCCCGAATTGAGAGTGGTGAAGAACCAACCAACCTAGAGGAAGGATTTCTCGATGCGCAGCTATTTGCTATTAAGGTGGTTGATGCGCACTTCATTGATATCATTCACTTATTAACTACAAGGATGACACCTACAAAATATTCGGTACAATAGAAAAAAGAGATGGTAACCCGTGCAGCAGACTTTACCATCATAGCGGGCCACTTGTATAAGATGGGAGCTGATGAGGTACTGTGAAGATAAATTCTGGAGCATGAAAGGCAAGCCATCTTAGTAGAGGCCCACAGAGGCGTAGCAGGATGTCACTACGTAGGGAAACTGATGGCACAGAAGATATTAAGAGCTAGGCTATGGTGGCCCACACTACATAATGACTCTTATGACTATTGCAAAGCTTGCAAAACATACCAAAGGACAAGAAGACCATCGCGAAGGGATGAAATGCCCTTGCAACAACAGATGGCCTTGCAAGCATTTGAAAAATGGGCCATAGACTTCATTGGGCCCATCAACCCACCAGGGAAGAAGACAGGTGCCCGATACATCATTACTGCATCTAATTATGTAACTAGATGGGCTGAAGTGCAAGCTGTGAAGGATTGTACTACAGACACTGCTGTGCACTTTATTTTTGAACATATTTTAACCAGGTTTAGCTGTCTGAAGATCTTTATGAGAAATAGAGGTACGCATTTCGTTAATGAAAAAATAGAAGCTTTGACTGAATAATTTCGAATCCACCATGCAGAAAGTACCCCATATCACCGATAGGCCAATGGAATGGTAGAAGCCTTTAATAAAATCTTGGAATAGGCACTGAACAAGATCTATAATTTTGATCGAAGCGATTGGGATGTGCGCATCCCATCGGTCCTTTGGGCCTTTCGAACCACATGCAAGAAATTGACTGGGAAAATGATGTTTCAGATGGTTTATGGAAAGGAGGCCGTTATTCCCATGAAATATATTATTCCTAGCCTGCGCATCGTATCCTTTATGAACATGGCGGGGTCTGATATCATGGAAGAACGCTTAGCACATCTACTCGCCTTGGAGGAAGATCGATTTGTTGCTAACTTTAATCATTAAGTTCAGAAGGCTCGAGAAAAATCATGGCATGATAGACATATTCGGTAGAAGGTATTTTCGAAAGGATAATTGGTCCATATATACGATAGCCAGTTTGCAAAACACCTGGGGATGTTCTACCAACACTGGCTAGGTCCCTATATGGTAAAGGAAATCACTGATGGAGGAGTTGTCTGGCTAGCTACGTTGCGCGACGATATTATACCAGGATATGTTAATGGAAACCATCTCAAACCATACTAGATCAAATGATTATATGGTCAGAGTAGCTATATTGGGAGGGATACGTGCAGGCACAAGGAAGAATGCAAGCATCACTGTTATACGTGCAAGAGTCGACCGCAGGTTAGGAAGCCCAAGGAGGTGCGCTAGTAGCATAGGGGTCGATCACAGGTATGGAAGCCCAGGAAGGTGCACTGGAAGCACAGGGGTAATCCCCAGCTGCGAAAACTAGCCGTTGGAACAGTAAAACTGGATAAAAAGAAAAATTTACCATTGGAAGGAGCGGGTAGTCTGAAATTAATGAGGTGATTTCCGAAGATCTTTTATCGTTGTCTTGATGGTAAGTTTCAGATAAGTCTCATCCAATCGTTGGTCACTATCCAAAGCTATAAAATCAGGAGGTTAGATCAGAAGTGGGTTCTGTGCATTCTGAAAAACTTTTGCCTTGCATATTTCCGTAACTATTGTGCTCTGTTAATGTCTAGGCAGGCTACCTCCTCTGATAGTAGCAATCCTAAGTTCATCTTCCGAGCGAGAATGACCGCAACTAATCCCGTTGAATCGTCATAGACCATGGCCTCTACTGATGAAGTATTGGAGGTTACCCCTGAAGTTGAAGAGGTTATGTCCACACTAACCAAGGGGAAGTAGGTTGAGAAAAAGAAGAGTAAGGGGAAAGGCCAAGAGCAAGGCCAGGGGAGGGCTGCGAAATGGGCTAGAGGAAAGCCATGCACCTCCCCTCGGAATGTGAAATCCCCCCGAATGGTGCCCCAGGCACACTCGCCTAACCCAACGAAGTGACCTCTATCTACTCAGGAAGAGGCTCAAATTGCTAAACCCATCAATTGGCTAACGCCCTATGTTCGGCCTCGTAGGCCCTCGGTGTGCACGCCTAAGAACCTTGAAAGTATGGTGCATATCTGCAAATGCCACTGATTCCGAGTGAAGTCCCCATAATTAGAGAAGCACATGGAAAGCTCACCTCAATTAAATTTGACAACCACGATCTTGAAAATCTGGAGGCCTTCCCAGAAATGGCACCTGAGTTGTACCTCGAAAGAATAATGGAGGACGACATGCTAAGAGTCGTACCAATGTCGTGAGCATGCAGGCTAGAAAAATCTGGTTTACTAAACTTGCTACGGATACCTCACTTTGGCCGATACAGTATAATCAACCGAATTGCATGACAGCTGCTAGCCCTGATCCATGATGGCAGCTTGTCGATCCGAGACCACATTCCCATTGATGCTTCCCTAATTCACCGCATTATTAGTCTCCCCATAGCGGGGCTGAATCCCATGGAGCGCGTCGGCAAGAAGTATGAGCAACAGATCGCCGACAAGGTGTGAGAAGACTACCATGTTGAGTGGAATACTAGGGGATTCTTGATCAACACCATTGCTAACCCAGGAGTGTGCATGGGTACCCTAATGCTGGCTTGTAAGATGATGCGCAAGTGCCAGGCCACGACTGTTCGCGCCTATGTAATTCAGTTGGTTGGCGGCTGCGAAAAGGGGGTTTGCTTCAACTGGTCACAGCTCCTTTGCAATGAAATTTTGGAGAACGTGTGCGAGGCCCAGGATCATGGAAGGGAATTCTGCTACTCTTGGTTGCTACTCCTAATTGCGTTGGTCCCATGGGAAGCCCCTGAAGACTCAGTCCTACTTGAGCTCGAACCAAACATGTGTGAGGGGGCGCAATACGCAAATTTGTGGGATTCAAAGGATGAGCAGCGCTGTAAGGATAAAAAGGTCTTTTGGGTCCTATTTCAGAGCGGGCTCATAGCAGCAATTCACTCTCAGCCATGCTTTTCACCGACGGTCTACGTCAAGTACAAGAGCATCGCAACGTTCCAGGTCACGATGCAGAATGTGTAGATTCGGGGTTGTAAGGATCCAGCTTGGGTATCACTGCCTTACATGGTCGCCGATGAGGAAATCGACTGGCTCATTGCCACTTGGCTACCACAATAGAGATTGGGATTCAAATTAGGTGTAGCTGACACTTCGGGTACAAGCACAGCCCCAAAGACCACCCTGCCTGATACCGCCAAGAATGCAAAAGGATGTGGCCCGAAAGGCACCACCACGACAAAGGACGCTGCGCAGGGCGTGGAGCAGGAATCCTAGCAGGACATGGACAGAGAGGGTCAGGATGCATAGGGTGCTGATTCCCCGTGTGGTACGAAACGGATAGCCAACCCTCTCAAGGGCCAGTGAAAGAAATGACGAGCTACGAGGCCCGGTCAAGAGACTGAAGTTACCTTGACAGAGGAAGACTTAGATCAAATTGCAGATGCAACCACCCTTGCCTCAGAAGACAAATGGCTTTCTTTGGAAGAGCAACAAAAGGCCGTGGTCACCGCATTACAGTCTGAGCTCCAAAATCTACAAATCAAGGCTGATACCCTGTAGACGAGCATGGTTTAAGCGAGGCCGCCCCTAGCAACCAACACTAAGATGATCGTCACAACTGAGAGCTGCCTCTACCCCTTGCCAGGTGTAGCACTCACCCTAAGTCCACCTACCTTGTGTGTGCAAGTCCAGGCCTACGTAGAAGTACAACTGGATTTGGCCCGGCTTCCACAAAAACCACTGCAGGTCCTTCATACATCCCTCTTTGAGGAAATCTAGCATATAGATCGTCGAGTGTAGTAGTAGCTTAGTATAGTTGAGCAGACAATACTTGAAAAAACCACCGATGCATCCCAGCCGCAAGCTACGTGCGTCCTTGCCACTGCGCAGCAGACTGAGTTGGAACGTTTAATCAGCAGGCTATGCGCAGAGGTAACTAAAGATATCCCGGTCTCTTCCACCCACCAAGCCAAGATTGAGGGACTCGTTGCAGCCTTGAAGGCTTCGAGGACTGAGATCTAGAATGTCAAGACTGAGATGGAGCAGTATATTGCTACGTTGTACGCCAAATTGCAGCCGGAAATTCTGCTTAAGGTACGAGCCCAGTGAGATGCGCTGGTCACAGAAGCCACAAATACCATTACAGCTCAGATCGCTCAGGGCACATAATTTCTTGATACATCTATGTAGCTGTGGTCTAAGGTGCAGCGTGATCCTCTCCTGCGGAATTTACTCAAGAACTGCGCCAGAAGGAAGAATAATTTGAGAAACTGGAAGCTACTATGCCCACTCTGATCCCCGCTCAATGCCTGGCACTTCTGAGAGTGAGTTATGTGCTCAGAGATGACCTGGAAGAGCTGCACCACAAGAAGAAGGTTTTGAGTGACCACCTCAAGCCGTGGGTCGATGAAGCCCTCAAGCTATCCATTAAGGGAATTTTGAGGTCTAAAATGGGCCTCCTAAGAAAAATGTACAACCAAAATAAACTTTATAAGAACCAATAGGATTCAATATGATGATATCAACCATGGGGGATGATTCAACATTTTTTAAGTAAAAGGGTAAAAAGATTAAAGAATAATAAAATAATAAAAGCACTTTTTCAACTCGTATTTTCAACTTATCTCCCAAAGTTTTTACTCAAATTTCGAGCGGGAGTACTCATTGGATCCAAAATTTAATTCCTCATCCAAGGAGTATGCATGTTGAATAATTTTGATGGATCCTGCTACATGAAAAATAATAAATACATGAAAAACGTGATTGCATCACATTTATCATGAAAAATGTGATGCAATCACGTTTTTCATGTATTTATTATTTTTCATGTAGCAGGATCCATCGAAAGTATTCAAAATGGGTACTCCTTGGATGAGGAATTAAATTTTGCATCCAAAAAGTACTCCCACTCAAAATTTGAGTAAAAACTTTGGGAGATAAGTTGAAAATATGAGTTAAAAAAATTATTTTTCCTTTTTTCCCTCTAAAATTTGATGATGTAATCAAATCTTATTTTATTATTTCCACTATTATTTTATAATTTCCTTAGGAGGCCCATTTTAGACCTCAAAAAATTCCCCTAATGCTCCGGAATTGGATGTTGCAGTCAAACAACTAAATCAAACCCTGGAAAGTGTCACTACTGCTACTGAAGGCCCAAATTCGCAGAAGTTGGTGGATATTGCACAGAACGCTGTTGGGTAGAGCGAAGGAGTGCTGCCCCCTCTGGTCGATGCAATCAAGAAGCTTCAGGCGAAGATGCAAACCCCACTACCATTGTGACTCGAGACGAGTCACAAGATTGTTTTGGGGGCCTGTTGGAACGGGGTTCCCTAAGCTACATTTTTTATATAATTTTGTAGTAATTGGTCTTGCACAGGGGCTATGGGGTGGGTCAAAGCCCCCAATGTTTTGTAATGGGTCAAAGGGTAGACCTAAAGTCCACAAACCACAGTTTGCGGACCATAGGATAGCAAAGGCTATGATGATATAAACAAATAGATAGTTGGGTCTAGAAAGAAATAAGTAAGATTAATGCTACGTACGAAATTTTGAGATCTATTTTGGGTTGTTTTGGGTAAGGACTCCTACTGGTTGTGTGCGCGGAGATCCTCAGTCTTGCTGTGTGCAGACCCCGCTAGCTGTGTGCGTGGACTGTGACTTGGATTTGTAATTGGGTTTTTGGATATTAATGAATGTGAATCTATTGAAGTATCTTTATGCTATTTGACCTCGTTGTGTTTATCGTTGAAGTACCTCTATGTTATCTGAATAAGCTGTGATTGTATCTGCCATATATAAATTAGCTGCAATTGCAATGTTCTGTGGTGATAATTATTGCATCCTATATTAATAAAATTTGGTCCATGTAGCATTGTGTTATTTCATTGGACCAAATGAAATAACATATTAATTATAAATATTAACTTAAAACATTTTTTTTTAAATATTAAAAAACTTTATCTTATAAACCTCACTTTATAAAATAACATAATGCTACATGGACCATATTGCATCCTATATTAATAAAATTTCAAATATTAATTATTTTATATTTTTTACAATTTAATTAAATTAAATTACAAATTATCAAGATCAAATTATAATTGTAAATATATATTTACCATAATTATATAATTATAATTGTAAATATATATTTACTATAATTATATAATTGTAATTGTAAATATATATTTAATATAATTATATATTATATTAAAAATGAATATAAGAATATATTTTTTAATGCCTAACACTTAAGAAGGAATTTAAATATTAAAAATTTTGATGTAATGTTTTTCAAGTGAATAAGTAATTATTTGTTTTACTGTGTTTGAATGTTTGTTTTTTAATCACTAAACCATACATTATCAATAATATATAATTATCATTAAAATATATGCAGAATATTTTTTATTTCAAATGTTGCAAGAAAATGTTAAACTGAGAGTAGTCACATTAGTTAGTTAGAGAAAACTAATTCCATAAAAATTCAGATAATTGTATTTAGAAATAGAGTAAGTTTTAATTTTGTATTTATAATGAAAATATAGAAGTATTATAAAATGTTTATAATAAAGAATTTTTGAAAATATTAAAAAATCTAAATATTAAAACATTATTGAATATTTTTTCTGATTGAGAAATATTTTTTAAATCTACAACGTTAATGAATAATTTTTCTGATTGAGAAATATTTTTAAAATCTACAAAAACTAAATAAATAATAAATATTATTAAAAATACTTTATTTTTATTTTTTTACATAAAATATTAACAAATGAAAATAGATTTTGTTACATTGCTAAATTCATTAGTTTCTCCAAACAAATATAGCTCATGTTAATATGTCATTTGCTAAATTTCAAATTCAAAACATGGTGACTTTATGTGACATACCCAAGCATATCACAATGCTAATGACATATTCAAACTGAAAAATTATTCATTTTACTTTCACCATTAGCTTTATATATGTCAAATTTATAATAATTTATAATAAAACTATTTATTTGTTGAATTGTAGATTTGTACATATTATATAAATTAATTAGTAATTTTAATAATAAATAAAATTAGTTGAGGCACATATCAAAAGTTTACTTTAATATTGATTATTTATTTATTAATATTTTGTATTTATTAATATTGTTAATGTGAATATAACATAATTAATACAATTAATATGATTTATAAGATCATTACAACCTATATTTAAAAAAAAAAAAAATCAAATATTATTTTTTTATATTTTTACATTTATATTATTTTTTACCATTTAATTAAATTAAAATACATATTATCAAGATCAAGTTATATTTGTAAATATATATTTAATATAATTATAAAATTATCATTTCAATTTTTAAATAATAAATGATATAAAAATTTAAAGAATTAATATTGATCCATGAGTGAGATTCATCTATATACAAAGAATATCATTTATATAATACAAATGATGGATATTATTAAATATTAAAGAAATTTTCTTTTCATATTTAAAGAAAAAAATTGATTATTTATTTATTAATGTTTTTGTTTATTAATATTGTTAATATTGATTATGTTAATATAATATAATTAATACAATTAATATAATTATTATTAATATATAATATTATTATTTATTGATACATTAATATAATACAATTAATGTAATTTATATTAACATTGAAACCTATATTAATAAAATTTCAAATATTAATTATTTTATATTTTTCAATTATGTTATTTTTAACTATTTAATTAAAATTATAATTGTAAATATATATTTAATATATATAGTTATTATAATTATGAAATTGTCTTTTCAATTATTAAATAATATATGATATAAAAATTTATAGAATTAATATTGATCCATGAGTGAGATTCATCCATATAAAAAGAGGGTCATTCATGTCCTGGATTGCTAAGTTTCTTATTATTAACTTTAATTTTTTCAATATTTATGTTTATGTTTGTTATTAAGTTCAATATTTATGCTTTTTATTAATATTAATAAACATTGATAAACATAAATGTTTAAAATTAAAATATAAAATATTAATATTATTACTATTATAAATATTTTCATGATTAATATTATTTTTTTGGTTAATATTAATATTATTAATTATTTAAAATTAACATTAACGTTATTAAAATTAATATTGATTGATATTAATATTAATAAATTAATAATATACATTGATATTAACATTAATAATAAATAAAAATAAGAAATTATTAATATTAATAATAAATACACATGTTAATGTTAAACATAGAAATTTATATAAAAGTAAATTTTGCATTTATACACTAATGTGAACATTTACGTTAAATATCAATATAGATATTTCATTAAACAATAGGATTGATAACTATAGGTTTACTTAGGGTCAATGACATTAGAATTTAACTTTATGTTTTTTTAGATTCAATGACATTAGAATTAAAAAAATTGGTATTTTTATATCATTTGTTCCATGTAGCATTATGTTATTTTATAAAGTGAGGTTTATAAGATAAATCTTTTTAATATTAAAAACAAAATGTTTCAAGTTAATATTTATATTGAACATCAAACATTTACATCAATATTAAACATAGACATTAATAGAGACATAAAAATAGATTTTTAGATGCAAAACTCGGAATCTCCATAGTCTTCATTAAATTTTTAGATTTTTAGAGGTTTGTCCTAAAGATGAGTCTTGATTTAGACTCAAAACGTAGACTAAAAATGAAGACTGTGGAGATTCCGAGTTTTGCATCTAAAAATCTACACCACAGAAACCTCCAAAAATAGATTTATTAAGATTAATAATTTTGGATTGTAAACATTAAGTTTATAAATTGTGAGTTCTTTTTCACTATTGTAATAATGTTCTTATCGCTCATATGATTTCATACATTATGTATATGTGAATTTTATTATATTTGTAGATCAAAATTTGCTTATGTATGTTAATTTTAATTCTATTCACCATTAATTGAAAATTGTTTTGTTCTTTTCACTTGTAATTGTTTTGTTGATATCACGTGTGTTTTCGTTTATGTTAGGTGATCTCCTTGTTTTATCATGGATCCATCTATTTGGAGTTGTATTCCATTTGAAATTCTTGAAATTGTCTTCCTATGGCTCCTTTTATCGGTTGTGATAAATTTTAGCACAGTTTGTAAGCAATGGAAGAATGTTTTACAAAACCCTTCTTTCTTATTGCATTGCAAGCATATATGTACAAATGAATTTGGATTTATGGTTACTTTCCTCAATAATGAAGACAATTATTTTACTACTGAATACCTTAATCAGAATTGGCGCATATCTCATTTTCATTTGCGATTCATAGATTCAAGATACAAAGTAGAGTATACTTTAGACCAATGGTAGTTTTATCCTTACCAACAGAATTCTCCCATTTATGAAACTATTTTGTAATGAATCCATTTACAAAGGCCTTAAAAAACATTGGGCGAATACGGATTGGAGACTGGGGATTCTTTTCTCTATCGAAAAATGTAAGAAGCAACAAATATGAATGGGTTGTTCTAAAACATATCTATGATCGAATGCAATCTAAATTTTATGTTTACAGTAGCCTTAATAGGGTTTGGCGAAGGGTTGGTCTTCCATTTGGTGGCACATCACCCCCTCAAAATGGAGTGTTTTATAAAAGTAAATTGTTTTGGCTCTATATGGACACGGATTATGAAGATTATCCTCAATATGGGTATACAATCTATTGGTTTGTTGTAATAAAAAATGAATGGGGTTTTTCAATTGTTCCAATCACTGAAATACGGTGTATGTCATTAGCAATATGCAGGAATCAATTGATATATCTTGTCAATGATGGCTCCACTTCTGTATGGTCATCTGAAGAAATAGATAATTTCCAATATGATCACCCGTGTGTTGAACAAATAATTGACTACTTTGAGGATGATTGGGGCTTCAGATGGAAGTTGTTGGAAGAAATTTCTACATATATAAATATCAAATGTCCTGGTTATTGATCCAGATCTTGGGGGGAGGCCCCCCAAGATCTAAGAAAATTGAAATAGATCTGACAAGATCTACAAAATTAGAATATCAGAAAAAAAAGAGAACACAAAGAAAATAAATCCACAAAGAAACTTGTTTTATTAAAATAGAGAATAACTTTAGAAGCTACATTGTGGTGGACAATCTGTCCTTTTACAAAATGAGGCTTGTTATTTATAGCCTTTTTTTTAAGATAGAATACCATAGGTGGATACCATGGGCCAATACCATGGGTAGATACCACTTACAATACCATGGGTAAATCTCACGTGTGGATGAATACCATGGGTGGATACATACCATGGGTCACTTACAATACCATGGGTGAATAAATATCATGGGTGGATGAATACCATGGGTTGATGCCATTTACAATACCATGGGTGGATGGATAACATGGGTAGATGAATACCATGGGTTGATGCCATTTTCCATTTGAATCATACTTCCCTCCTTAAGAAGCAATGGTCCCCATTGCGTTAAGTTCCCTCCTGAGAACCCTTTGCTGAATATGAAGAGCCACTAAAGAGAAGGGTTTTGTGTAGTTAACCGATAACCGTGATGAACGAAGATCCGAGAATAGAGATACCCTGTAATGCTTGTGACCAACTGTGATATTGACAGTGTGCGGCCTAGCAAATGGACTTCGATGAAGTGTGGGTTTGTGGATGAACCAAAACCATGACAAACGAAGATCCGAGGATAGAGATACCCTGTAATGCTT
This sequence comes from Pinus albicaulis, assembly GCA_034641835.2. Classification (NCBI taxonomy): domain Eukaryota; kingdom Viridiplantae; phylum Streptophyta; class Pinopsida; order Pinales; family Pinaceae; genus Pinus; species Pinus albicaulis. The sequence goes on along the minus strand of CM076575.1, from coordinate 1,178,508,192 downwards.
GTGACCAACTGTGTGACTAACAGTGTGCGGCCTAGCAAATGGACTTCGATGAAAAATATTTTGTGCGGTTGAACCATAACCGTGATGTTGATTATTGATGAAGTAGCAGGTGCCTACATAGCTTGGGGTGGGAGGGCACGTCTCCAAATAACCCAAGCCAAATGCTGCTATGCTGAAACTGATGAATGTGAAGCAGGTGCCTATTAAAGCAGGGTGGGGGGCACGTCTCCAAAAGGAACCCGCTCCAAATGCTGCTCTAGATTTAAAATGAGCATAACTCGGTCAATATAACTCAGAATATTTATTATAACCTATTTTTGGAAATGGAATGATCATTCTACATCTTTTCATGGGTTTGAAACCACTATCTGGAGACTCTAGACTCTTAGATTCGCGCTGGAACTGTCTTGCCATCACAAAATTTCTGAAAAAATAGTTGATTTTAAATCAACGATAACTCCCACATCCGGACTCCAATTCGACCGATTTTTTTTTTGAACTTGGGTGATTTTTCAAGAGGAGCTTAGATCTATATCCATTTTTCTAAAATTTTACACTAAAAAGTGCGAAAAATGATAGGAGAGCCGTCCTCCATGAATTGTCGTCAGAAAAATTGCTTCAACATTGCTGATTTCGAATCAACGATATCTCCCTCATCCGAACTCCAATTTGGCCGATTTTTTTTTTTTTAATTTGAGTATTTTTTCGCAAGGAATCTAGATCTGGTTTTTTTTTTTGCAAATTTTTCACTAAAATTTTCGGATCTGATCTGAAAACTCGTCGCCCAAAAATTCATGGAGTTTGCTGAAGATTGCTGCCAAAAATTGAAACTAAAATATGCTTCAAAGCCTCATTCCCATGGATTCATAACCTGAATCTGATACCACTGATCCAGATCTTGGGGGGAGGCCCTCCAAGATCTAAGAAAATTTAAATAGATCTAACAAGATCTACAAAATTAGAATGTCAAAAAAAGAGAGAACACAAAGAAAATAAATCCACAAAGAAACTTGTTTTATTAAAACAGAGAATAACTTTAGAAGCTACATTGTGGTGGAAAATTTGTCCTTTTACAAAGTGAGGCTTGTTATTTATAGCCTTTTTTTTTAGATAGAATACCATAGGTGGATACCATGGGCCAATACCATGGGTAAATCTCACGTGTGGATGAATACCATGGGTGGATACATACCATGGGTCACTTACAATACCATGGGCAAATAAATATCATGGGTGGATGAATACCATGGGTAAATTCCATGGGTGGATGGATAACATGGGTAGATGAATACCATGGGTCGATGCCATTTTCCATTCAGATCAGTTATCTTCCATTCGAACAGTCCATGGTGTGGTTCTTATGTGCAACTACAGTGAAGTTCATTTCCTATTATATGACATGATGTCTGGCCTTTGTTTTTCAACAGATATTGATAATTCAATTAATCAACGAATGTATGGGTTTTGGTCTCCAACATTGCAGGAGTGCAACGATTTGATCGAGTCTGGAATTTTTTTTGCAATTGCTCCTCGTATGGATTTTATTAATGAGATTCCACCATTAGATATGGACATGGAGTATTAGGCTACTAGTCATGTTAGGATTTCCTATATATATTTTCATTTTATATTCTCTATGTGGTTGTGGAAAATATTTCCATTTTTTTTTTACTTTACATACTTTTGGGTTTGTATGCTAAGACTTTAAAATTACAATTCTATGGATATTTATATGGCTCCTGCTGGGATTTCTTCTATATGTGTAAGTATCAGATGTTGGATATTGAATCCCATTGCAATTTTCTCAAAAATATTTCTTTTTGTGTCCCCTTTAGTTCTCTTAATTGCATTTGAATGTGTTCGGATACTATCCATTTTTTTTTGTTTTTATAATTATAATTACTGTGACTTATTTTATACATATTCTTTGCATTATTTTTTTCTCATTGGATCTCAAACAATGTTATATCTTTAGGTACATTTTAGTATTTACATTTATATTTTGATGGTATATAGTTCCAAATATCTAGATATATTTCCAATTCATACAGTTCTTATAGTATTTTGTTCCATTTATATGGGTTTCCCATTAAAATTCTAATATGAGACATGAAAATTTAGCCTTTTTGTTGAAGCCATTTGGAAAAATACTTTTACGTTTTCATAAGTTTATATAGTTGGCAAAAGACCGTATACACTTTTAATGTTTTTATATAGTTGCAAAAAAAAACTTGTTGCTTTTTCATTCTTCTGTGTTTATTTATATTGGATATATTATGTGTTCCATGTTTATGGTTCCATAATAAATATGTTATTATTCATTGTAGACATGTCATATGAAGGCACAAGAAAGCGTACAAGAAAATGGAATATGTCACCAGCATCACGTGACAGATCTAATGAAAGTCACCATTTATGGTATCAACAAAATAAGGACAAAATAAATGAGCATAGGAGAGCTACACATCATAGAAGAATTAGTGAAACCACTCTTAAAAATGATTTTATAATTCCTCGTAACCATCGTACTTGGATGATATCATGGAAAGAACATTTCCCCTTGATATTTCATTGTCAGAATATGTTCCTCGTTAGCATAATTTTGTTGTTCGATGCTCTCCTGAAAATTTTCATAATATTGGGGAAACATCTCGCATAGGGAAGAACAACATATTGATAACGTGGATGCAGATGTTCACCCTAACCCTTCTGTCTCTGCAATTGCATCTTTTGAGCAAGGCCAAAGGTTGTAAAACAACCATGGTGGAGGAAATGATGACATTGTATGTGATGATTTGGATGATAGTTTGATTGCCCATTTGTTTGATAATTTGGAGCCAGTTGGTCGAAACATCAGATCTTCCAATCCCCCTTCTCAAACTAATGTTTTCCCACGAACAAAATCATTCATCCCTAATAGCATTTCATGTGGAACAATTTAGGTAACACAATGATATTTGGACGATTGTTTCAATAGTGGTTGTTATATTACATTCCTCTATTTACAATTTTTTTTTACTAAACTTATAAGGTATTTTCTTCTCTTGGAATAGGATACAACTCATTTTAATAGAGGTCTATAAATTAACTCCCCAAGTGATCCATCTACTAATTTGAGAATTGAAGATGAAGCATTTCATAGAGTTCCACTGCATTCTCCTCGACAATCAAATTGGTAAACTAATGTAAATGTTCAATGTATTTGATTTAATTTTTCATTTTTTGAATTTTTAGTAGGTTGGACATAAATTTTACGGCATACATTATTTTCTTCAAACATGACACAACTCATTTCAATATATTCATACAAAATAACTTCGTAGATGTTCCATCTAATGATGTTATAAGTGAAGAGGAACCATCTCATAGCGTTCATCCACATCGCCAAAAAAATGTAAATGTTAAATGCATTTGATATTTTCCTAATTTTTTCATTTATTTTTAGTTGTACATTGTATTTTATAACCTTTTATGAAAAAATCATGATTTCATCTTATAAGGTTTGAGAAATGGAATCCATAACATTAAATTTTCAAACTAATGTAATGTTCAATGTATTTGATTTAATTTACATTTTTTTATCTTTATTGGTTGGACATTTAGTTTTATAATGAATTTTATTTTGTTGAAACATGAAACAAATTATTTGAATAGAGGCATAGAAACTAACTCCTCAAATGTTCTATTTTTTGATGTTAAAAGTGAATAGAAACCATCTCATAACCTTCATCCACATCTTCAAACAAGTGTAAATATTGAATGCATTTGATTTTTTTCTTTAATTTTTTGATTTATAATTAGTTTGACATTAATTTTTTTTAAAAATTATGCTAAAGACACCTTATCATCCTCTTAGGTTCCAGAAATGCAGACCATAAATTTGGAAAGGCGCTGTCATAGATCTGTTCCACGTGTTTCAAATTTGGGAAGGGAATCTCATGGTGCTGAAAATCAAGTACATTTTAGAAGAAATTATATTCTTACACATCATTCTCCACATGGTCCAACCGATACATATCATATTCATAACATGATTGCAGTGCATAAATATTTCGAGAAAAGATAGATAGCTTGTCAGCTTTCCAAATGTGCCACATCTTCCAAGAATCATATCCTAGAATCCAGGTTTTGAGATTTTCTTAAGGACCTGTTTGCAGACGAAGAATGAAAGAGGTTCCCATCGTTTTTCTGGACATAATAACATGGATCCTAGTGAGAAATCTCATATTTTAAGAGTTCTTACTCAATTTGAAGAAATGTTAATAGCACGTGTGAATCCTATTTTGCAAGTGACAGATGCTCGAGGTGGGAAATATAAGTATAGCGGCCACACAATTACCTTTCCCCAAGATATTTCTACAATTGCACAAATTCTTCCCCGACATGTTGAAAATAATAAATTTCTAATTGTGAGGAGACATGCCACTTAGTATAAATATTATGAATGTTATGTCAGAAGATCTCCAGTTATGGCTGCAATGCTTTTCAAAATTAAATGTGATCAATATTATCGAGATGTTGTAATTGACTATGATTCAGTGAATGATCTGCCTGAAAGATAAATAGATGTCTCCTCCAGGCTTCAATTTGTATTGTGATATTAAAGAATCTAATATCAATGCAACTAATAATGAAGGGTTTCTTGTTGAGCATTTTCCCTCTTATCCTTCTTATTTTGTTGCTCGCCTACCCAACGAATGGATAGAAGTGGAAGAAATTAGAGAATTTCTTGATAATATTGGTTCTTAACATGTTCAAGAAATGGATTGGCCCAATATTTCAACCTCTCTGGTGAATGAATATAATACTGAGGGGTTATTAGATATGGAATTCCCCACATTGTTCCCCACTGGTCATGTTGATTGGTTGCAACCATGTATTTGTAGTGTTTGTATAAATTTTAATACAATTATGTATTACCTGGATTCTCTTGATCTGACAATTATATGTCATTGTTAAATATAGAATCACTTCTACAAAAAAATCTTGTGGAATTTAAAACACAATCGCCAATTGCAATATCAAGAAGAAATATCAATCACACATAACATAGATGTTTTTACTAGGAAAGCATAAAGCTAAAAACCACACTATCATATTTTATGTATATATCATGAATCATGAAAAAATATCATACAAAACTCTAAACCAAGATCTCTCGGTACAATATACAATTGTCTCACACTGTCATACAAAATTGGCAAATTCATGTGCCAATTTACTACCTCTAGACAGCCTTCCTCCACTGCGCAATCCCAGCTGATAGCAATCCCAGAATGAATGGAATCTTTCTCACCTTGACTGCGCAATCCTCACTGGCATCTCCAATGTGTGTGTAGTTGCATGAGTGCACCCACTAACATCATAACTGATAGTAAAACTATCCCTTTCACCTACATCTCAATTGGGTCTCCACTAGATCTGACATGCATGTAGTTAACAGTAATAAATCTTCAGTTGCATGTGAGACCACTGATTGTGAATTAATTAATAATTAATTCACTGATCTCTCACTAGTGTATCTTCAGTTACAACTAGCACAACTGAGTTTAACTCACTTAACTGAGTTAAACTACTTTACAACTCACATAACTACACATCCAACTCTGTTACAACTTCAAATCACTTAGTTACAACTAAGTCCACTTGCATGTCCCACCAACCAACCTTTGAACTTGAATTTCCTATAGCTAACTAATTTTCCACTTCAGTTAACTATTTCCAAGTGCTCATTGAGAATAGATTATTGTTTATTGTCCAACTATTATTAAGGGATAATAATAGTCGACATGCATATATAAATAGGCATGTGATCTATAAATAGAACTCGCACATACATCTATAAATAGACCATAATATTTAAATAGAATTTTCGCAACCATCTATAAATAGACATCATCTATAAATAGAAGCATTTATAAATAGACCTCCACCTAAAAATAGCTTGAGGATCCATCGTAGTGTAGGTGAATAATTTTCACTAGGACCTTCTTGTTGAATCTCAACCATCCCTCTCAACATGAAAGGGATTATCCTTCACCCTAATCTTGTCTCTATGGTATTCGAATTTTCTCCTGGTGTGCGCCTTCGTCAGAATGTATGCATCCTAATATTCCATAGAAATGTACTAAAGCAACATGATCTTCCGCTGCACATAATCTCTGACATGATGATACCATATATCTATATGCTTAGATCTATCATGAAACACAGGATTAATCAAGAATTTAGTGCAACTTTGATTATCAAAATGAATCATTATCGGATCTAAATGAGAACAAAATAAACCAAGAAAGATCTTTCTCATCCAGATAGCCTCACATGCAGCTTTACTCACTGCCATGTATTTTGATTTCACTGAACTGAGTGCCACAGATCTCTGCTTCTTGTTGTACCAAGAAATAGTTGTAGATATGATACTAAATATCCCCCCTAATTTGCTCTTTCTTTCTGTTGGGCTTCCTACCCAATCTGCATCCGTGAAGCCATGTAACTTCACCTCATTCATTTTTCTATACCATAAGCCATACTCAGATGTGCCCCTTAGGTATCTCAGGACATGCTTGCTTGCCTTCCAAAAGAGCTTGGTAGGCTTAACCATTGCTTGACTTAGCTGGTTAACCGCATAGAAAATTTTTGGTCTCATGTTCACTAGATACATTAGCGAACCCACTAACTATATATAGACAGTAGAATCCACTACCTCTCCAGATGTAGCATCCTCTTTCCTCTAGTTTCCTGGCAGAGGAGTATACATGGGTTTGCAGCCCTCCATGTGAAACTTACCTAGTATCTCCCATGCATACTTTCCTTGAGACACAAAAATTTCACCATCTCGCTGCCAGATTTCAAATCCAAGGAAATAATGAAGGAGGCCTATATCCTTCATCTTGAACTCCTTTTCAAGGTCCTCCTTGCATGAGTGTATCAGCTACTCATCACTAGACAGTATTAAATCATCAACATAAAGAACAGTGCTTAAAAGCTTACCCTCCATGTCTGGTGAAATAGTTGCCTATCCGAGTGTACCAAGCACGGGGTGCTTGCTTCAGCCCATACATCTCTCTTTTGAGTCGGCACATATGAGACTCGGTGCTCAAGGTCTCAAATCCTTCAGGTTGCTCTATGTACACCTCTTCCTCAATGATCCCATTGAGAAACACAGTCTTCACATCCATCATATGAATGCGCTAACTAATTTGCACCTGTTTTGTAGGTAAATCCCCTCTATGGACAAAGGCGATCCCTCTAGCCCTTGGGTGGGTCTAGCAACTATGATAACATACTAACATCTACCTTCCTAGATTGTAAATGAAATTCAGAGCAAGGAAGATGACCTACCTTGTTTTGATGCTATGTGGTCATCTTTCGTCGAAGGTTCTTGATGCGTCACTCTCCTCAAGCTCGATACACACTGCTACCAACATTCGATTATCTGTATAGAAAATCAAGACACCACGACAAGCGTAAAATCACGACAAACATAAAACAATTACAACCTATCTAACTGATCAATGAATGCTATAAATCTCATTATAAATGTAAACAAGAGTGGAATATAAACATCAGATGCATTTTATTATGATAAAGACAAGAGGAGTTTAAAACCAAGCCTTGATGTTGAGGCTCTCCTTCGGTAGGTCTGTATCCAAGCACGTTTGTAGCACTTTCATACAAAAAGGTCTAAGATCTCACTATGTTCCTAACACAAAAAAACAATCACACTCTACACTATTCTCCTGAAGCTATGATTGCTTCTCCTCTCTAGCTAACTCTCTAAGGTAGCAGAGGTGAAAGAGGTCTCCTTATATAACAATGGAAGAGGAGGTTATGGGCCCTCAAATAATGGGAAAAGAGCTTATCCTTTGGAGTAGTTCCTATTTATTGGGAACAAGAAGCCCAAAGGGGAATTCCTCGGCCATATCCTCAAAACAAACTTCCAGCTTGCTGCCTCGCGAAGCTTATAGTCACAAAATCTTCCTTTCTATTTAAAAAAAAAATCCATATAAGGATCGACGCAGGTCTGACATTAAGACAGAGCGCTGATTGGTGCGGGTCATAGGGAAAATCTCTACTATTGGTGTGGGTCAAACACTGAGACAAAGCGCCGACCTTGAAAGCCAGGTTTATATAGGGATCTTCCAGAAAATTTGTAAAGGGAGATGAATTGGCATACAAGGTGTGGTTAAAGGGTATGAATTCCATGCTTGGAAAGTACATAAGGGTCATTGTATGGGTCCTCCAAGATCAAGGAACGACGAGTAAAAGGGCAGTGACAAATTTCTGTCTAAAATATGCCCCGTAAAGTATGAATTCTGAACATGAGTGAGGGGTGAAATTCTTTACAAGTACGTGCAAGGAACCAGATGTTGTTGTCAGGAGACTTGAAAATCAAGCATAGATACATATACATAACTAGAATCTATGATGAAAATACATGAATCAAGGTATGGACATGACCATCCATAAAAGAGACCATGGTATGGTCGCAGCCATCCATATGAAAGAAAAAGGTATCCAATCATGGATAAATCATATCACCTCACAACCTGGATTTTAGAGAATAAAATCCAGGGTCTTGCGCTCCGTCACAACCCGATCAAGTACAATTTCATGCATGTGAATAACTGAGCTGAAGTCCATGTAGGAAAACCACCTGCTTAACAGCCAATGATGAAAGATGTTAACAAGCACGAGAGAAACCACCAATGATAACAATGGCTCTCAAGGTAAAACTAGCATAATCCGTGAAATGTGAATAGTGAACTGGAGTCCAACACCCGTGAAATCACACGATCAAAGGCCAATGATGAGAACCTATCGTTGAATGCGAAGAAATTTCCATTAGGGCATGTAAGCTCTAAGGTACTAGAAAGGAGTCTCTAGATCAACTTCCTAGATAATGAGCTAAACTCGACAGGAAGAAATCCGTTGAAGGAGGGTCATAATGAATCCCACATCATCAACATCAAACAGAGGATGTAAACTGAGTGTGAATCAAGACTAAAACAGAGGATCAAGGAATATAGAAACTACAGAAGGATTTTCTCTTGAACATATTGGCGACACGACTCTGGAATTTGGTATCATTTGACTCAAATAGGATCAGAGGTCATGTTGACAAGATTGGTAATCGAATGAGAGGCAAACGGATTTCCCAAACCCATGGAGGAAAAGTGACAGAGTGAAGATATCCCAACCCAACACGAACTAAAAATAAGTGTCATGTTCAAGAGTGACATACTGCCGACACAACTGACGAATAACTTCCATTTTCCCCCACCATTTATGGCAAGTACCTCTTTATTTTTACACAAGCTTGAAGAGGATAGCATATGCTTTTCATATAAGTTTGGCCTTTAGAAAAATCCATCCTAGTACATTTTATGAGCCCTAGGTAGGAGGAACTCGGTAACATCATGGTGATGAATTTCGATGTCATGTAAGTTTTAATGAGTCTAAAAAAGGAAGAACTCGACATATTTTCATGTTTAGAGAGTTTGAAAAGAAGCAGAAAAGAAAAATCCAACAAGTCCCTTTTCATAGGTAGTCTCACAGATCCGAAAAGGTAGAAAATTGTGTCTGAGATAACCTCTTAGTCACGATAGGCTAAGGTATTCCTTTTTTGTAAGTAATCTATCCCAACCCAAAAAAGGGGTAAATGTATACTAGGTAGATATTGTTTCGCAGCCATTTAACGAGTTCAAAACGACAAGAGTCTCGGAAATCTTCTCAATTTTTAAGAGTCGGAAAAGAGCTGAAAGTTGACTCCTCCTGGAGTAACGAGTGGCATTAAGGGTAGCAACTAGTTCCGATGATGGTGGAACTACTCAGAACAAGTAAAGGTTAAGAGGCTGGCTAACAAGACCACACATTGCAGCGGTTCTTTAGGAACGGGTAAAAAAATCACGTGAGGGCATATGATCAGCCGAGCAGATGGTAACGATGGAATTAGAAAACCAAGGCTCATCTAGAAAAATAGGCTGATAAAAAGGCAATCACGAGAGGTAAAATAAGGATGGTTTCATTTTTACACAAGCTTGAAATCAAGAAACTCTACTTGAAATTGGTTTCATTTTTACACAAGCTTGAAATTGAAACAAACTATGCTTGAAACTGGTTTCATTTTTACACAATCTTGAAACAAATATAAACTATGATTGAAGAGGTTTGCATGCCCCCAGCATGGTGACTCAATTTGAGGTACATGCCCCCCAAGCTTCAGTGCATTCACCGGAGTAGACTGCTAGTTAATGACAGGTGGATGGAATGAAGGTTCTATTATGAGATCAAGAGAAAGAATCAATTGGGATTTTACAATATCTAATCAAAATCTCAAAGTGAAAAGGGAACCTATTTCATTGTTTAACGAGGTTGACATAGTAAAAGAAAGATCCTCATGAGAACTTGTTTCATTTTTTAAGGAGCTTGACACAAGGAAACGAACTTTTCTCTGAACACCTTGTTCAAGACATAGAATAATTCATGGCTTCCAAGAGGTGCTCATCCGATGGGAGAGCAACATTCAGGATATCATGTTCCAATGCCCCCAAAACAGGGTACACTATAGCACTATCACTGAATGTGGGCATGGGACAGGTAGCCACATAATTAACATGTGGTTGGGAGGACACCACCAGCAGGTAAGGAATAGGAAGGGACGGCTGTAGACTAGATGGCACATCAGGACCAAAGAATGAAATATGATCAATGGCCACAATCTGACCTTCGTGTGGAAAAAATATCACATGAAAAAGGGAAGAGACAAGCGCCCCAATGGCATAAGCATAGTCGTGACAAAGGAGTAAATTAAAATTCAAGGGGCCTTGGACCACCATTACGTCTATATATACTTTTTTTCATCCCAAAGTAATAGGCAACTTCAGAAGGATCCCTAATGGTTGACTTGTTCCTCTATTAAAAGCAAACAAATTATGAGTAACAGGAACAAGCTGTGGAGAACCCAAAGCTTGCCATGTAGTTGAGGATAGAATACTAACCGAGGCGCCTTCATCTATAATTGTGCATGGTACGACCATATTTCAAGCATGTACAATGATCTCAAAGGGCACGTAAGAAAGAAGATGGTATCCTGTAAATCGACTCCAATCAAAGGAAGCGACCAAACTACATGGAGGGGGTGCCATAGGAATAAGAGGATAACCCCCTTGCGTTATGGGAATAGAAATACCATCCTTCTGAATTCCAGGAATGAGAGAATGAGGATCACTTTCGGGGACTATGGTGACAGGAGGTGGAGGATCACCCTCCTGGATCATGGAAACAAGAGGATCACCCTCCGATCCTGGAGAATCAAAGGAAACAAAAGGAACCTGACTGGGATGAGACCTGCTCTCGACGAAAAATAACTAATGGACCATATGTGGAGCTAGGTCGTCCTTCTTCTCAACCAATGATTGGGCAGAAATGGACTCAGGAGACTAACTTTCAGAGAGAGTGGGTTTGACTAGAGATGAATCCTGATCAATGGGTTGATCAACTATTAGAGGACTCGAATAAAAATTCCGATAACTGACGGGAAGACAGGACTCAGAAGCTGAAAGGGTATCCAACACTTTAGAGGCTTCCTCCATATAAGGACAGAGGTGAATGGGATGGTTCCCTTCACACAACCTGCAGGGAAATTTGATCTTACCCTGTTTCTTACGAGTCTCATTATATTTAGCTGAAGGCTCATCATCAACATGATGCCTAGAGGTTGATGATGAAGGGAGAATCAGGCTAATAGACCACACTTCTAGTACTTTTGGAATACCAGGGAAATCATGAAGAAGGTGTTTACCCTAACATAGCTTGCAAGGGAATTTGACTCTGCGAGAAAGAGTGGGAGGTTTCTTGATATTAGCTGCATGGGTAGAAATAGTTGTTGATTTTCTCCAAGCTTATTTTCCTTCTTTTTCTTCGTCTTATTCTTCTTCTTCTTAGCCACCTGGTTACTAGAATCCAGACTTTCACTAGCCGAAGAGGAAGAATGAGGTGAAGAAATAGGAAAAAAAGGTGAGTTTTTAACATGATGTTGTTCAGGAGAAGGAGACATTTGAACAGAGGTTGGGACACTCGAGACCACCGAGGTCAAAAATAACCATACGGGAAAACCAACAATTAACCTAGGAAGGGACAATGTTGCCATATAAGGAGCACCAACATTCCCAAAATAAGGAAAAGGACCAGGATTCCCTTCGGATGGGATTCCTTGGTTGGAGAACTCTGGAAACATTTCCATTGGAAAAAACCCTCAAAAAATCACTAATGAATATAAATTTAACCAGGAATATTTCGTGGGCAGTTTAATTTTAAGACACTAAAACAAAACTCTGCCTTTTCATATTTTAAGAGTCAAGAAAAGGAGAAAAGGTGACTCTAGTCACTTTCAGTTTGAACGAGCATGAAAGGACAAGTGCTCGATGATCTTTTCAATTTTAGAGAATCACAAAAAGACCAAAATGACTACTCAGGTAATCTAAGCAAGAGGGTGTACCAAGTTTTCGTGAACTGCAATATACACCGTGGTGATCAAATGAAAGAGAAATTACCAAGGACTTAATGTGTGTTCAGGCAGTCTCCCCAAATGCTGTGTTTGGTGTATCACGGTTACAGGGTGGTAGACTCGGCTTCCTACAAATAAAGGATTTCAAGCTATGAGGATCTCCCTTTATATACTCGGTAGTACAGGGAGCAGAAGTCCGTGCTAGCACTGTCTACTGCCATATGGTGAATGACAGCAACTAGGTTTAATGACGTTGGAACACGTCACTAGCCTAGACCTCTAAATATGTGCATTAAGTTTAAATGCTTCCTTAGGTTGATTGAATAAATTTTACAGTTGATCTTGTATTATGTCTCAATTCCAAGGCCCTATAGTTGTCATTAGAGAACTTCTATATGCAACTATATGAGAAAATAAACCTTTCAAGTCGATGAATGCTATTTAGTTAAGGGAAGAGTCTCAAAAAATTATGCAACAAACAGTAATACTGAAAACGAAGTTTTTTCCTAACTAGATGACTTTCACTATTCAAAAGTAATCTAAAACATTCAATGATGTGAATTATGCAATGTAATCTATGCAAAATACTCTTTTTGAAAACTATGCAATCGTAATCTATGCACAATTTCCATTTTCTTTTGAATGAATAAGAATGCACTCAATGCATTTTTCGATGAAATGAGAATCTACTTAATGCAAGATTTTAATGAAATAGAATGCACTCAATGTGACCTTTAGTTTCCAATCATTAAACAATGTAATCTAAATTCAATGATTAATTTCAAACATGAATTTTCAATGCAACTTGATCTAATGCATTTTAATGAAAAGCAAACTTTGAGATGAAAACTAAATGAACGCAAATTCACTTAATGCAAAAGGGATGCAACAAACATTAAGAATACAATCATGCTTTGAACACTTTGTAATGAAATTCCTCAAAAGTCTACGAGACATATGATTTCAACGACAAAGAAGACTTCCAAAGCATGGGATCAAAACAAGGCATTCATTCCCTTTTACATCAAGAAATCAAAGAAAGAAGACTTTTCAACTGAACAATGAGCAATGTAATCTATGCTCATAAGCGAACAAGCGGACTGAATGAACTCGAGATACAATTGAGACTTGAACACTCAATCAACCAAAAAGCAAAAGGCAATCAAATAATGATGGCTCACCAAGCAGGGAAGCTGACTCAATCAGCAAGGCGTTGTCTCGTGAAGCATGCAACCAAGCAATTGATGCACGATCCTAGAAAAACTAGGATGTAAGGATGCACGTCCCAAAAAACAACCAAAAACCAAGCCAATGAGTCAATAAAACCAACTTGAGTGAAGGGGATAAAATGTAAATCATACAGAGAAAAAGACCGGAAGGGCAAGACACACTGGTGAAAGACTTAGGGAAAAAATCTTAATTTTTCACACATGTTGGAATTGGCACGAATTTAGGGGCTGAAACTAGTGCCAACGACCCATTGGCGCAGCTTGCTAACTAACAACTAGAGCCAATCGGCACGACTCTTAGACAACTAAAAGTGCCAATGCCTGAAAAATAAAAAATAAAAAATTTCTCATAACCAAGACCAGACTCACCACTTCAAGAAAAAACTAAAAGATTGTAATTGATGAAAAACATAGGAACAACAGAGAAATGTCCGTTCGACTAAACTCATCGAATTACTAAGACCTCAAAGAGTGACAAACTCAAAGGAAACTCCCCAGCAGAGTCGCCAATTTATTGTGTAGGTAAATCCCCTCTGCGGACAGAGGCGATCCCTCTAGCCCTTGGTTGGGTCTAGAAACTACGAGAACATACTAACATCTACCTTCCTAGATTGTAAATGAAATTCAGAGGAAGGAAGATAGCCTACCTTGTTCTGATGCTATGTTGTCATCTTCCGTTGAAGCTTCTTGATGCGTCGCTCTCCTCAAGCTTGATACATGCTGCTACCAACGTTCGATTATCTGTACAGAAAATCAAGACACCACGACAAGCGTAAAATCATGACAAACATAAAACAATTACAACCTATATAACTGATCAAGAAATTCTAGAAATCTCATTATAAATGTAAAAAAGAGTGGAAGATAAACATCAGATGCATTTTATTATAATAAAGACAAGGGGATTTCACAACCAAGCCTTAATGTTAAGGCTGTCCTTCAGCAGGTCTGTATCCAGGCACGTTTGCAGCACCCTCATACAAAAAGGTCTAAGATCTCACTATTTTCCTAACACACAAAAACAATCACACTCTGCACTGTTCTCCTGAAGCTATGATTTCTTCTCCTCTCTAACTAACTCTCTAAGGTAGTAGAGGTGAAAGAGGTCTCCTTATATAAAAATGGAGGAGGAGGTTATGGGCCCTCAAATAATGGGAAAAGAGCTTATCCTTTGAAGTAGTTCCTATTTCTTGGGAACAAGAAGCCCAAAGGGGAATTCTTCAGCCATATCCTGAAAACAAACTTCTAGCTCGCCGCCTCGTGAAGCTTCTAGTCGCGGAATCTTCCTTTCTATTTAAAAAAATTTCCAAAAGAGGATCAACGTGGGTCTGACATTAAGACATAGCATCGATTGACATGGGTCACAATGCAAATCTTTGCTATCAGTGCGGGTCAGACATTGAGACAAAGCGTCGACCTTGAAAACCAGGTTTATATAGGGATCTTCCGGAAAATTTGGAAAGGGAGATGAATTGGCAGAAAAAGTTTGGTTCAGGGGTATGAATTACATGCTTGGAAAGTACACAAGGGTCACTATATGGGTCCTCCATGATCAAGGAACGAGGAGTACAAGTTCAGTGAAAAATTGTTGTGTAACGGCGTTGAGAGAGCAAGGATGGTCCTTATGGAATAATACCCTGTGACAAGTGCAAATATTTCTTCATAATCAATCTCCTCGATCTGTGAGAAGAATCGTGCCAAAAATATGGCCTTGTACTTCTCAACACTCCCATCAGCAGCTTGATTTACCTTATAGATCCATCTCAAACCTGCCACTGATTTATCAACCGTCCTTGGAACAATGTCCCAAGCACTGTTTTTGACAATGAAGTCATACTCCTCCACCATTTCATCTACCCATGTGGGCTCCTGCACTGCTTCCTGAAAGGAATATGGCTCAATCCCAATACATTTTCTCATGAGAGCCATGTATCCAGTAAATCATTCAAGAGACTATCTTTGTCTGTGTTGTAAATTGGGGGCTCCTACATTCTTTGCAGCATCAAGTCTCAACCTATCAGCTTCTGTGGTACAGCATATGCCTGTTCTGATTTTTTACTCTACATTAGTGGACTCCTCCACTCCATGAACCTCCTCCTATGGCTATTCCACATCTAGAGACTCATCTTTGGAACCATCAGTTCCCCCTCCGCATGCAATTCTAGCTCCCTCTCAAGTGACAATCGCATGGCTTTACCCTCATCGAATTTTATATCCCGTCACATAATATTCATCTTACTGTTAGGAAAATACACACAATAATTATGTTGTGTTTCTATGTACCCAAAAAATATCCCAACTTCAGCAGTCAACTCTAGCTTCTTCCTGGCATTCTTGGTCACATGCACATAAACAGATGAGCGAAAAATATTAAAGTGAGAAACATCTAGTTTCTTACCAGTGAAAGCTTCTTCATGTGTACCCATGCCAAGTACTCTATGAGGACAACGGTTTTGCACATAAACCGCAGTGTTGCATGCTTCCGCCCACAAATGCATTAGTACTCCCTAATCATGAAACATTGCTCGTGTTGCTCCCACAATCGTTCTGTTTTTCCTCTCCGTGACCCCATTTTGCTGTGGGTTATGAGGTGTTATGAGTTCTCTTCCAATTCCTTCTTTGCTACGGAAGTCTTTGAATTCATTACAGATGTATTCTCCACCATTATCGCTCCTCAGAGCCTTCACTTTCTTCCCTGACTCTTTCTCCACAAATTCCTTAAACTCATAGAACTTTGAGAATGTTTGATCCTTCTTCTGCATGAAGAAGATCCAGCATTTACGAGAAAAGTCATCAACAAAAATAACATAATACTTATGTTTTTCGGTTGAAGCAACCGATAATGGTCCACACATGTCTGTGTGACCTCTCTTTAGGATCATCGAAGCACAGTTCTCCTTTTAATGAAAGGTGGACTTTACATACTTGCCCATGGTGCAACCCTTGCACTGATCTAACTGAGCAAGTGTTCCCATTGGAATTCCAGTAGATATTTGTTGCATGAATTTCAAGGCTCCATGATGAAGATAGCCCAATTTCCTATGCCATAATTCGCCCTCATCCTGGCTCACCACATTTTCTGCCTTTCCCATCATGGCAGTGTAGCCATCTACCTCCAGCTTGTAGAGATTCTTAACTCGAATCCCTATCCTCTTGGCTTGACCCGTTGTTTTATTTTGCATGAAATATTTTCCATCGCTAAAAACAACGTCATAGCCTCTGTCCTCCAACATTGCGACTGAGACCATTTTTTTCTTCATACCTGGAACATGCATAACATCTTTCAATTTAAATGGTTTACTTGAATCCCTCTAAAAGGCAATGGTACCAATTCCAGTCGCACTGTATCGTCCATCATCGCCCATCTCTATATGCATATGGAGATATTTCTCCTCTAAGTCACTGAAAAGCTCCTTATCTCCCGTCATGTTAAAGGAAGCGCCACTATCCAAATACCACACCGATCCCAATGCACTTGACACTATGCATGTTATAAAGGAGAATTCAAGTTCAAATTGCGAGGCAAGGACCTCACCAGCTGCAGCTCCAACAGCCTTCTTGTTCTTCTTCTTTTGCAGATAATTAGTAGTGAGATGCCCATGTTCATGATATTAAAAACACTTCACTTTGGAAAAATCCAACTTCTTGCCTTTAGACTCGGATTTTGAATGGAATTTCTTCCCCTTCCCTTTCCTTTCCTTTGTAGCCAAAGAAAAATCCTCTTCATCATCATGATTTGATGAATATCCATCTCTGGAGTTCCGCCTGAACTCCTCCTGCACTAGATCCGACCACAGTCGTTCCCAATCTGGTAGTTTTTCCCATCCGTTGACAGATTCTTCATAACTGTGCCAACTCTTAGGAAGTACCAAGAGAGCCAAGCTTACGAAATCATCATTAGCAATAGTTATTCCCACACTCCCCAGTTCATCCTGAAATTAGACAAACTTTAATAGATACTTTGGAATGTTTTTGCCCTTTTCCATCTTGATCTTCCTGACTTTATCTTTGAGTGAAAATTTCCTATGTTCACTGCTGCTTTGGAAAATATTTTTCAAAGCCTTCCACATAGCATATGGTGTGGCTTTCCCATGAAGTCTTAAGACAATGTGGTCTCGTACACCTTCCAAAAAAATCCTCCTCGCCTTTGCCACTTTCTTTTTCCATGCATCAAGTAATGCAACATTTGTCGAAGTGGGCTTAGGAACATCACTGTCGATGAATTCCTTCAAGCCATTAGCTTCAAGCATCACATCCATCCTATCCTTCCAGGAAATGTAGTTTGAGTTTCCCTCGAGTGCATACTCTAGATGCAAGCCATTGAAATCCATTTCGATGTTTACTCAATTGTAGCACCAAGAAAATATTTATGCAAATTAGAATTCTTTCCACCAACAAACTAAGTCCTGCTTAAAAATTCAAATCTTATGTGCTCTGATACCATGTAGAAATTTTAATACAATTATATATTGTCTAGATTCTCCTGTTCTAACAATTATATGCCACTTTTAAATACAGAATCGCTTCTACAAAAAAATATTGTGGAATTTAAAACATGATCACCAATTGCAATATCAAGAAGAAAGATAAATCACACATAACACAGATGTTTTTACTGGAAAGCATAAATATAAAAACCCCACTATAATATATTATGTATATATAATGGATCATAAAACAATCTCATACAAAACTCTAATCCAAGATCTCTCAGTACAATATACAATCCTCTCACACTGTCATACAAAAATTGGCAAATTCATGTGTCAATTTACTACCTCTAGACAACCTACCTCCACAACGCAATCCTAGATGATAGAAATCCCTGAATGAATGGAATCCTTCTTGCCTTGACTCCACAATCCTCATCGGCATATCCAATGTGTGCATGATTGCATGAATTCACCCACTAATGTCACAACTAATAGTCAAACTGTCCCTTTCACCTACATCTCAACTGGGTCTCCACTAGATCTGACATGCATGTAGTTAACAGTAGTAAATATTCAGTTGCATGTGAGACCACTGATTGTGAATTAATTAATAATTAATTCACTGATCTCCCACTATTTTATCTTCAGTTACAACTAGCACAATTGATTTTAACTCACTTAATTGAGTTAAACTACTTTACAACTCACATAACTACACATCCAACTCTTTTACAACTTCGAATAACTTAGTTACAACTAAGTCCACTTTCATGTCCCACAAACCAACCTTTGAACTGGAATTTCCTATAGCTAACTGATTTTCCACTTCAGTTAACTATTTCCAAGTGCTCATTGAGAATAGATTATTGTTGACTATCCAACTATTATTGAGGGATAATAATAGTCGACATGCATCTATAAATAGAACTCGCACATACATCTATAAATAGACCATCATCTATAAATAGAATTTTCTCAACCATCTATAAATAGACATCATATATAAATATAATTTTCTCATGCATCTATAAATAGATCGCCACCTAATAATAGCCTGAGGCTCCATCCTAGTGTAGGTGCATAATTTTCACTAGGATCTTCTTGTTGAATCTCAACAGTGTTAAACTTCATGAGTATGCATTGCATCTTCTTAGATACTATGATTAGAGGTTTGGAAGCCAACCTCACTTTTGATATTACCTATTTAAAATGATAATGCGGCATAGGAGCCAAGAAACTACTGTAGTTTTTGTGAATAAAAATTTACATGATAACTCACCGACAACAATTGAAAACTTGCGTCACCAACTTTCTCATTTACCAAATAATAAGTTCGCTGAGAATCTTATGCGGTTTGGTTCTTCTCTAAGAGGTACAATGGCGTACTGGAATAAATTTAGGTTTGAATTTACAGACATGATTACTCAATTAGGATGTCTATATTTGTTTTTTATTTTGAGTGTAGCTAACACAAAGTGGCCAGAGTTGCATAACCTCATGCCTGTACCCTCACATTCTCGTTCCTTAAATAAGCATTGTATGAAATTTGAGAATGTTATCTAGTACCCTCATATTTTTTCCACATTTATGCACCATAGATTCAATATATTTCAAGAGGAATTTATCCAAAAATATATTAAAACGAAAAACTATTGGTACAGGTCTGTGTTGTTGAATTTATTTTCTCTTCATTATCAATTTCTTATTATGGTTCTATTAATATTTTGCAGTAACTTTATATTCATTTTCTTCATATATGAGTGGCAGCATAGAGGTTCAACACATATCCATGGTTTCCTATGGTTGCAAGGTTATCCTGACATGGAAAGACTTGATTGGTCAAATTCTTCTGATTTACAACTTGCAAAGAGATTCTTTGACAAGTATATAATTGCATGGAATCCACATGAAATACATTGTCAGAACATAATGGTTCAAAGAAGTCTCAATGATGACCCTTCCCTATTGAATACTGATCATATTTTCTCTTGCAATCCTCATAATGATTATGAATAATTGTTAAACCGTGTCCAAAGGAACACAAAGTGTAGTGTGGATTCTTGTTTGTGCAAAAAGGGCAATATTCTCACATGTCAGTATAATGCTCCATGGGATCTTTCTAAGGAATCAAGATTGTTCATAGATGATCAAGGAAGAAAATAATATGACCAAGAAATGATGATAAGCTCAATTTACATAACATTTACCTTCTAACAATGTGGCGTGAAAATTTTGATTTCCAACCAGTGCTTTCTCAGTATGTTGTCCTGAAATATATTGCTAAGTATGCATCAAAAGCAGAGAAAAGCTCTAAAAGTTATCATGATATGTTAACTAGAATTTAAAATTATATTTCCTATGAGGATCATGTTTTATGTGCTTAGAGAAGGTTTCTTGCAGAAACGATTGTTGACCATGACAATGGAGCACAAGAAACATTCCTTATGCTGCTTAAGCTACCTCTTGTTGTCTCTAGTCAAAATTTTGTTTCCTTAAATGTTGGAAGAAAGGTTTTCAGGAAAATATCAAGGGATGGCATGAAATTTTCATCTAAGAATAATTTTGTTCAAAATTATCAGAAGATGAATTTTTTCCTTGAAAATCTATCTTTGATAGAAACATCAAAATCTTGGACATTTGAGAGCAAGCATAAAAAATATCCTTGGAAGCCTAGAGATGTTCATGTTCTTGTTTGGGTTTGGCCATGGTTTTATTCTATTCCTAGTGAGGGTTCAGACGAATTTGAAACCTTTTGCTGGACATAATTTCTCTTGTACAAGCCATTTCATGACATTTATGTGGAGATTGGGCTTTCAGCTAAAATTATTGTTGAAAATTTGAGGAATTTCTAATATCGGGCATGACATGTTGATCGAAATCCATCAATTGTCGACAATATTGAAGATGGAGAAGATGGTGACTGTTTTTACTAGGAAATGAATATTGAAGATGATTTTCAAGAACAGAAATGTTTCTCTCGCTTGGTTCCACCAAATAATGTGAATGTTTTTTATCTTCACACCCTTGGTCGAAGGGATTTTGATATATCCTTTGACTGGAAAAGTACAACTATTTCTGATGATGTGGCTGAAGAAGCTATTAATTTTATAAGGAATGGAAAATAAAGGGGTGATATTTTTTATCTTTCAAGTATAACATTTGCATCTCTAGATTCATTGGAAGGAAAACACTAACTTGTTTTTGAAATTATTTTAAGGCCTTTTACTAAATATGATATTTGTGAAGATCTTCTTATGATTGTTCAGGGCACTATAGCCACTCGCAAGTCTTTCCTTATCCATTTTATATTTGAAGATATTTCAAATTTTTCAAGTAATGGAATATTTCATTTGCTTCTTCTTGCCCCAACAAGAATATTCGATATGTATTGATTGACGAAATGAGATTTCTAAGGTCAAGGTTATTCATGAAAATAGATGCTCGATTATGAGAAGCATTTCCAGAGAAAAAGAATTGTCCTTTGGGTGGAAGATCCATCATCCTTGTGGGTGACCTTGGATAACTACCTCCTGTGAGAGATAAGCCTTTGTATGAAGGTAATACTTTAGGGAAAGTCTTGTGGAAAAAATTTAACATTGTTTTCACTCTTGACACAATATTTTTACAATGGAATAATGAGAAACAATCTTGTTTTCGTTGAGTCCTCAATAACATAAGAAATGTAGAACATGTTCTTGATGATTTGGAGTTTCTTATGTCGCGGGTTGATATGAGGTTGCATCCTAGATAAATGGATTTATTTAATGCACAGTTCACATGTTTCCAACAAATAATTTGGTGTCCTTCCATAACATGCATATTTTGAAATCATTAAATTCTCCAATTGCACGATGATTGTTGAGAATTCAAGGCATTCAAAAATCAATGGTGCCAATGATGATCAATTGGATCGTGAAGTTTTGTTATGTCATGGTCAGAGTGTTACATTGACATGTAATTTGTGGGTTGAAGTTGGTTTAGTAAATGGTGCACTTGGTTATGTGAAGGAAATATTTTATATGCCTACCTCTAAGCCACCTGAGCTTCCAATGTTCACAACTATTGTTTTTGATAAGTATGTTGGTGTTCCATTTGATGCAAGCAATCCAAACATTGTACCTATCACACCAGTGATAAGAGGAAATCGAAAACAAATTCCTTTAAAGATGGCATGGGCTCTTACAATCCACAAGTCACAGGGTTTGACTTTATAACAAGCATCAATTGATATCGGGAATAAATAGCTGCAAGGCCTAACCTTCACAATCATATCAAGAGTGAAATCAATAATTTTTTTATGCATTGCACCGCATTTCTCTTTTCAGCATTATGAAAATATGAAATATAGTGCATATGTTACAATTAGGAAGAAAGAAGAGGAGCAATTGAAGTCCATATCGCTATGACATGCAACTATTAATATTTTTATCTCTTTATAGAATGTTTTTTGAATTTATTTTATTGTTACTTTTAATATAGTAATTATTTTGATATATTAATGAGACAAATAGATTCATCATATTCATAATAATATTTTGGAAAGTTGTTTACATCGTTTTTCATGTTGTTCAATTTACTTCTTTTTTTTAAGTGGTTATTGTTATTTTGTTTACAATGAACCACTTAGAGATAAAAAATCAGTTATATGAGCCAATCATTAAAAATCAAGATTGAATTCCATATCACTATGACATACAATTAATAATATTGTGACATATTTATAGAATGTTTTTTTAATTGCTTTTATTGTCCTCTTTATTTACATTTAGTATAATAATAATTTTCATATATTAATGAAATGAATACATTCTTCATATTCATAGTAATATCTGAGAAAGTTGTTACATCGTTTTTCATGTTGTTCAATGTACCTCATTTTTTAAAGTCGTTATTGTTATTTTGTTTACAATGACCCATTCTGACATATACAACCAATTACATGAGCCAATCATTAAAAATCAAGATTGAAGTCCATATCCCTGTGACATGCAACTAATAATATTTATCAATGTGGTTTGCTAAATATGTTGTGGTTTGGTTCAATGACAACATATTTATATTTTATATTAATATTAAAATAAAATAAATATATACATTAACAATAATTTAAATACAAATATAGAATTACTAACATTATTAATATTTGATTTTAAAAATTAAGTTTAAAAATTTGTGATTTCTTGTTGATTATTGTAATAAGGGTGATATCACTCATTTCATGTGTACAATATGTATTTCTAATAAGGTTTATATTTGTAGAAATTTTATATCATTTGGTTCATGTAGCGTTGGGTTATTTTATAGCATGACGTTTTTAAAATTAATTTTTTTAACAATAATAAAAATGGGGTGTTATGTTATATGTGTGTGTGTGTCTGTAGCTATGCTTAGATGTTTCTATGTCTCTGTGTATTAATTTTGATTTTGTCGTTTTTCCTTTCAATTGTAGACATGAATAATAATGATTGCATCTATTATAATCAAGCGGTGGAAAATATTTCTAGAGTGGTCATTTTTATTGTGTATCTTCGGAACAAATTCGATAGAAAACATGGCTTCCATCCTACTTTTATTGATGAGCATCTTCGTGTGCTAGATGAAATGAAAATGAATGTAAAATACTTGTTGCATGTGCACATGAGAGAGGCTGGGAGGAAAACAAGAAGGGATTGGTTGGAAAGTCTTAAGTATCGTGATCATTATCCTATTGATTTGACTTGGTGTTCATTTTGTCGTCGGTCTAGTTGTGTTTTGGAAGAGGCTAGGATGAACCTGACTAGGATGAGACCCACTCTCGACAGAAAATACCTGATGGACCATATGTGGAGCCAGCTCGTCCTTCTTCTCAACCAATGATTGGTCGGAAATGGACTTGGGAGACTGACTTTCATAGAGATTGGGATTGACTGGAGATGAATCCTGATCAATGGGTTTATCAACTATCGGAGGACTCGAAGAAAAATTTCGATAACCGATGGGAATATAGGACTCAGAAGTTGAAAGGGTATCCAACACTTTAGAGGCTTCCTCCATATAAGGACAAAGGTGAATGGGATGGTTCCCTTCACACAACCTATAGGGAAATTTGATCTTACCCTGTTTCTTACGAGTCTCATTATCTTTAGCTGAAGGCTCATCATCAACATGATGCCTAGAGGTTGATGATGAAGGGAGAATCAGGCTAATAGACCACACTTCTAGTACCTTGAGAATACCAGGGAAATCATGAAGAAGGTGGTCACACTAACATAGCTTGCAAGGGAATTTGACTCTGCGAGACAGAGTGGGAGGTTTCTTGATATTAGCTGCATGGGTAGAAATAGTTTTTGATTTTCCCATAGCTTATTTTCCTTCCTTTTCTTCGACTTCTTCTTCTTCTTCTTAGCCACCCAGTTACTAGAATCTAGACTTTCACTAGTCGAAGAGGAAGAATGAGGTGAAGAAATAGGCAAAGAAGGTGAGGGGTTAACTTTCGAATCAACATGATGTTGTTCAGGTGAAGGAGACGTTTGAATAGAGGTTGGGACACTCGGGACCACCGAGGTCAAAAATAACCATACGGGAAAACCAAAATTTAACCCAGGAAGGGACAATGTTGCCATATAAGGAGCACCAACATTCCCAAAAGAAGGAAAAGGACCCGGATTCGCTTCGGATGGGATTCCTTCGTTGGTGAACTCTAGAAACGTTTCCATTGGAAACAACCCTCAAAAAATCACTAAGGAATATAAATTTAACCAGGAATATTTCATGGGCAGTTTAATTTTAAGACACTGAAACAAAACTCCGCCTTTTCATATTTTAAGAGTCAAGAAAAGGACAAAAGGTGACTCTAGTCGCTTTAAGTTTGAACGAGCATGAAAGGGAAAGTGCTCAATGATCTTTTCAATTTTAGATAATCACAAAAATACAAAAATGACTACTCAGGTAATCTAAGCAAGAGTGTGTATCAAGTTTTCGTGAATTGCAATATACACCTTGGTGATCAAATGAAAGAGAAATTACCAAGGACTTAATGTGTGTGCAAGCAGTCTCCCTGAATGTTGTGTTCGATGTATCACGGTTACAAGGTGGAAGACTTGGCTTCCTACAGATAAAGGATTGCAAGATATGAGGGTCTCCCTTTATATACTTTTCAGTACAAGGAGCACAAGTCCGTGCTAGCACTGTCTACTACCAGATGGCGAATGACAACTACTAGGTTTAATGACGTTGGAACACGTCACTAGCCTAGACCTTTAAATATGTGCATTAAGTTTCAATGCTTCCTTAGGTTGATTGAATAAATTTTACTGTTGATCTTGAATTATGCCTCAATTCCAAGGCCCTACCATTGTCATTAGAGAACTTCTATATGCAGCTATATGAGAAAATAAACTTTTCAATTCAATGAATGTTATTTAGTTAAGAGAAGAATCTCAAAAAATTAAGCAACAAACAGTAATACTAAAAACGAAGTTTTTTCCTAACTAGATGACTTTCACTATTCAAAATTAATCTAAAACATTCAACGATGTGAATTATGCAATGTAATATATGCAAAATACTCTTTTTGAAAACTATGCAATCGTAATCTATGCACAATTTCCATTTTCTTTTGAATGAATAGGAATGCACTCAATGCATTTTTTGATGAAATGAGAATCTACTTAATGCAAGATTTTAATGAAATAGAATGCACTCAATGCAACCTTTAGTTTCCAATCATTAAACAATGTAACCTAAATTCAATGATTAATTTCAAACATGACCTTTCAATGCAACTTGATCTAATGCATTTTAATGGAAAGCAAACTTTGAGATGAAAATTAAATGAACGCAAATTCGCTTAATTCAAAAGGGATGCAACAAACATTAAGAATACAATCATGCTTTGAAAACTTTGTAACGAAATTCCTCAAAAGTCTACGAGACATATGAGTTCAAGGACAAAGAAGACTTCCAAAGCATGGGATCAAAACAAGGCATTCATTCCCTTTTACATCAAGAAATCAGAGAAAGAAGACTTTTCAGCTGAACAATGAGCAATGTAATATATGCTCATAAGCGAAAAAGCGGACCAAATAAACTCGACAGACAGTTGAGACTTGAACACTCAGTCAACCAAAAAGAAAAATGCAATCAAATAAAGATGTCTCACCAAGTAGGGAAACTGACTCAATCAGCAAGACGTTATCCCGTGAAGCATGCAACCAGGCAATTGATGCATGATCCTAGAAAAAATAGGATGTAAGGATGCAAGGCCCAAAAAACAACCAAAAACCAAGCCAATGAGTCAATATAACCAACTTGAGTGAAGGGAATAAAATGTAAATCATATAGAGAAAAATACCGGAAGGGCAAGACACATTGGTGAAAGACTTAGGGAAAAAATCTTAATTTTTCACACATGCTGGAATTGGCACGACTTTAGGGGCTGAAACTAGTGCTAATGACCCATCAGCACAGCTTTCTAACTGACAACTAGAGCCAATCGACACGACTATTAGACAACTAAAAGTGCAAATGCCTGAAAAATAAAAATAAAAAAATAATTTCTCCTAACCAAGACCAGACTCACCACTTCAAGAAAAAACTAAAAGATTGTAATTGATGAAAAACATAGGAACAACAGAGAAATGGTCGTTAAATCATCGAATGACTAAGACCTCAAAGAGTGACAAACTCAAAGTAAACTCCCTAGTAGAGTCACCAATTTATTGTGTAGGTAAATCCCCTCTGCGGACAGAGGCGATCCCTATAGCCCTTGGGTGGATCTAGAAACTACGGGAACATATTAACATCTACCTTCCTATATTGTAAACGAAATTCAGAGAAAGGAAGATAACCTACCTTGTTCTGATGCTATGTTTTCATCTTCTGTTGAAGCTTCTTGATGCGTCACTCTCCTCAAGCTCGATACATGTTGCTACCAACGTTCGATTATCTATACAGAAAATCGAGACACCACGACAAGCGTAAAATCAAGGCAAACATAAAACAATTACAACCTATCTAATTGATCAAGGAATGTTGGAAATATTATTATAAATGTAAACAAGAGTGGAAGATAAACATCAGATGCATTTTATTATAATAAAGACAAGGGGAGTTTACAACCAAGCCTTGATGTTGAGGCTCTCCTTCGGCAGGTCTGTATCCAAGCACATTTGCAGCACCCTCATACAAAAAGGTCTAAGATCTCACTGTTAGTGACCTATAAATATAGGATTCATACTTTTGACTTGACTGATGGTAGTCTTGTAAATATGTACATACTTTGCCTTCTGCAATTTGTATTCCCATATTTTGTAAAAAATCAAAAATAAAAAAGAGGGTTAAAAAATTCCTAAAAGAACAATCAAAGGACTTAGAAAAAATAATATACCCCAAAAGAAAAAATATGAATAAAACATGGAAGTGTGCAAGTATAAATGCCACTAATTTTACTTTTTGCAGTTGATTACGGCAGAGTGTCAATAAATTCCATAATCCATGATGAGTTAAACATTTTAATCTTGACTTGTCATGTTTCAATTTCACTTGTTGTAGATAGAGAATAAAGAATTGTCATACAGTTTAATCATGACAATTCAGTAGTTAGATAGAGAATAAGTGAATCCAAAATTTTAATCTGGATTCATGGATGAGATAAGTGTAGACTTAGATAGTTTTATTGCTTTCAGAAAGAATAAATGTTGTAAAGGTTGCTAGCTCAAATGCACCTCATCAAAATGGAAGAAAAAAATGTTAGCATGTTAAATTGGGTAAGTAGAAGAAGGTGAGAAGCATCATTGTAAATATTATTCATCAAGGCTGCAAATAACTAACTTCCCTTCCCCATAGTCATTTATCATTCTAAACTATCAGTCAGAAAGGCTCAAGGCATTTCCTTGACTTTTGTTGGGACCGGACCGAAAGCTCTATAATTGATCAGTTGAAAGTGTTAAATGTCTATATTAATCCCAAAAATCACATCATTTTCCATTCATGCATTCATTTCCCTGAAAAATCATAAGTAAAAACCTTATGTTTACTTAATGATGCTCTAATCCTTATTTGACTAACTTCCCACATATCATGAAAGCATAAAACCCTCAAAATGACATTTTATCCTAAGTTTGAGTGATGAAGTTATTGTAATGCAAATTTGTCTTTAATCTTCACTTTTCTTAGTTATATTAATGTATTTTGAGTATCCATTTTTTCCTTGTCATATTAACTTTAAATTTTTTAATAATTCCCTAGAAAATAACCTTCTCCTATTTTATATAACTCCTTTTTATTAAATAGCCCCAAAAACCCATTAATATAACTTTAAGCCAAAGTTTATTATCCTCACATGTTTAAATAAAACCCACATTAAACCCCCTTTGGCTAAAAATAACTTTATGTAAATATCCCGCCCCTTATGGTTAATAAATCAATTTGATTTAATTAACTATATAATAAAAATATAAAGAAATCTTTAAACATGTTTATATGTGTTTAAAACAACAAATATAAAACCCAAAGTTTAATTTAAGGTAAACTTCAAAGAAATCATATTCCCCTGTTTATATTCCCTTTCCTGATTACCTAACCCAAGGTTAAAACCTTAAATCTATCCTTTTTCCCGACATATACCCCTTTTACAAAAGTTCTGACCTTGGTTAAAAACCCTTTAATACCTCGCCCATCCACTTTATTCCATGTATAAAGCCTTTGTATATATAAATCTTGCTAAGACCCCTCATCACCTTCGGGTTTAATATCGACCATCTGATCTCCTCATCCATTGATCTGACAGTTCTCATCGGACGCGATGAAATATCCCCCGCCCCCACCACTCCTCATCGGGTTAAACTTCAACCGTAGATCTTCACTCACCTGATCTACGGCTAATATTTAAAGCCCCAGCGCCACTGCATTTACCCCACAACTTTCAACCAATATCCCACGACCTAAGAATTACTAGAGTGATAACATAATGGCGACCATATTGGGGAACTAACCACTCTCTAGTTTTAAGTTTAATCTTGGAGGAAGATTTTTAAACGTATATTTTCTACTTTAAGATTAAGTTTAAAGGTTGTAATTATTTATACAATAATCATTCTGGTTCCTAAGAAAGTCTATTATACTAGATCAAACCCTAATCCCAATCCTCCAGATATAGTAGACAATCCAGACTAGATAAGAAAAAAGAAAAAACAAATTGTTAGTTCAGAAATTGAAGTACTTCTGAAAAGAGTTGATTCTTTACCCAAAGAATTAGTAAGCTTATCAGACATTGAATTTGATTTGAAGTTTGAAAAATCACTATTTAGAACCAAGTCTGAAACTGATTTAAAGGAAACTATTTTAGATCTTGTTTTTACTTCTTTTGTGAATGAGAAACAGAAAATTGTTTCAAAACCTATAAAATCAGACAAAACTGAAATTCAAATTGTAGTAGAAAGGGTAAATGTAACAAGGATAAAAGACATTGAAGAAGCTATTAATTTAGCCAATTTTTTGTCTCAATTCAAACCTCTAGTTTCCCAACTATACACCACAGTCTTTCCAGCATCAGATTCTACTATGTATGTTGCTACTTCATTTACAGATTCTACTGTCAGTTCACCTCAAGAGCCTATAAGTCCTGAGTTTCCTCTGCAGCATAGGATCATATATTCATCATATCCTCAATCCACTGCTATTTCATCAACAGAACCATTTATCCATGTGTTTCCTTTGCAGCCCTAAGTAGTATTTCCATCATTTACTCAGTCCACTACATCCACTACCACTATACCCACTAGCTTGATAAGCACTTCATCTATATTTCCTACTCATACTACTCATTTTCCATCCTCTTTTCCAAGCTCTTCAAGTACAGCCTTTAGCACATCTACTGTTATAGCCAGCACTATCTCTGCCAGTATTACTGTACCTCCCAGTTCAGCAAAAATCCAAGCCATGGCAGCCAGATATGCTCCCTTGGTCTTACCTCAAAATCTTTATGACATGCCCCAAAATTATCAAAAGGATATCCCATTATTTGACAATTTTTCACAAATTAATGCACAACAACATATCACCAGAATGAATGATTTTGGGGAAATTTATGAAATAGAAGAGTCTGATGTCAAAATGAGGTTGTTTGCACAAAGATTAACTAGAGAAGTCAAAACATGGTTTAGAAATTTAGGTGTTGGTAGTATAGCAAACCTAGCTGCCTTTCACAGAGCTTTCCTAAATAAATGGGAAAAAAATAAAAATCCCATGCAAATATTATCCAAGTTTGATGATGTTAAGAGAGCCCCTAATGAATCTGTCCAAGATTTTCGCACCAAATACAACAGTGTTTACAATTCTATTCCTGCAGACCTTAAACCCACTCCGTATTCCGTGCTACTCAAATTCCCTGATTTTTTTAACGTAGACATGGCCTACCAACTTAGAGAAAGAGATGTAGATACCCAAGAACAAATGCAATTAAACATTGTAGGTGTAGAAATCAATATCCTTGCCAAGAAAGCCAGAATGAGAAACAGAGGAGGGTTATTATCAAAGAAGAAGCTTCAAACTTAGATGGAAAATTTTATTTTATTAACAAAACATTAGAAAAATTAGTTGAGAGACTAGACCACATTGAAAGAAAACCACAATGGGAGAATCAATCCCAAATCAGGAATCCCAACTACGGGAAAAACAAAAATCCTAGGAAAGGTAAGGAACCTTCCCTAGATCAGAACATAAGACCCCCATTCCAAGAAAACTTTGTAGAGAGTTCACAAAACAATGTTAAGGATGAGGAAGACATCAACATATTTCTAGGGATAGATGAGAGCAATACAATTTTCCTTACACAGGAGGATCAGGAACTCTTTGAACTACAACAGTTCAAGGTGGAATCTGGCGAATCCTTTGATTATAAACAAGGTTATGACTTCGTGATCAATGAAATTCATAGTCAATATAACCTTAGGAGCAAGAAAAAAAATGAGCCTACTGCGAAAAACAATGCTCCAAATCAACAAATCCAAAAAAAAAAGAATATTGAGGCTCCAAAAATGAAATTTTTGCAGATTCTTCCCAGAGAAAATAAACAAAATTCAAACCCACCTAGTCCTAAAAAGCAACTTAGTCCTAAGATTGTAGATATCACTGATGAGGTGGCCCAAACCTCCAAAGATGCCCAAAAGGATAATATCACAAAGGCCACCAATTCAATGACAATTACTGATCCAAAAAAGAATTCAGCTGACTCAAAATCATCAAATCCTAAATCTTCTGCTGAGAATCCAAAAACTAATAAAGCATCTGTTAACACTCAAACTATTCCTGAAAAAACAATCAAAGATAGCAGAAATCAGGAAACTCAAACAGAAGATAAAACTGCTAAAACTGAAGAAAAATCATCCCAAACAACAGTTCCAAAAGATGAGTTAATTCAAGCTATCAAATCTCAGTCAACATTTAACATGCAATCTGAAATATCCAAGTTAAAGATAGTTGTTCCTTTAGTTGAATTGGCTAAAAATGACTTGTATAGATCTATTATTACTAAAACATTGAATGTAAATGAAAATGAGGATACAATTAATATGAGTGATGATAGACCTGAATTAATCTTTGGTCCAAATGTAGATGGTAAGCATTCTGATGGGTCAGTACCTCCATTTTACCTAAGTCTTACAATACATGATCAAATATTACACAATGCTATACTAGATACTAGAGCTTCCTGTTAGGACCTCACTATGTATCATTTTTACTATATATTTTGACACCACCTTACCTTTATAACCATGTTTAAAAAGGATTCCATTATCATTCTCATTCACTTTATCCAAAGGTATATAAAATCCTCTTCTTTACTATATGTTTAATCTGTTTACATATAATTCCATATTACTCTTATATTTTATCATTAATCGAAGTATATTGTTGCTAACATAAGTCTAAGAGATCGCAGATAAGTTATATGATATGCTGGAACAATCGGCCATTGCTGAAACAGTCAAAATCCGTTGCTGAAACAGTCAAACTTCGTTGCTGAAACAGTCGACTCCGTTGCTGAAACAGTCGACTCCGTTGCTGAAACAACCAGCAGACACGCAAATTCCGCCACTATTCGTAATTTGCGATTCTGGAAGAGCATTTTGTGGAACAATGGCAACAACATGAAGATGTGGTTACACGGATTATTCTGAAGATAGTACTCTTTTTGCATCTGTTGTAACAATATCTTTTTATGGAAGAACAGAATAGCCCTGTTTTAAGAAAGAAGAACAGAATTGGGATAAATGTAGATTTGCTCTACTGTAATTGTAAGAGATTTCTCCTCTTTAAAAAGAGGAGACATCATCATTAGAAGGGGATTAGAGCTCGAAAATACAGGAGAACATTTTGTTTGAGAGAACTGGAGCTAGACTCCATTTGTAATGTATCATTTCGTTTGACAGATGAATAAAATTTCCTTTTGAGCACTTCAATTTAATCCTTTCCTGGGGAATCTTGTGAGAAGGAAAGGGCCTGCCTTCCTCACAAGATTCACCCGACTGTCCCTGTATTTTGTTTAATTTCTTTATGACATTCACGCTTTACTTTAATTATGTTTGCTGAAAACTAGTTACACAGCTCTGTAATTCATCGAGCATTCTATTTCTTTTAACGTTGCATGTGTTTAGTACATTCATTCTTAAGAAGTAAGAGATTTATTTCTGTTAATTGTTTGAATGTATGATTGATGCTGGGAAGCAGGTGCTGAAGGTTCCTGTACAAAGGAATAGGGTCCTGTTCCTATCATGGTTGATTGGTTTCCTTTCCTGCAGATTGATTTCCCTTTATTTGGATTCTAAACTGCAATATAGGAATTACTTCTGCTATGACATAAGTAACTTCAGCTTTGATTAAACAGAGTGTGAATAATTAGATTTGTATGATTGATAATTGTGTGGATTTTTAATACAACATTGTTTTTTATTTTGAAATTGAGCATATCCAGTGTGTGATTGTCTTTGGAATAAACAGACTTCCTCGTGTTGACAATTTATGTGGAGCTTGAATTGTGAAAACAATTAAAGCGACCAACATTTTGGCGTCGTTGCCGGGGAAGGCAATTATATATTTCGAAAGCATTAATATTTTCTTTTCAGATGTACAGATTGTATGAGAGGACACGGAAACCAGAAGAAAACTAACCCCATAGGTGGCAAAGGCAAAGGAAGGGGAGGAAGAAAGACTTTCATTGACGAGATTGTATCAAAGGCTGAATCATCACAGAGATTAAGTTCTCGAAGACCAAAACTTCAGCACTCCCCTCAATCAGATTACAAAACAGAGGAAGTTGTGGGTCCTGAAAATATAGAGGAGCCAGTGATTAAAGAACCAGCAGTCAGTGCTGGAGAGTTAGAAGAAAGTGCTAGCAAATTAGCAGAGCACATTAAGGAAATAATAGAGAGTGTTGGACGACCAGTGGAAAACATTGAGGATCCAGTAGAAGATCTTGACGATCGAGCAAGTGCAGTAGGAGAACAGACAATGGAAGGAAATAATGAAGACTTCTTTGGTGGAGGACGTGTAGATCCTGAAGGAGAAGGAAAGGATGAAAATTCTCTCTCTACCTTGGGATTTCCTATCAATGATCTCCCTATAGGAACAACTCCTATGAAAAACATTCCATTGTCAGCTTTACCTAACTTCCATGGTTTATCCTCTGAAGATCCGGATGAATTTCTTTTTGAATTTGATATATTATGCAGAAGTTATGATTATGTTACTAATGCTCAAAATTTGAAACTGTTTCCAGCAACCTTAAAAGGAAATGCTTTAAGATGGTTCATGAGCCTTGGGAGTCAGGTAATCACAACTTGGGAGCAGATGAAACATAAATTTCTGCTTAAATATCAAGACTACTGCCGGACGAGAGAAAAGAAGGATGAACTATTCAATATGGCACAAAAGCCAGATGAGAATTTGGAGGACTATGTAGAAAGGCTGCAGTACAATATACAGAGATCTGATCATCCGAATATAAGTAAGGAAATTCACAAAACAATATTACTTAGAGGTTTAAGGGATGATTGTTTAGACATGTTAAATATGCTTGGCAAGGGAGATATATCTAAATAATCATATGATGAGATTGTTGAACTTTCTAAGAGGTGTTCAAGGGGAGCTGCAAGGAACAGAGTAAGTAATAGAGATCCCACCTATTCAAGAGTGCAGAAATCAGCCAGTGGGGGAGCAACAAGAGTTGAAATAGGTAATTTACTTGAAGAATTTAAAACTGAGATGTTAAGTTCTTTTGCTTCACAAATTGACACTTTGCAGGTTAAGAAAAAGCAGGCTGAAGCAGAAGCAACTCTGGCTGTCTTTTGCCCGAAGTGCAGAGACAAACATCCACTAAGGGAGTGCCCAATGGACAAAATACCAATCTGTACCCTTTGTGAGAAAGATCATGAAACAAAACAATGTCCATCTCTACCAGGAATAAAGGCATCATTTCAACCAACGGAAGAAGAAGCTGAAGCAGTTTACCTGCTAACTCAAAGAAGACAATGGCAACCAAAAGGACAAGGTATGAACCCTAGTATGCCATTTAATTGTTGGAATAATTATTATGCTTTCGGTCAAAAAAATTACCCTCCCTTTAATCAAATTCAATACCCACCCTTTAATCAAATTAATTTCCCACCCATGCAACAATCAAACCCTCCCTTTGTTGATCCTACAATGTGGACTCCTTGGCCCCCACAGCAGCCATCTTCTTTTAACCCTTGGAATTCAAATTGGAGAAGCCAACAACTCCCGTACCCAAATCAATTGCCCCAATTCCAACAACCACTTCCTCTTCCATCAAATGCTCCGCCAAATAACCAAATGAGACCCCAGCTACCTGTGCAACCAAATCCTAACCCCAATAATAAAGTTGTGCAAGTCATTGATATTCAGAATCAGTCCATATTTCCTACTATGCAATGTAATGATATTCATTTAAGGTTTGGGAATATAGTAGAGCCTATTATTGATGATATAACTTCTTCTGATTCTGATAAAGAGGAAACTGAGAAACATAAGAAAGCACAACCACCTTCTAACAAAAGTGTTGAAATAACAGAACCACCATTCCCCGAGCATTTGGTTTTAACTAGAACGCCTAAAACACCTGCTTTTAATCTTTTAGGGGAATTGCAAAATTTGTATGTTAAAATTCCACTTTTACAAGCATTAAGAGATGTACCAATTTATGCCAGAACAATAAGGGATATTTGTGTTAAGAAACCTGGTAGGAAAACTAAAGATCCCCTTACAGTACATGTGATGGGTGATTTATCTGCATTAATGTCTGGAAAAACCCCTCCTGTGAAATATGGTGATCCCGGCCATCCTACCGTGACAGTTCAAATTGGTAAAACAATGATTCCTCAATTTCTGGTAGATTTAGGTGTTGCAATAAACATAATGACTCTTGAAACTTCAAAATTATTACAACTGAATAACACAATCAGAGATACACCTACCATTCTAGAGTTGGCTGACCGTTCTACAATTAAACCTGAAGGAGTTATTGAAGATCTACTTATCTCAGTTGAATCCTGGAATTACCCAGCTGATTTTGTTGTATTGCAGACTAAAACAAAGCTGGGGGGACATCCTTTAATTCTGGGGAGGCCTTGGCTGGCCACAGCTGATGCCTTTATCAGTTGTAGATCTGGTTCAATGACAATTTCTAATGGTTATGAAACTAAACAGCTTACTCTTTATCCTCATGCTACACCCATAATTAATAATGAAGATTCTATGTGGATGGATTATGATGATAATGATGTTCAGCCTATTCTAACTATTGGGAAAGCTTTAACTCTTAAAGACAATACAGAGGATGAAATAATTAATAATTTTATTTGTGAACCTTCTTCTGTAATTGCTGAAACACACAATCAATTGACTGCAATTTTTGAAACAGATACCCAAGAAAAGATTGAATGTGAAGACTTATCTCAGACATTAACCACCATCTCATCTAAAAGCATAACAGTTGAAATTGAACCTGGCAAGACATTAAACATAAATCCTGATCTAACAGTTGCTGAAACACAGCAGTTAATGAAGTTATTGCATGAATATAAGGAAGCATTTGCATGGGATTACACAGATATGAAAGGGATCTCTTCTGAACTATGTACTCACCGAATTTACATTAAAGAGGGATGTCGGCCAATCTGTCAACCCCAAAGACGAATGAACCCTAATTTACGAGAAATTGTTAAAGAAGAACTTCAGAAATTTCTTAATGCAGGATTTATATACCCCATATCTGACAGTGAATGGGTTTCCCCATTGGTAATTTTCCCTAATAAAAATGGGAAATGGAGAGTATGTGTTGACTACAGAGCCTTGAACAAAGCTACTCAAAAGGATCACTTTCCTTTACCTTTCATTGATCAGGTGTTGGATAGTCTGGCAGGGAAGAAATTCTTTTCTGTTCTAGATGGATTCAGTGGGTATAATCAAATTAGAATTGCACCCCAAGACCAGGACAAGACCACTTTCACTAGCCCTTGGGGAACTTTTGCTTATAGAGTTCTCCCATTTGGGCTATGTAATGCACCAGCAACTTTTCAGAGGGTTGTTATAGGAATTTTTTCTGATATGCTGAATGACTCTATGGAAATATTTGTGGATGATTTTACTCCTTATGGTGTGTCTTTTGAAGATGCATTACAAAATCTTGAGAAGGTACTTAAACGATGTATACAAGCTCACCTCTCCCTAAGTACTGAAAAATGTCATATGATGATGAGCGAAGGAGTAGTGCTTGGACATTTTATTTCATCTCAAGGTATTCAGGTAGATCCATCTAAAATATTGGTCATTCAGAATCTTTCTGTTCCTAAAACACAAACCGATGTGAGAAGTTTTCTAGGACATGCTGGATACTACAGAAGATTTATTAAAGATTTTTCTAAGATAGCCTCTCCATTATTTGTATTGCTTATGAAAAATGCTGAATTTAAGTGGACTAACTCTTGTCAGAAAGCTTTTGAAGAACTCAAGCATCAGTTATCTACTGCTCCTATTTTGAGGGGGCCTGATTGGGCCCTCCCTTTTCATATATCTTCTGATGCTTCAGACACTGCAATTGGAGCTGTCTTGAGACAAGAGGAAAATCATCTTCCTTATGCTATCTACTTTATCAGTAAGAATATGACCCCTGCTGAGCTTAATTATACAGTTACCGAAAAGGAGTTTCTTGCAGTAATTTATGCCATTAATAAATTTCAACACTATATCACTGGTTATTCTACTTTTGTGCACACTGACCACTCAACTATCAAGTATTTAATGAAAAAATCCGTTACAAATGCTAGAGTTACCAGATGGCTATTATTGCTGCAGGAATTTGATATCACAATTGTAGATCGGCCTGGTAAATAAAATGTGGTGGCTGATTTCCTTTCACGGTTAAAAACTGACAATGATATTCCAGTAGATGATTCTTTTCCTGATGAGTATTTGTTTGCAGTTTCTGCTCACTCTCCATGGTATGCAGATATTGCTAATTATTTGGTTGCATGAAAATTACCATCACACCTGTCATACAGAGAAAAGAGAAGAATTGTTCAACAAAGTGCCAGGTATAGCTGGATAAGTGGGTGTCTTTTCTACACAGGGCTTGATCAGGAAATCCGAAGATGCATTAGAGAAGATGAAGTGTATGACATACTGAAAGCTTGTCATGATGGCCCTTGTGGAGGGCATTTTGCTGATAAGAGAACAGCACACAAAATTCTGAGGATGGGTTACTATTGGCCCTCATTATTTAAGGATGCAAAGAAATATGTAAGGGCTTGTGACAGTTGCCAGAGAATGGGTCAACCCAATCAAAGAGATCAAATGCCATAGAATCCCCAGGTAGTTTCTGAACCATTTGAAAGATGGGCCTTGGATTTCATAGGACCCATTAATCCTCCATCCAATCAAAGAACTTATATATTAGTCTGTACAGACTATATGACTAAATGGGTGGAGGCCAAAGCACTCATTAGAGCCAATGAAGAGGTTGTCCTAGCTTTCTTATTTGAAGAAATCTTCACTAGATTTGGAATTCCTAGAGAGCTAGTTACAGATGGAGGACCTCCATTCAATTCTCATGGTTTTAATTCTACCCTTCAGAAATATCATATTCATCATAGAATGACTACACCATACCACCCCCAGGCCAATGGGCAGGTGGAAAGCACAAATAAAGCATTAGAAGCCATTCTAACTAAAACAGTGAAGGACAACCGGAAGGATTGGTCTCAAAGGCTCCCTGAAGCATTATGGGCTTACAGAACTACTTGGAGAAACACTACAGGTTTTTCTCCCTATGAATTGGTTTATGGTAAAAATGTTGTTTTTCCTGTGGAATTTGAAATCAAAACTCTAAGAACTGCTTTAGCTATTAATCTTGATTTGACTGATGTGCAGATAGCTAGGTTGCAACAGCTTCTTGAATTGGATGAAAAGAGATTAGATGCCATTCACCAAACAACCATGATTCAACAACAGAGAATGAAGTGGCATGATAAAATTATCAAACACAAGAAGTTCCAAAAAGGTAATTGGGCCTTGTTGTATGACTCTCAGTTTGAAAATTTTCAGGGTAAGCTACGTACACGTTGGCTTGGACCATATGAAGTAGATGCTGTTTTTTCTAATGGAACAGTAAGAATTCTCACAATTGATGATTCTAAAACACCTCTACTAGTCAATGGTCATAGGCTTCGTTTATACCAGCGCCCTGTTTCTAAAGAGGATTTCAAGACTGCTTGCATGACTGATATACATTATCTTTTTCTAGGGGAGTCTTCTGCTCCTCACAGCATTTAATTTTCTGCACTGTTTTTTTAGTATTAGATTAGATTAGATTTAAAAACTAATAATCCCTGTCAAGGGTTGGCATATTACAATCGAATTTTGAAGATTCTGTAAAAGCTTATTAAGGAGGACAGATTCATCATAAGAAGATTTGAAGCTTCAATCACAGAAGCTTGTTCCCTTCATTTCAACCCATTTCCTAGTAATATCCCTTCATCCAATTTCTACATTATTTCCATTTTTCCCACTTCTACCATTCCTGAAATATCATCCTTTAGCTAGTATTTCCCATCCCTTACTGCTGAAATTATCCCTCATCAAATATTTCCCCCACTTGTCCTAAACCCAAGTCATTATATCCCATTTTCCTTATTTTTCCCATTGCTGAAACACCAGTTTCAGCAACATGTCGTTCATTTTTCCGTTGCTGAAACACCAGTTTCAGCAACCTGTCATCATTAAAACATCACTTCTTTCCTCTGCTATACAAGCTTTTCAGTTCTCCACTTTTACTCCTCAGACCCTTTGGGTGAAAATTACTCAGTACTGAGCAGATCCTGATATGCTCCTGTTCTACATCTCAGAGAAATCTACAGATTCTTCCATTAATATCAAGCCATTATGAAGCACTTTATACTTCGAATTTTAAAGACAAAGGTAAAAATATAAGGTATGCGTTTTTTATGTAATGTAGTTAAATTATATTTTAAAGAGAGGATCCTGCTCATAATGATTACAATCTCCACATGCCTAAACATCATTGCACCATACGTAGGGGGGGGGATTTCGAAAACTGAATAATCATTTCACATCACCCAATCCTCCGCCATCCTTCATATCCATTTCCGCCGTCATTGAGACTCCATATCCTCTGTTGCAACAATTAGCTTGACCAAAGCCTGTGTTTCTGTCTTCTGTGCCTCTGCATGTGACTCAAGCTAGTAGCCATGGGAGGGTCGGCTATCAGACACGAGCCTGGTTCGATAACTCTTCTACAAATGTTCCTGGAAGCCTATCAAATCTTTCAACAAGCAGGATGGACAACATACTTTGAAAGGTTGGGAGAATTTGATCAGCAGCAAGTTTTAGAGTTCGCACAGAATCTTTAGGGGAATTATTCAGTGGTTCAAGGGGTCCGCATTTCAGTTACAGAGGAGGACATAGCTCAAGTTTCAGGTTTTCCGGTTATAGGGACTCGCTGGTTCAGTAGGAAGCAAGTGATTTTAAATGCACAGCAATATTTTCTTCTTCCAGATGAACCGGTTGAACTTAAAGGCCGCAGAATAAGTCTGCATTCACTTCCTCGACCATGGCCAATAGTAGCAGAATTCATCAAGCATTACTTGACATGCGAAGGGCGTTACCAGGTAGTCAACCAACACGACTTTGTTTTGATGAATCATTTAAGGAATGGTCGATTAGTTAATATTCCCTATTATCTACTTGGTTGTATCAAAAACATGTCATATTATTGTAGACGGGTTAAATTCCCATTGTCATCCCTTACCCATCACCGTTTATGCCAATTATTAATTCAGAGGGGTTTTGCTCAGCAAAACCCCCCTCTGAATAATCCACTCCTCATTCCCCAGCAGGCCGAAATTCCCCAGCAGGCCGAAATCCCCCAACAAGCCGAAAGTTCCCAAGAAACTCCTGAGAGTCCTTATGAAGGGCAACTGAACGATATCCCAGACCCCCCAGTAATTCCTTCCTCAGAACCAGTTGACCTACCCCCAAGTTCGCCCCACTTAGTAGAGTCACCCCTTTCCACTATTCCTATCCCTAGCGATGAC
The DNA here is from genome assembly GCA_034641835.2 of Pinus albicaulis. Classification (NCBI taxonomy): domain Eukaryota; kingdom Viridiplantae; phylum Streptophyta; class Pinopsida; order Pinales; family Pinaceae; genus Pinus; species Pinus albicaulis. Next base: position 1,178,467,415 of record CM076575.1, on the reverse strand, counting down.
TCTCCAACACCCCCATCCCCACCTACTCATAAAAGGAAGAGAAGAACCCCAACAGTCTCTGTCTCAAAACGACGAACAAGGGCCACATTCCAAATTTTCACTTCTTCCGAAAGCCCTTCCCCCAGAAAAGAATCTTCCCCTACAAAGAAAAGGAAAGACGCTGACTTCTCTGCTTTCCTACCAAGAAGGAAAATGAAAATGACTGTTGAAACAGGAGTTACTCCCATTTCCCCTGACCCCGCCACTATTCCGTTAAAACTTCAATCCTCACCCCCATTTCAAATTCCCCAACCCGTCTCGTCTGGTGGCACTGCCACACAAGAACCAGTGCCCTGCGATAATATGACATCGTTTATGGCTCAAACAGTGACTGTCACACAAGAACCAGTCACTTACCCAGAGGCTGAAACACAAGAACCAGCCACTGTGGTACAAGAATCATACACCAAGCATGATAATACAGGGAAACCAGCTGTAGCTGCTCCACAAGAACCAGCTACAGCTGTGGATCAGCAGACAACTCCAGCAGAATCAACTAGCACACAGGGTTCACACACTATGGCATCCTTATTGGAGGAAAATGAGTTTTTGAAGTCTGAACTAGAAGCCTATAAGAATGAATTAACCATGGCACGAGAAGCCTTTGATAGAGAATTGAATCTCTACATGCTAGCACACACAACATCAGCACAAAATAAGGATCCATGCAGAGAATACATGTGCCATGAGTGTGGTAATATTTACCAGCAGGCAGGGTACAAAGTAGTCAAAATTCAGGTATCTGAGGCATCTACATCAGCTGAAATTAAAGAAGAATGCCCTACTGCTCCACAAGAACCAGTAGGGTTCTCAAAAAGTTTGGAAAAAGAAACTAAACCACAGATATCTCGCCCTGTGCTAGTCAGCTCAGCCACTCAGACAGTACCCCAACCACAGATATCTTGCCCTGAGCTAGTTAGCTCAGCCACTCAAACAATGCCTCAACCACAGATATCTAGCCCTGAGTTAGTCAGTTCAGCCACTCAGACAATGCCCCAACCCAGTACTTCTAATGCCGGGACACAGACCCTGCCATGGAATCAATTAGAACTTATGAACAAATGGAAGAAACAATATGCTGTAGAGCAAGATAAAATATTACAGCAACATAAGTTAGCATGGCAGAATCACATGTATGCCAACTGGGATATTTGGGAACAGACATTGCAACAGCTCAGGGATTCCAAGAAGGAAGTCAAGGAATCAAAGGAAAAGATGGTTTTTATGTTTTCATTAGTGCAAAAGTTGATGGCTACCCGAAAACCCTCTGTGAATTACTCTCTCTTCCTTTCTGAACGTTTGGTTTATTTTCAATTGAAGGCAATAAAGGATGGCAAACCTCATGAATTGCTTACTGCGGAACAATTTGTTAAGACTTTTGCTGAGGCCCCTGAAAGTGACCAACATTTGTTGTGTGAATTTTATCTCCATAACGAGGCCATACCTGAAAATAGAAGAGTCAATCTCATTCCAATTGTAGGTGATGTACAAATAAGGGCATTTGTTTCATTTCTGGCCAATCAGCTCACCTGGAAAACTGTGTTTATTGCAAGTAGTCATAATGAGAAGAATAGGCTCCTTTGGATTAGATCGGAACCTTTAAGTCCGGCCATGTTTATAGCACAATATCACCAATTCTTGCAGAACCCACAAATGCATAGGTACATACAACAACTACAGGCTTCAACACTTTTAAAGTGTCAACAACAAATCAGAGTAAAGGAGGCTGCTGCATTGAAGGGAAACACTATGTTTTGGCAGCAGTCATGTAAGGAAAGACAAGACTATCACCCTTTTAGCCCTGATAATCTTCAAGCTGCACTTTCCAGGGTATCTAATTACATCAGATGTATTCGGCATTGTGGAGAAAACTGGATTGGTTACCATTTTCATTTTCCAATTCTATGGATGCCTTCAGAGAAATATCAGTGTCACTATCAATTGGTTGACAGAGATGAAGCTGTAGCATGGCAGCAATTGCAGAACAATCAAGGATTCCGAGCTCCGACTGAAGCCACCTTCTCCAGCTACTGCTTGAGCAACTTGCATGCACATAGTCAGTACTCAGACTCTGACTCAGACTAGGAGTTGCCTGAGGACATGCAACACTTTTAGCTGGGGGGGACGTTAGGACCTCACTATGTATCATTTTTACTATATATTTTGACACCACCTTACCTTTATAACCATGTTTAAAAAGGATTCCATTATCATTCTCATTCACTTTATCCAAAGGTATATAAAATCCTCTTCTTTACTATATGTTTAATCTATTTACATATAATTCCATATTACTCTTATATTTTATCATTAATCGAAGTAGATTGTTGCTAACATAAGTCTAAGAGATCGCAGATAAGTTATATGCTGTGCTGGAACAATCGGTCGTTGCTGAAACAATCAAACTCCGTTGCTGAAACAGTCAAACTTCGTTGCTGAAACAGTCGACTCCGTTGCTGAAACAGTCGACTCCGTTGCTGAAACAGCCAACAGACACGCAAATTTTTCCACTATTCGTAATTTGTGATTCTGGAAGAGAATTTTGTGGAACAATGGCAACAACATGAAGACGTGGTTACACGGATTATTCTGAAGATAGTACTCTTTTTGCATCTGTTGTAACAATATCTTTTTATGGAAGAACAGAATAGCCCTGTTTTAAGAAAGAAGAATAGAATTGGGATAAACGTAGATTTGCTCTACTGTAATTGTAAGAGATGTCTCCTCTTTAAAAAGAGGAGACATCATCATTAGAAGGGGATTAGAGCTCAAAACTATAGGAGAACATTGTGTTTGAGAGAACTGGAGCTAGACTCCATTTGTAATGTATCATTTCTTTTGACAGATGAATAAAATTTCCTTTTGAGCACTTCAATTTAATCCTTTCCTGGGGAATCTTGTGAGAAGGAAAGGGCCCGCCTTCCTCACAAGATTCACCCGACTGTCCCTGTAGTTTGTTTAATTTCTTTATGACATTCGTGCTTTACTTTAATTCTATTTGCTGAACACCAGTTACACAGCTCTGTAATTCATTGAGCATTCTATTTCTTTTAACATTGCATGTGTTTAGTACATTCATTCTTAAGAAGTAAGAGATTTATTTCTGTTAATTGTTTGAATGTATGATTGATGCTGGGAAGCAGGTGCTGAAGGTTCCTGTACAAAGGAATAGGGTCCTGTTTCCATTGATTGCCTTTCTTTTCCTGCAGTGTGATTAGAAACATGAGACAGGTGCTGAAGGTTCCTGTTCATGGGAATAGGGTCCTGTTCTCTTGAGTTATCTTTTCTACAGAGTGATTAGTGTCAGGCAGTAGGTGCTGAAGTTCCTATTTAAAGGAATAGGGTCCTGTTCCTGTTATGGTTGATTGGTTTCCTTTCCTGCAGATTGATTTCCCTTTATTTGGATTCTAAACTGCAATATAGGAATTACTTCTGCTATGACATAAGTAACTTCAGCTTTGATTAAACAGAGTGTGAATAATTAGATTTGTATGATTGATAATTGTGTGGCTTTTTACTACAACATTGTTTTTGCTTTTGAAATTGAGCATATCCAGTGCGTGATTGTCTTTGGAATAAACAGACTTCCTCGGGTTGACAATTTATGTGGAGCTTGAATTGTGAAAACAATTAAAGCAACCAACACTTCCCATAACCTAATGCCCAGAGCAATAATGGAAACCCTGAATCTAGACATAACCCGGCCATATAAAGATATGTTTTCATTTGATTCATCTAAAGTCCAATGCATAGGATTGATTAAAGATCTGTGTGTGAACTTAGTCCAATATCCTGGTAAAAGCATGATCATGGATGTTGTGGTAGCTGATATCCCACGAAAGTATGGCATGCTTCTTTCTCGCTCATGGGGAGCAAATTTGCAGGGATCTCTACAACTTGACATGAGTTATGCCACTATCTCAGTATTTGGATAGCCCAAAAAGCTTTACAGAGAAACCTTAATGAAGTTTATGATCAGCAGTGCTGACAAACTCTACTAATTACCCAATCTATTCAACTCCTACTGATCTTTATTCCTTTATTCTCTGTAACTTTGATCATAATAATATCCAAACTGAACTCACTGATAAGAAGCTTAAAATAATCGATGATTACATTGGTCACGAGGCTTTATGGCATTTGGATTTTGATGGATCAGAGAATAAATCAGGAGCTGGAGCTGGTGTATGGATTACCAACATTGAAACAAGCCATTTCCAAGGGCATGCCTTTAAATTGAATTTCAAATGTACTAATGACATGGCTAAATATGAGGCTTTAATATTAGGTCTTCAAATCATCCGAAAAATTGGAGGGCAAAGAATATTAGTCATGGGAGATTCATAGTTAGTTATCAAGCAAATAAACGCAGAATACTATGTTCACAATCACATACTAGCCAGATACAGGGACACAACACATGATTTGGTTGATGATTTGTTAGAAAGCAAGTTTTCTATCATCCCTAGAAAACAGAACATGCAAGCCCATTGTTTAGCAACCTTTGCCAGCAATTGCAAATTTCATTTTCACCATTACAAAAATACACTGCTGAAATTAAACACAGACCTATTGTCCCAGATAATGTAAAATACAAGAAAATTTTCTCAAAAGATGAACAAATCTATCGCTTTTTGAACAATGAACGAGAGTTTCAAAATTTCCAAATTGATAATGATTGTAATATAGATTCACCTTGTAACATAGATTCAATTTTTTGTCAAATAAATGATTTAGAAGATTTATATGTACATAATTTTGATAAACCTTCTATATTTACTCAGAGTGACATAGATGAATTGGAAAAAATAGATATAGAGGAAATGATGGAAGATGAACCAGATTTGATTGATTTAAAACATAACATTTTACCCAGAGGTTTAACTCCCCTAGAAGACTTGTTTGATTCCAATGATGTGCCCAAAAGGCCAAAAATGGAACCAGTCAAGTCTGATATAGAAGAGTATAACTTAGGTACAAATGAAAAACCAAAAATGATCAAACTATCAAAATCCTTGTCATCAAATGAAAAGGTTAAATACATAGAACTTTTGAAAGAATATCAGGATGTTTTTGCATGGGGTTATGAAGATTTGAAAACTTACAACAAAAACATAATTCAACATAAGATTCCTTTGAAAGAAAATCAAAAACCTTTTCAACAAAAATTCAGAAGGATTAATCCAATCTTGTTACCTTTAATCAAGAAAGAAGTTAAAAAAATTTTGATGCACAAATAATTACACCGGTCAGGTATTCTGATTGGGTATCTAATTTAGTGCCCACTAGAAAGAAAACAGGAGAAATTCGACTGTGTATAGACTTTAGAAATCTCGATAAAGCTTCCTTGAAAGACAATTACCCGTTGCCTAAAATGGATCATATTTTGCAAAGGGTGGCAGGTTCTTCAAGAATTTCTTTACTAGATGGTTTCTCTGGTTATAATCAAATTCTAGTTCATAAATATGATCAAACTAAAACTTCATTTACTACTCCTTGGGGCACTTTCATGTACGTGAAAATGCCTTTTGGATTAAAAAATTTCGGAGCTACTTTTTAGAGGGCAATGGATATTGCCTTTGCTAAGGAGATCCATGAATTTTTAGTTATCTATCTTGATGATATTACTGTCTTTTCAAAAACAAATGATGAACACTTAGATCACCTAAGACAAGTCTTTATCAAATGTAGAAAATATGTTATATCCCTTAATCCTAAAAAGACTCTTTTCGGACTAAAAGAAGGAAAACTGTTAGGTCACATAATCTCCAAAGAAGGCATTAGAATAGATCCTGAAAGAATTGAAGCTATTTTTTACATTCAACCACCAAGAAACATAAAATAAATTCAAGCATTCTTGGGTAAAATCAAAATTTTAAGAAGATTTATCTCTAATCTGGCTGAAATCATAAAATAACTCAACAATATGCTTAAAAATGACTCTGCAATAAAATGGACAATAAAGGCCAAACAATCTTTCGAATCCATAAAACAGGCCTTGACAAAAGCACCAGTCCTCATCAGCCCAGATTATACAAAAGATTTCATAATATTTTCCTTTGCATCTGAACACACCATAGCTGCAATTCTTCTGCAGAAAAAAAATCAAGGTTTTGAACAGCCAATTGCATTCTTTAGTAAAGCCCTCAGAGATGCACCTCTGAAGTACAATATAATGGAAAAAAAGGCTTTAGCCCTAGTTAAAGCCATCAAGGATTTCAGAGTTTACATACTTCATTCACACATCATTGCATATGTCCCTAATGAAGTAATTAAAGATATTCTGACACAAGATGGACCTCATAGTAAGAGAGGAAAGTGGATAGCCACTATCCCTGAATATGATCTGGAAATCAAACCAAAAAATCTCACTAAAGGACAGGGTTTAGCCAGATTAATGGCTGAATCAAATTGTAGTGCATTAGACACTAATTTCATTGCACAAATAGATGACCAGGAGGAGATGGCGACTCCATTGATCAGTGAGGCCTATCTAGCTCACCATGATACTCTGATATTATCTTTGTACTAACACATTTACAAGCTCCTCCTGGGCTAACTAAAACCAAAGCAAGATTCATCAAACAGAAAGCAATGAGGTTTTGTATCTTAAATAAAGCACTTTACTGGAAAGAAAACATTGGGATTTTACTAAATTGTTTATTAAAATCTGAGGCTGACAAAATTCTCAAGGAATTTCATGCAGGTGACTGTGGAGGCCACCTATACTAGAAGAGTATAGCAGAAAAAATATTGAGAGCTGGTTTTTACTGGTCAAATCTATTCTCTGATGTTAAAAAATTTGTCACCTCCTGCCACAATTGCCAAATTTTTGAAGGGAAAAAGAAACTATTGCCTTTACCTCTTAAGCCTATATCAACTGAAAAACTATTTCAACTATGGGGGTTAGATTTCATTGGTGAAATCCATCCTCCATCTTTAGGCCAACATAAATGGATTTTAACTGCTACAGATTACTTTACCAAGTGGATAGAAGCCATTCCTACTAGGCAAGCCACTAATTCAGTTATAATCTCATTTATAGAAAGTAATATTTTATCAAGATTTGGATGCCCACATAAGATTATTACTGACAATGCAGCAGCATTCAAACCCAAGAAAATGATTTCTTTCTGTCATAAATACCATATTACCTTAGGTCATTCCACAGCATATTATCCTCAAGGTAATGGTTTAGCCGAATCATCAAACAAAAGCTTAATAAATATCATCAAAAATTACTCCAAGACGACAAAAAGACTTGGAACAAAAAGTTGGTATATGCCCTATGGGCTGATAGACTTACCACAAAAAATTCTATTAGAACTTCACCTTATCAGATTATTTATGGAACAGATGCAGTTTTCCCCTCTTCCTTGGGTGTTCCAGTCATGATTATTATCCAGGAATCACAGGTGGAAACAAATGATATTCAATGAAGAACCAATGAAACCATACATCTCCAACAAACTAGGGAAGAAGTTTAGGAAAAATCACAAGTTTTACATGACAAAATCAAAAATATTTTTGATAAAAGGGTTAAATAAGATGATTTTTTCATAGGAGATCAAGTCTTGAGATGGGATTCACGAAGAGAGGATAAAGGCAAACATGGAAAGTTTGAATTTCTATGGCAAGGACCCTATGTGATATATGGTTATAGACGTAATAATTCCTTTTTAATCAGGAATTTGGATGGAACTAAACTTCAAGAAGGACCAGTGAATGGTAGGATGCTGAAACACTACTATTCTTCATAGTCACTCAAAAGTTAGATTGATTTACTTTATCATTGTAAATATTCATTGCAAGTGTGTAGATTGGATTGGAGATTTTATCTACAAAGTTGAAGCCCGAAGAGAAGGCCCTAAGCTTTGCAATATAAAATATCATAATTATGATTTTTTGTAGAAAACAGAAGACAATTACAGGATCACCAAAGTTAAATATGAAGGCTATTGATCTCAGAGTTCTTGACATTCCACCAGGAAATTCCATCCCCAAGTGAAGCCGATGTTAGTGACCTATAAATATAGGATTCATAATTTTGACTTGACTGATGGTAGTCTTGTAAATATGTACGTACTTTTCCTTCTGCAAGTTGTTTTCCCATATTTTGTAAAAAATCAAAAAATCAAAAAGAGGGTAAAAAAAAAGTCCTAAAAGAACAATCAAAGGACTTAGAAAAAACAATATATCCAAAAATAAAAAAGACGAATAAAACATGAAAGTGTACAAGTATAAATTCCACTTCTTTTACTTTTTACAGTTGATTATGGCAGAGTGTCAATAAATTCCATAATCCATGATGAGTTAAACAGTTTAATCTTGACTTGTCATGTTTCAATTTCGCTTGTTGTAGATAGAGAATAAAGAATTGTCATATAGTTTAATCATGACAATTCAGTAGTTAGATAAAGAATAAGTGAATCCAAAAGTTTAATCTGGATTCATGGACGAAATAAGTGTAGACTTAGATATTTTTATTGCTTTCAGAAAGAATAAATGTTGTAAAGATTGCTAGCTCAAATGCACCTCATCAAAATGGAAGAAAAAATGTTAGCATGTTAAATTGGGTAAGTAGAATGAGATGAGAAGAATCATTGTAAATATTATTCAACAAGGCTGCAAATAACTAACTTCCCTTCCCCATAGTCATTTATCATTCTAAACTATCAGTCAGAAAGGCTCAAGGCATTTCCTTGGCTTTTGTTGGGATCGGACCGAAGGCTCTATGACTGATCAGTTGAAAGTGTTAAATGTATATATTAATCCCAAAAATCACATCATTTTCCATTCATGCATTCATTTCCTTGAAAAGGCATAAGTAAAAACCTCATGTTTACTTAATGATGCTCTAATCCTCATTTGATTAACTTCCCACATATCATGAAAGCATAAAACCCTCAAAATGACATTTTAACCTAAGTTTGAGTGATGAAGTTATTATAATGCAAATTTGCCTTTAATCTTCACTTTTATTAGTTATATTAATGTATTTTGAGTATCCATTTTTTCCTTGTCATATTAACTTTAACTTATTCAATAATTCCCTAGAAAATAACCTTCTCCTATTTTATATAACTCCCTTTTATTAAATAGCCCCAAAAACCCATTAATATAACTTTAAGCCAAAGTTTATTATCCTCACATGTTTAAATAAAACCCACAATAAACCCCCTTTGTCTAAAAATAACTTTATGTAAATATCCTGCTCCTTATGGTTATTAAATTAATTTGATTTAATTAACTATATAATAAAAATATAAAGAAATCTTTAAACATGTTTGTATGTGTTTAAAACAACAAATATAAAACCCGAAGTTTAATTTAAGTTAAACTTCAAAGAAATCCTATTCCCCTGTATATATTCCCTTTCCCGATTACCTAACCCAAAGTTAAAACCTTAAATCTATTTTTTTTCTCGACATATACCCCTTTTACCAAAGTCCTGACCTTGGTTAAAAACCCTTTAATACCCCACCCATCCACTTTATTCCATGTATAAATCCTTGGTATATATAAATCTTGTTAAAACCCCTCATCGCCTTCGGGTTTAATATCGACCATCCGATCTCCTCATCCCATTGAGACGGTTCTCATCGGACGCGATGAAATATCCCCCGCCCCCACCACTCCTCATCGGGTTAAACTTCAACCATAGATCTTCACTCACCTTATCTACGGCTAATATTTAAAGCCCTAGACCCACTGCATTTACCCCGCATCTTTCAACCAAAATCCCACAACCTAAGAATTACTAGGGTGATAACACTCAATATGTTCCTAACACACAAAAACAATCACACTCTGCACTATTCTCCCGAAGCTATGATTTCTTCTCCTCTCTAACTAACTCTCTAAGGTAGCAGAGGTGAAAGAGGTCTCCTTATATAACAATGGAGGAGGAGGTTATGGGCCCTCAAATAGTTGGAAAAGAGCTTATCCTTTGGATTAGTTCCTATTTCTTGGGAAAAAGAAGCCCAAAGGGGAATTCCACAGCCATATCCTCAAACTTCCAGCTCGCCACCTCGCGAAGCTTCTAGTCATGGAATCTTCCTTTTCTATTTAAAAAACTTTCCAAAAGAGGATTGGCGTCAGTCCGACATTAAGACAGAGCGCTGATTGACGTGGGTCACAGTGCAAATCTCTGCTATCAGTGCGGGTCAGACGTTGACACAAAGCGTCGACCTTGAAAACCAATTTTATATAGGGATCTTCCAGAAAAGTTAGAAAGGGAGATGAATTGGCAAACAAAGTGTGGTTTAGGGTTATGCATTCCATGCTTGGAAAGTTCACAAAGGTCACTGTATGGGTCCTCCAGGATCAAGGAATGAGGAGTACAAGTTTAGTGACAAATTTTTGTGTAACAGCGTTGAGAGAGCAAGGATGGTCCTTATGGAATAATACCTTGGAACAGGTGCAAAGATTTCTTCATAATCAATCTCCTTGATCTATGAGAAGCCCCAGGCCAAAAATTTGGCCTTGTATTTCTCAACACTCCCATCAACAGCTTTCTTTACCTTATAGATCCATCTCGAACCTACCACTGATTTATCAACCATCCTTGGAACAATGTCCCAGGCACTGTTTTTGACAATGGAGTCATACTCCTCCACCAATTCATCTACCCATGTGGGCTCCTGCACTACTTCCTGAAAGGAAGCTGGCTCAGTCACAATAAATTTTCTCATGAGAGCCATGTATCCAGTAAATTAGTTAAGAGATTGTCTTTGTCTGCGCTGTAAAGTAGGGGCTCCTACATTCTGCGCAGCATCAAGTCTCAACCTATCAGCTTCTGTGGTACACCTTATGTCTGTTCTGATGTTTGGCTCTGCGTGAGTGGACTCCTCCACTCCATAAACCTCCTCCTGTCATTGATCCACATCTAGAGACTCATATTTGGAACCATCAGTTCCACCTTCGCATGCAAGTCTATCTCCCTCTCAAGCGACAATCGCATGGCTTTACCCTCATCGAATTTTATATCCCATCACATAGTATTCATATTACTGTTAGGAAAATACACACGATAATTATGGGGTGTTTCTATGTACACCACAAATATCCCAACTTCAGCAGTCAGCTCTAGATTCTTCCTGGCATTCTTGGTCACATGCACATAAACAAATGAGCCAAAAATATTAAAGTGAGAAACATCTGGTTTCTTACCAGTGAAAGATTCTTCATGTGTACTCATGCCAAGTACTCTATGAAGACAACGGTTTTGCACATAAATCGCATTGTTGCATGCTTCCGCCCACAAATGCATTGGTAGTCCCTGATCATGCAACATCGCTCGTGTTGCACCCACAATCGTTCTATTCTTCCTCTCCGTGACCCCATTTTGCTGTGGGTTATGAGGCGCTATGAGTTCTCCTCCAATTCCTTCTTTGCTACGGAAGTCTTTGAATTCATTACAGATGTATTCTCCACCATTATCGCTCCTCAGAGCCTTCACTTTCTTCCCCGACTCTTTCTCCACAAATGCCTTAAACTCATATAACTTTGACAATTTTTTATTCTTCTTCTGCATGAAGAAGATCCATCATTTACAAGAAAAATCATCAACAAAAATAACATAATACTTATGTTTTTTGGTTGAAGAAAACGAGAATGGTCCACACACGTCTGTGTGAACTCTCTCTAGGATCATCGAAGCACAGTTCTCCTTTTCATGAAAGGTGGACTTTACATACTTCCCCATGGTGCAACCCTTGCACTGATCTAACTGAGCAAGTGTTCCCATTGGAATTCCAATAGATATTTGTTGCATGAATTTCAAGGCTCCATGACGAAGATAGCCCAATTTCCTGTGCCATAATTTTCCCTCATCCTGGCTCACAACTTTTTCTACCTTTCCCATCATGGCAGCGTAGCCATCTACCTCCATCTTGTAGAGATTCTTAAGTTGAATCCCTATCCTCTTGGCTTGACCTGTTGTTTTATTTTGCATGAAAGATTTTCTATCGCTAAAATCAACATCATAACCTCTATCCTCCAACATTGCGACTGAGACCAAGTTTTTCTTCGGACCTGGAACATGCATAACATCTTTCAATTTAAATGGTTTACCTGAATCCCTTTGAAAGGTAATGGTACCAATTCCAGTCGCACTGTATCGTCCTTCATCGCCCATCTCTATATGCATTTGGAGATATTTCTCCTCCAAGTCACTGAAAATTTCCTTATCTCCCGTCCTGTGGAAGGAAGCGCCACTATCCAAATACCACACCGATACCAATGCACTTGACACCATGCATCTGATAAAGGAGAATTCAAGTTCAAATTGTGAGGCAAGGGCCTCACCAGTTGCATCTCTAGCAACCTTCTTGTTCTTCTTCTTCTGCAGATAATTAGTAGCGAGATGCCCATGTTCATGATAGTGAAAACACTTCACTTTGGAAAAGTCCAACTTCTTGCCTTTAGACTCGAATTTTGAATGGAATTTCTTACCCTTCCCTTTCCTTTGTAGCCAAAGAAAAATCCTCTTCATCATCATTATTTGATGAAGATCCATCTCTAGTGTTCTGCCTGAACTCCTCCTGCACTAGATCTGACCATAGTTTTTCCCAATCTGGCAGTTTTTCCCATCCGTTGACAGAGTCTTCATAACTCTGCCAACTCTTAGGAAGTACCAAGAGAGACAAGCTTACCAAATCATCATTAGCAACAATTATTCCCACACTCCCTAGTTCATCCTGAAATTGGAAAAAATTTAAGAGTTACTTTGGAATGTTTTTTCCCTTTTCCATCTTGATCTTCCTGACTTTATCTTTGAGCGAAAATTTCCTATGGTTGCTACTACTTTGGAAAATATCCATAAAAGCCTTCCACATAGCATATGGTGTGGTTTTCCCATGAAGTCTTAAGACAATGTGGTCTCGTACACCTTCCAAAAAAATCCTCCTCACCTTTGCCACTTTCTTTTTCCATGCATCAAGTAATGCAACATCTGTCGAAGTGGGCTTAGGAACATCACTGTCAATGAATTCCTTCAAGCCATTATCTTCGAGCACCGCGTCCATCCTATCCTTCCAGGAAATTTAGTTTGAGCTAACCTCTAGTGCATTCTCTATATGCAAGCCATTGAAATCCATTTCGATGTTTACTCAACTATAGCACCAAGAAAATATTTCTACAAATTAGAATTCTTTCCACCAACAAACTAAGCTCCTGCTTAAAAATTCCAATCTTCTGTGCTCTGATACCATGTAGAAATTTTAATAAAATTATATATTGCCTGGATTCTTCCGTTCTAACAATTATATGCCACTGTTAAATACAGAATCACTTCTACAAAAAAATCTTGTGGAATTTAAAACACGATCGCCAATTGCAATATTAAGAAGAAAGATCAATCACACATAAAATAGATGTTTTTACTAGGAAAGAATAAATCTAAAACCCCACTATAATATATTATGTATATATAATGGATCATGAAACAATATCATACAAAACTCTAATCCAAGAGCTCTCAATACAACATACAATCATCTCACATTTTCATACAAAAATTGGCAAATTCATGTGCCAATTTACTGCCTCCAGACAGCCTGCCTCCACTGCGTAATCCTAGATGATAGAAATCCCTGAATGAATGGAATCCTTCTTGCCTTGACTCCACAATCCTCATCGGCATATCCAATGTTTGTGTGGTTTCATGAGTGCACCCACTAATTTCACAACTAATAGTCAAACTGTCCCTTTCACCTACATCTCAACTGGGTCTCCACTGGATCTAACATGCATGTAGTTAACTGTAGTAAATATTCAGTTGCATGTGAGACCATTAATTGTGAATTAATTAATAATTAATTCACTGATCTCCCACTAGTGTATCTTCATTTACAACTAGCACAACTAAGTTTAACTCACTTAACTAAGTTAAACTACTGTACAACTCACATAACTACACATCCAACTTTGTTACAACTTCGAATCACTTAGTTACAACTAAGTCCACTTGCATGTCCCACAAACCAACCTTTGAAATGGAATTTCCTATAGCTAACTGATTTTCCACTTCAGTTAACTATTTCCAAGTGCTCATTGAGAATAGATTATTGTTGAATGTCCAACTATTATTGAGGGATAATAATAGTCTACATGCATCTATAAATAGACATGTGATCTATAAATAGAACTAGCACATACATCTATAAATAGACCATCATCTATAAATAGAATTTTCTCAACCATCTATAAATAGACATCATCTATAAACAGAATTTTCTCATGCATCTATAAATAGATCGCCACCTAATAATAGCCTGAGGCTCCATCCTAGTGTAGGTGCATAATTTTCACTAGGATCTTCTTGTTGAATCTCAACAGTGTTAAACTTCATAAGTATGCATTGCATCTTCTTAGATACTATGATTAGAGGTTTGGAAGCCATCCTCTCTTTCGATGTTACCTATTTAAAATGATAATGCGGCATCGGAGCCAAGCAACTACTATATTTTTTGTGAATAAAAATTTACATGATAACTCAATGACAAAAATTGAAAACTTGCATCACCAACTTTCTCATTTGCCAGATAATAAGTTGGCTGAGCATCTTATGCGGTTTGGTTCTTCTCTAAGAGGTACAATGGCATACTGGAATAAATGTAAGGTTGAATTAACTGACATGATTACTCAGTTGGGATGTCCATATTTGTTTTTTTATTTTGAGTGTAGCTAACACAAAGTGGCCAGAGTTGCATAACCTCGTGCCTATACCCTCACATTCTCGTTCCTTAAATGAGCATCGTATGAAATTTGAGAATGTTATCTAGTACCCTCATTTTTTTACCACATTTATGCACCATAGATTCAATATATTTCAAGAGGAAGTTATCCAAAAATATATTAAAACGAAAAACTATTGGTACAGGTCTGTGTTGTTGAATTTATTTTCTATTCATTGTCAATTTCTTACTATGGTTCTATTAATATTTTTGTAGTAACTTTATATTCATTTTCTTCAGATATGAGTGGCAGCATAGAGGTTCAGCACATCTCCATGGCTTCCTATGGTTGCAAGGTTCTCCTGACATGGAAAGACTTGATTGGTCAAATGCTTCTGATTTACAACTTGCAAAGAGATTCTTTGACAAGTATATAACTGCATGGAATCCACATGAAATACATTGTCAGAACATAATGGTCCAAAGAATTCTCAATGATGACCCTTCCCTATTGAATACTGATCAGATTTTCTCTTGCATTCCTCACAATGATTATGAAGAATTGTTAAACCATGTCCAAAGGAACAAAAAGTGTAGTGTGGATTCTTGTTTGTGCAAAAAGGGCAATATTCTCACATGTTAGTATAATGCTCCATGGGATCTTTTTTAGGAATCAAGATTGTTCATAGATGATCAAGGAAGAAAAGAATATGACCAAGAAATGATGATAGGCTCAATGTACATAACATTTACCTTCTAACAATGTGGCGTGAAAATTTTGATTTCCAACCAGTGCTTTCTCGGTATGTTGTCCTGAAATATATTGCTAAGTATGCATCAAAAGCAGAGAAAAGCTCTGAAAGTTATCATGATATGTTAACTAGAATTTCAAATTATATTGCCTCTGAGGATCATGTTTTATGTGCTTAGAGAAGGTTTCTTGCATAAACGATTGTTGACCATGACAATGGATCACAAGAAACATTCCATATGCTGCTTAAGCTACCTCTTACTGTCTCTAGTGAGAATTTTGTTTCCTTAAATGTTGGAAGAAAGGTTTTCAGGAAAATATCAAGGGATGGCATGAAATGTTCATCTGAGAATACTTTTTTTCAACATTATCAGAAGATGAATTTTTTCCTTGAACATCTATCTTTGATAGAAACATCAAGATTTTGGACATTTGAGAACAAGCGTAAAAAATATCCCTGGAAGCCTAGAGATGTTCATGTTATTGTTCGGGTTTGGCCATGGTTTTATTCTATTCCTAGTGAGGGTTCAGACGAATTTGAAACCTTTTACAGGACAAAATTTCTCTTGTACAATCCATTTCATGACATTTATGTGGAGATTGGGCTTTCTGCTAAAATTATTGTTGAAAATTTGAGGAATTTCTGATATCGAGCATGGCATGTTGATCGACTTCCATCAATTGTCGACAATATTGAAGATGGAGAAGATGGTGATTTTTCTAACCAGAAAATGAATCTTGAAGATGATTTTCAAGAACAGAAATGTTTCTCTCGCTTGGTTCCACCAAATAATGTGAATTTTTTTTATCTTCACACCCTTGGTTGAAGGGATTTTGATATATCCTTTGACTGGTAAATTACAACTATTTCTGATGATGTGGCTGAAGAAGCTATTAATTTTATAAGGAATGGAAAATCAAGGGGTGATATTGTTGATTTTTTAAATAGAAAATTTGCATCTCCATACTCTATGGAAGGAAAACAACGACTTGTTTTTGAAATTATTTTAAGGAATTTTACTAAATATGAGATTTGTGAAGATCTTCTTATGATCGTTCAGGGCACTATAGGCACTGGCAAGTCTTTCCTTATCCATTGTATATTTGAAGCTCTTTCTAATTTTTCAAGTAATAGAAGAATTCATTTGCTTCTTCTTGCCCCAACAGGGATATTCGATATGTATTGAATCACGAAATGAGATTTCTAGGGTCAAGGTTATTCATGCAAATAGATGCTCGATTACGAGAAGCATTTCCAGAGAAAAAGAATTGTCCTTTGGGTGGAAGATCCATAATCCTTATGGGTGACCTTGGCTAGCTACCTCCTATGAGAGATAAGCCTTTGTATGAAGGTAATACATCAGGGAAAGTCTTGTGGAAAAAATGCAACATTTTTGTCACTCTTGACACAATATTTTTACAAGGGAATAATGAGAAACAATCTTGTTTTCGTAGAGTCCTCAATAACATAAGAAATTCAGAACATGTTCTTGATGATTTGGAGTTTCTTATGTCGCGAGTTGATATGAGGTTGCATCCTAGATAAATGGATTTATTTAATGCATCAATTCACATGTTTCCAACAAATAATTTGGTGTCCTTCCATAACAGGCATATGTTGAAATTATTAAATTCTCCAATTGCAAGATGTATTGTTGAGAATTCAAGGCATTCATAAATCAGTGGTGCCAATAATGATCAATTGGATCGTGAAGTTTTGTTATGTCATGGTCAGTGTGTTACGTTGACATGTAATTTGTGGGTTGAAGTTGGTTTAGTAAATGGTGCGCTTGGTTATGTGAAGGAAATATTTTATATGCCTACCTCTAATCCACCTGAGCTTCCAATGTTCACAACTATTGTTTTTTATAACTATGTTGGTGTTCCATTTGATGCAAGCAATCCAAACATTGTACCTATCACACCAGTGATAAGAGGAAATTGAAAACAAAATCCTATAAAGATGGCATGGGCTCTTACAATTCACAAGTCACAGGGTTTGACTTTATAACAATCATCAATTGATATCGGGAATAAATAGCCGCAGGGCCTAACCTTCACAGTCATATCAAGAGTGAAATCAATAGAATTTTTACGCATTGCACCACATTTCTCTTTTTAGCATTATGCCAAGATGAAAGACAGTGCATATGTTACAATTAGGAAGAAAGAAGAGGAGTGATTGAAGTCCATATCGCTATGACATGCAACTATTAATATTTTTATCTCTTTAAAGAATGTTTCTTGAACTTTTTTTATTGTCCTCTTTATTTAATTTTAATATAGTAATTATTTTGATATATTAATGAGATGAATAGATTCATCATATTCATAGTAATATTTTGGAAAGTTGTTTACATCGTTTTTCATCTTGTTCAATTTACTTCTTTTTTTTAAGTAATTATTGTTATTGTGTTTACAATGAACCATTTAGAAATAAAAATTCAGTTATATGAGCCAATTATTAAAAATCAAGATTGAATTCCATATCACTATGACATGCAACTAATAATATTGTGACATATTTATAGAATGTTTTTTAATTGCTTTTATTGTCCTCTTTATTTACATTTAGTATAATAATAATTTTCATATATTAATGAAATGAATACATTCTTCATATTCATGGTAATATCTGAGAAAGTTGTTACATCGTTTTTCATGTTGTTCAATTTACCTCATTTTTTTAAGTTGTTATTGTTATTTTGTTTACAATGAACCATTCCGACATATACAGCCAGTTACATGAGCCAATCATTAAAAATCAAGATTGAAGTCCATATCCCTGTGACATGCAACTAATAATATTTATCAATGTGGTTTGTTAAATATGTTGTGGTTTGGTTCAATGACAACATATTTATATTTGATATTAATATTAAAATAAAATTAATATATACATTAACAATAATTTAAATACAAATATAGAATTATTAACATTATTAATATTTGATTTTAAACATTAAGTTTAAAACATTGTGATTTCTTGTTGATTATTGTAATAAGGCTGATATCACTCATTTCATGTGTACAATATGTATTTCTAATAAGGTTTATATTTGTAGAAATTTTATATCATTTGGTTCATGTAGCGTTGGGTTATTTTATAGCATGACGTTTTTAAAATTAAGTTTTTTAACAATAATAAAAATGGGGTGTTCTGTTTTTGTGTGTGTGTGTGTGTGTGGCTATGCTTAGATGTTTCTATGTATCTCTGTATTAATTTTTATTTTGTCATTTTTCCTTTCAATTGTAGACATGGATAATAACGATTGCATCTACTATAATCAAGCGGTGGAAAATATTTCTAGAGTGGTCATTTTTATTGTGTATCTTCGGAACAAATTCGATAGAAAACATGGCTTCCATCCTGCTTTTATTGATGAGCATCTTCGTGTGCTAGATGAAATTAAAATGAATGTAAAATACGTGTTTCATGTGCACATGAGAGAGGTTGGGAGGAAAACAAGAAGGGATTGGTTGGAAAGCGTTAAGTATCGTGATCATTATCCTGTTGATTTTACTTGGTGTTCATTTTTTCGTCGGTCTGGTTGTGTTTTGGAAGAGGCTATTTGATAAATGACTTTTGATGGAGAGTTTCAAGTCCACTTTTGTAGTGGGATTTTTTGAAGTAAAGACAACAAAAAATATATGTTAATTTCAATGCTCTTTATTTTGTTTCACTGATGGTGGAATTGAATATCACTTTAATTTATTAATTCATTCGGTTTATAATATTAACAATCAGTAAGATTGATTGATCACTTGGGGTTTATAATATTTTTAACCATGTGACTTTATCAATCCTTTGTGTTTAAAATATTAAGTTGTGGCCTTTATTAAGCTCTTGAGTTTTTAATATTGATCCCCTGGCCTTATTGATCCCTTAGGTTACTAATATTTATCCCTTGGGTTCACCAATTCTTTTGGTTTATAATATTAAACCCTTGGGTTTATCAATTCTTTAGGTTTATAATATTAATAATCCCTTGGGTTTATTAATCTCTTGAGTTTAAAATATAAATTCTTAGTGTTTATTAATTTCTTTGGTTTTTTATATTTTTTTATTAATTTTATTGATACTTCGACTTTATTAATCACTTAAGTTTATTAATAATTTTTATTTATAATATTAATCTGTTGGGTTTATAATATTAATAATCCCTTCGGTTTATTGATATTTTTTGTTTATAATATTAATAATCCCTTTGCTTTATTGATGTTTTATGTTTATAAAATTAATATTTCCCTGTATTTGTTGATCCATTGGGTTTATAACATTGATCCCTTAAGTTTTCTAATTCTTTGGGTTCATAATATTAGTCCCTTTAGTTTATTAAATCCAAATGTTAGGGGTTAAATATTATTCCTACAGTTTAATATTAATGCATGGTCCAATGTCACATTATGAAAAACATTGTCTCAATATGAAAATTAACGATGGGAAACCATCGTTAATCAACATTATCCATAGTCAATCAATTTCTTCCACGGTCGAATGTCACATTGCGACAAATAAATCTCAATATGAAAATCAACCATGGGCAACCATGGTCATACTTGGTCCAACGTCGCATTGTGACAACAATTGTCTCAATGTTTAAATCAAGCATGGTCAACCATGTTTACTTCACAGTTTATAGTATTTATCAAAGGGAATTTATATACTTCGGGTTTATAATATTAATCTCTTAGGTTTAATATTATTCCCCTCGGTTTATAATATTAATAATCATGTGACATTATCAATCCTTTTTATTTAAAAAATTAATTCCTAAGCTTTATTAATCTGTTTATTAATCATGTGAGTTTCTCATTCATTTGTATTTAAAATATTTATCCCTAGCCTTTACTAATCTCTTATGTTTTTAATATGGATCCCTTGGCCTTGTTGATCTCTTATGTTTTTAATGTTTTTCCCTTGAGTTCACCAATTCCTTTGGTTTATAATATTAAACCCTTGGGTTTATTATTTCTTTTGGTTTATAATATTAATAATCCCTTGGGTTTATTAATTTGTTGATTTTAAAATATTGATTCTTATAATTTATTAATTTCTTAGGATTTTGAGTTCAAAATATTTATTCTTAGGGTTTGTTAATCTCTTGTGTTTTTAATATTGATCCCTTGGCCTTATTGATCCCTTAGATGTTTAATATTTTTCCCTTGGGTTCACCAATTCCTTTGGTTTATAATATTAAACCCTTGGCTTTATTAGTTATTTTGGTTTATATTATTAATAATCCCTTGGGTTTATTAATCTCTTCAATTTAAAATATTAATTCTTATGGTTTATTAAATCCTTAGGTTTTTGGGTTTAAACTATAAATTCTTAGGGTATATTAATCTCTTGAGTTTAAAATATTAAGGGTTTATTAAATTCTTGGTTTATAATACTAATATTTATCCCTTAGGTTTGTAATATTTTTCTGTTGGGTTTATAATATTAAACACTTGTTTTTATTTATTCCTTAACTTTATAATTTTAATAATTCATTTGGTTTATAATATTAAACACTTTGAGCTTATTAGTTATTTTGGTTTGAAACATTAATAATCCCTTGTGTTTATTAATCTCTTGAGTTTAAAATATTAATTCTTAGGGTTTATTAATCTCTTGTGTTTTTAATATTGAACCATTAGCCTTATTGATCCCTTAGGTTTTTAATATTTATCCTTGGGTTCACCAATTCCTTTGGTTTATAATATTAAACACTTGGGTTTATTAATCTCTTGAGTTTAAAATATTAATTCTTATGCTTTATATATTTCTTAGGTTTTTGAGTTTCAAATATTAATTCTTAGGGTTTATTAATCTCTATTTTTTTTAATATTGATCCATTGGCCTTATTGATCCCTTAGGTTTTTAATATTTATCCCTTGCATTCACTAATTTCTTTGGTTTATAATATTAAACCCTTGGGTTTATTAGTTCTTTTGGTTGATAATGTTAATAATTCCTTGGGTTTATTAATCTTTTAAGTTTAAAATATTGATTCTTATGGTTTATTATTTTCTTAGGTTTTTTAGTTTAAAATATTAATTCTTAGGGTTTATTAACTTCTGTATTGGCTTTATTGATCCCTTAGGTTTTTAATACTTATCCCTTGGGTTCACCAATTCCTTTGGTTTATAATATTAAAACCTTGGATTTATTAGTTCTTTTGGTTTGTATTATTAATAATCTCTTGGGTTTAATAATCTCTTGAGTTTAAAATATTAATTCTTAGGGTTTATTAATTTCTTAGGTTTTTAGGTTTTAAATATTATTTCTTATGGTTTATTAATCTCTTAAGTTTAAAATATTAATTCTTAGGGTTTATTAATTTCTTAGGTTTTTGGGTTTTAAATATTAATATTTATTAATTTTTTAATTTTTTAGCTTAAAATATTAATTCTTAAGGTTTATTAATTTCTTAGTTTATAATATTAATATTTATCCCTTAGGGTTATAATATTTTTCCCTTACATCCCCGGATGTGGGTGACACGCTTGACACGTGTGAACATCAATTCCCAACTCATATGGACTGCAGGAATCCCTAACACAATTCCCCACCTATGGTGGATCTAATTACCATTAACTCATTTCACGCTCCTCGCAGAACTAGAGATAACGCAGATCAGACAGGCCTTGTGTCACCTGACCCTGATCATCACCTCACCCATACCACCATTAACGCCCATGGTGTTTAACCAGCAATGCAGCCATGCCTACCCCTCTACGCTTGCTCATCGACTTGAGCTCCACACACAGTACCGTGCGAAGATCACTCATTGCCTCTCTGACAACCTTCATCCTCAATCCTATATATCCTCCCGACCTCTGCTCCTTTCCTCCCTCATCTGCTCTCCACTTCATTTAGCTCTCCTCCTTCTGATATGGATGCTCACTGATTCCAATCAGTTGCAAAGTCTCAGACCCGGAGTGGAGCTGCGCAATCCCTCGGAGTGGTTCATTAATTACTTGGGTTTATTAATAATTTTTATTTATAATATTATTCTCTTGGGTTTATAATATTAATAATCTCTAGGGGTTTATTGATTTTTTTTGTTTATAATATTTATAACTCCTTGGATTTATTGATGTTTTATGTTTATCATATTAATAATTCCCTAGGTTTGTTGATCCATTGAGTTTATAACATTGATCCCTTGAGTTTTATAATTCTTTGGGTTGGTAATATTAGTCCTACACTTTAATATTAATGCATGGTCCAATGTCACATTATGAAAAACATTGTCTCAATATGAAAATCAACCATGGGCAACCATTGTTAATCATCGTTGGTCGTAGTCGATCAAGGTCTTCCATGGTCAAATGTCACGTTGTGAAAAAATATTGTCTCAATATGAAAATCAACCATGGCCAACCATAGTCATTCTTCGTCCAACGTCGCATTGTGACAACAATTGTCTCTATGTTTAAATCAAGCATGGTCAACCATGTTTATTTTACAGTTTATAGTATTTATCTAAGAGGTTTTATATACTTCGGGTTCATAATATTAATCTGTTAGGTTTAATATTATTCCCTTAGGTTATAATATTAATAATCATGTGATTTTATCAATCCCTTGTGTTTAAAATACTAATTTGTAGGCTTTATTAATATGTTGTGTTTTTAATATTGTTCCCTTGGCCTTATTGATCCCTTAGGTTTTTAATATTTATCCCTTGGGTTCACCAATTCCTTGGTTTATAATATTAAATCCTTGGGTTTATTAGTTCTTTTGGTTTATAATATTAATAATCCCTTGGGTTTATTAATCTCTTTAGTTTAAAATATTGATTCTTAGGGTTTATTAATTTCTTAGGTTTTGAGTTTAGAATATTAATTCTTAGATTTTATTAATCTCTTGAGTTTAAAACATTAACTCTTAGGGTTTATTAATTTCTTCATTTTTAATATTAATATTTATCCCATGGGTTTATCATATTTTTCCCCTAGGTTTACTAATTTCTTGGGTTTATAATATTAAAAGCTTCGGTTTATTTTTTCCTTAACTTTCTAATAGTAATAATTCATTTGGTTTATCATTTAATCCATTTGGTTTATTGATCCATTTAGTTTAAAATATTAATGTTTATTTCACGGTTTATAGTATTTATCTAAGTGTTTATATACTTAAGGGTTTATAATATTAATCTCTTAGGTTTAATATTATTCACTTAGTTTTATAAAGCCTTGGTTTTTAGTATTAATCCCTTGAGTTTATTATTTCCTTGGGTTTTTAATATCAATCCATTGGATCTATTGATCCTTTAATTTATTAATTCATTGGGTTTATAATATTAAAAATCCCTAAGGTTGATTGTTCTCTTTGGTTTATAATATTAATAATCATGTGACTTTATCAATCATTTGTATTTAAAATATTATTTTCTAGGCTTTATTAGTCTCTTGTGTTTTTAATATGGATCCCTTGGGCTTCTTGTTCTCTTAGGTTTTTAATATTTTTCCCTTGAGTTCACTAATTCCTTGGATTTATAATATTAAACCCTTGAGTTTATTAGTTCTTTTGGTTTACAATATTAATAATCCCTTGGGATATTTTTAAGAGATATATACTTACTATAAATAACAGTAAAATATTATTATTATGTTATTTTTGAATTATAATATAGTTTGAGTTAAAACTATTAATATAATGAAAAAATTTAATAATATATTATTATTGTATATTTTATTATTAAATAATGTAATATTATATATTTTAATATATTATATTCTTATGTGTGTGGGGGGGGGGGGTTAATATATAGTATGCATATAGTTAATATTATTAATATATTATAATTAAATATATAAATATATTGGTAATTATATTCATAAATATATAATATTTATTTTGGTAAAATGCATGTGATGGGTGGTGGATATAGGCCTATCGGCGTATATCAATCACATTGGTGAATGTGGTTGTAAATCTATTTCATATAAGCCTATAGATGTATATCAACCATATTGGTAAATGTGATTGTGCTAGTTATTTTTACCGTCTCGCAAATTTACCCATTCTATAGACGACGCATATATAAATATATTTCTCAAACTTGAATAGAATTGTTTCTGTGTTTAGAGTTTCATATGTGGATAAAAAAAAATTAATTGCTAGAATCATTTATGCCTCATTATATTTTTAGTTGTAGTATTCTAATTTTTTTATATATTTTTTATTTAATTTTATTGAAAATTTTAATAGAAATTTGTTAAAATTATTAGTTTGATTTATATAATATAGGTCATTTAAATTGTTTTTAGAGTAAAAACACATTTTAAATCACCAAAAATCATCTCCCAAAAAATATTAAAACCTCAACGCTTATATCTGAATATAAGAGTTTGTGTTTGTGGTTATTAGTTTGAATAACCAAAAATCACAATGGTATCACTTACCAGGTCCTAGACAATGCTTATATTCGAATAAAATTGTTTACCTAATTGTTTCTAATTATTAGTTAAGAGTTTATTGAGTCAATTTATACAGCGTGTTCTCTTTTATGTTTTTTGTGGCTTATCTTTACCTATAATGGATGCTTCGAAGTCACGAGAGTTATCAAGTGAGATGGAAGCAGAAAAAATGTTCATGGACACAGAGGAAATGTTCACTACCTCTGAATCTAAATACCCAAGTGAGTTGGAAGAAACATCCAGTGAATTATCGAGTGAGATGGAGGAGGAGCAAACTCTCAGTGAGCTTGACCATGATGATGTTGGCATTAAATTCGGTCTTATTTCTCTTTATTAGAACGGTATATGGTGATATTGATTGATAATATTTGAGGCGTTATTTGAAAGATTTGACGCTCAACTTAGGGTCAGGGTTTCATAATTTTCCTTTAAGGTTTTCATTTGTTCTCTAATGTCAAAAAAATCACTTATTCTAGCTAGTGACGTACATGGTAGCAGTTGAAACGTCTAAAAATCATGATCATGCTAAAATGGTTTGAAAAGCTTTAGATGCATTCCCAAGAACTTGGTTCAAACTGATTTGAACTAACCAGTGATAACATTGTGTTGTAACAGACCTGGATCACATTCGTGATTTTATTTCTTCTGGAAAGTTTCACAAGCCATAAATTTTTTCACATTGTCAGCCAGAATTTTCTTAACTTGTTATAGGTCTCTGGTTGGGTATGAGCGGCGGCTGCTGAAATAGCTCTAGACTTATCACATTGTTAGGCCATAAATTTTTTTTCTACATTTTTATGAAATATTTTTGGACCAATGGAGGAGAACTGATGGGATAGCCCCTGCTTGCCCTTGCTTAACGTAGGGACTTGCTCCTCTGCACTCTCCCTTGTTATTGTTGAACTTGTTTAATAGATTTCTTTGTATTCGATAATAATTCAGTATTACTCTTCTCCAATAACAAGAGTTGATTTCCATAGTTCAGAAACATTTGTGACTATTTCATCCCAAAGTAAATTATTGGCTTTAATCAGATATTGTGTACTAGTTAATTGATTTTCGGACTGTATATTTCTCCTTGCATTCTAGACTTGATATCATAGTATTTAATAGTAATTGCATTTTTATTTTTAAATTCCTCTTTGAGCTCGCTTATCTCAGAGTTCTTATTGTAATATTTTTTTTTAGGCTTTCAATTTTTTTATATTTAATGCTTAGATTCTACACAGTGTCTGTAAAAATTTTTAGGCATCCATTTTTGTAGTTGTTTCTTCAGATGTGATTGTTGCACAAATATACTCACTCTTCTTCTTTATCAGAGTTACATTATCGTAGCTCTAAGATCCATATTAACTCCAGATCTACCAAGTCATTAAAAACTTGTGACTGTCACATTGATACAGAAAAGTGATAGACCTCATAGAACAAGTCATTAAATACTTGTGACTGTCACATTGATACAGAAAAGTGAGAGACCTAATAGAATAACTTTCTAATTTGGGAGTATGATGCAGGAGCATACTAACTTTCAAAGCTATAAATTTTCTCAAGACAAATATTAAAGAAGGGGTTTGGAAATCTAATTCCTAGATGAAAATAAGTATATTTTATAAATTAATAAATGTAATTATTTAGAGAGGACAAGTCATAAAGATAAGATATAACAGATAATATTTTAGCATGAGAATCTGCCTTTTAAGGTATGAGATACTTAGGGAATAAATTATGGTATATTTAGGGAAAAAAATGGAGTTATTTTAGGCTTTCATAAAAAATTTCTTTGTTCCAAAACAAATGTTATTTATTATTGTAATCTTACAAGCAATTAAAAAAAATAATGGGAAAAGTACCTATGAAATTTGGCCATAAACTGAAGAACATGAGATGTTTTAAGTAGAATTTCATATACAAATTTAGATAATTAATGGCATGCGTATGTGGTGTTGGGGTTTTTGATACCTATGTTTATGAACAACCCTATTTTGGAATGTTTGCCTTTGCCTCAGCACAATCATGAATGGATTGTGCATGCAATTGTTTTCTTTAGAATTTATGTGTAATTCTAATACTAGAACATGGATTTCTAGTTATCGATAGTTGTTATAGACTGTAATTCTTGTGAGGGCCATGCCTTAAAAGTAAGAAATTCTCCCTCATGTCATCCATTTTTATTGCACCACAATTTGTGCCATGTTCCGCACCTACCACTGCACCCACATTTGCTTCCACTTTTGCGTCCACATTTTCTTCCTCTTCTGTGTCCAAGTTTTCATCGAATGTTGTGCATGTATTTGCATCACCTGCTTAATCACTTTTACGCCACGATTTACATCTAATTTTTCCTCTACTTCCATTGCATCCACTTTTTCATATAATTTTTTGTCCACTATTGCCCCCATTTTTGTGTCCACAATTACATCCCATTTTGCCTCCTTTTTGCATCCTTGTTTTTTTCCTTCTCTGCATTTGTTGTTGCATCC
Organism: Pinus albicaulis; assembly: GCA_034641835.2. Lineage (NCBI taxonomy): Eukaryota > Viridiplantae > Streptophyta > Pinopsida > Pinales > Pinaceae > Pinus > Pinus albicaulis. Next base: position 1,178,440,053 of record CM076575.1, on the reverse strand, counting down.
ATTTTTGTTTCACCACAATTTGTGCAAATTTTTTCACTAATTTTTCACCCATGTTTGCATCCACATTTGTATCATATTTTGCTCCACATTTGCATGAATATTGCATCTATTCTTGCATCTATTTTTGAATCCATTTTTGAGTCGTGTTTTGCGTCTTGTTTTGCATATACTTACGTTTCATCCAGTTTTGCATCCAATTTTACGTCCATTGTTTCACCCATTTTTGTGTTCTCTTTTGCATCCCTTTTCCAACACTTATCATATTTTTTGAATTTATGATATTGCTTATGAAAAAAAAAATTATGAACAACTGATGGCAATGTCAACAATTATGACGATGATGATAATGAAGATGATGATTATGACATGAATGGTGATTATGATGATTATGAAAATTATGATTAAGGAACCGATGTTTATAATGACAATGATGATTAGTACAATTATTAGGATGATGTTGATGTTACTGACCTTGGAAAATATTCCCAACTTTTAAATGTTATCATTGCCATAATCATTATCTTTGGTGTAGTCATCTAAGTCATCATCATTATCATCATTGTTATCTAGGTCATCATAAACAACAATAATAACATGAATGATGATGATAATGTTAATTTCCATGATGACGATGACAACAATGATGATACAAATTAAAATAATAATGATTATGGGGATGATGAAAATGATAATGATGATGATAATTGTGGTGATGATTGTTGGTTAGAACAATCTATTTTCAATTCAAATCAATTGTTCCAACTTTGTCTCCTCCACCATTACATCAACCCATACATGTTTCTCTATTTCTTCCTCAAATGAGGATGGCTCAGTCTCTACAAGATCTGTCATCATATCCATGTTGCCAATGTACCGATCTGGTGACCTTCTCTTCCTATGCTAATTTGAAGGAGCACCCACATTCTCCCTAGCATCCTACACAAGTATATCTCAGCTTCCCTAGTCTTTTTCTTGCCTTCTCTAGATGATTATGCTTGATTTGTGGTCTCTACTCTCTATTCCTCAATTTATGGTTGTTCCACAACTTCTCTAGGTTCCTCCTTTGTACCTAAAACCTCCTCCTCTTGTGGGATATTAAGCTCCCTCTCAAGGGAGAAAAATATGGCCTTCTCTTGTACAGGTTCTTCACCCGAACCCTAATTTGCTTCAGTTTTCCCATGGCTGTGTCTTAGGAATAGATTTCCTTTTTTGAAGATCACATCATATCCATGGTCTTCCAAAACTACAATAGAGACGATATTTTTCTTTAGGCCCAGCACAAACATGACATCCTTAACCTTGAGGGGGGAGTCTGACTCCCTATGAAAGGTGACTGTAGCGACTCCAGTCGCGTTATACCTTTTTTCATCCCCCATCTCAATGTGCATCTGCAATTATTTATCCATATCATTGTAAAACACTCTATTCCCCGTCATGTGGAATGAAGCACCTGAGTCTAAGTAGCACACACTTCCCATCACTATGTTGGCTATGCATGTAACAAGGGTAAATTAAAGCTCGAACTGTGAATCCAAAGCTTCACCTATTGCTCCTCTTGAGGTCTTATTTCTTGTCTTCTTGTGTGGAAAATTCATGGCATAGTTCCAGAATTCATGACAATGGAAGAATTTGGTTTTTGAAAAATATTTATTCTTGCCCTCTTGACTGGATTCTGGTTTGGATTGGGATTTCTTCCCTTTTCCCTTTTTCACTTTCCATCAAATGAAAATTTTTCTTCATCCTCGCCCTTGGATGAATTCCCATCCCTGGTATTCTTCCTTATTTCCTCTTGTACCAAATCGTACCATAAGTGCTCCTAATTTGGTAGTTTCTCCCTCCCATTCAACGAATCTTGATATTTGTGCCATATCTTGGAAAGACCCCGAAGGGCTAGGAATACCAAGTATTTTTCATTGACATTAACATCAACCCCACCAATTTCATCACAACACTATGTGAACCTTCTCGGATACTACGGAATTGTGTCATTCTTGTGCATCTTGATACTTTGAAGTTTATCCTTGAGTGTCAGCTTCCTATGGTCACTATTTTTCTCAAACAATTTTGTAAATGATTTCCACATCGCGAAAAAATTTTCCTTTCCGTGGATATTTGAGACAATATGATCTTGTACTCCCTCCAATATACTTTTCCTAGCTTTTGCCACATCTTTCTTCCTTTGAGAAATGTTCTGGGCATCATATGCTTATGGTTTTGAAACATCTGACTTGATGTATTCTTGTAGACAATTTTCATCCAATATCACCTCCATGTGATCCTTCCATGAAAAAAATTTAGAGGTGCCTTCCAAGGCATTCTCTAGCCTTAGTCCATTCAAAGCCATCTTCTCAGTCCTGAAGAAAACCTACAACACTGATCTCCAAATTCGAGCCTCTCATAAACAACTTCAAATTTTTTCTCTACTGTGAATCCAAATCTGATACCATGTAGAAATTATGTTGTATATTTGCAACTGATCATAGATTTGTAACCAAGATCATAAGACAAGAACCTACTCTACTATTCTACAGACAGTATTTCACAATTTAGAACAAAAAATTCAGACATGCAAGAAGAAATCACACACATCCAAAAAGTATTTTTATCTGGGGAAATAAATCTGCTAAAAACCCCAATTCCTTTTACATTAATCACAAGAATAGAGATGTATTACAATTTCTTTGCTCAACTTAGCTCACCCTGAAAGTGCTCAACCTATCTCACTGCTCATTGAAGGCCTCTGACCCAAACTTAGTCAATTTCTGATGCAGGGATTCTGCTAAAAAGCAGATCCTAGCATATAAAACTCACTGCTTCACCCAATTATGAAAATGCTCAAATTTTCTTCAAATAAAATCATGAAAACATTCAGTTCAAAATTTACATGAAGGAGAAAGAGCTATTCAAAACAACTATAGATATAAATATAAAATTTCTCTGGCCAAATATTACATTGGGTGGCCTCTTGGCCCTTGGCCCTTCAAACCACTCCCCACTCTTCCTGTACTCCTCACACACTCAGCTCTTATTTTTTCTCATAAAAACACTCCTATTTATACATAAATAATGTATTTATTTCACCCCATAAATTTCTCCACCCAATCCTCAACTAAGTCTAAATTAGATTCATTCTAGGTGTGGACTCAACAAAGTCTCGTACATAGAATTCCTACTCCCTAAATTAGCTAACTAATTATATTTCACTCATATCCTTTTAATTATTAAAAGAATATATACAAAAATCCTCACATTTTCTCTTAATTTATTAAAATAAACAATTTAAATAATAAAATAATTAAAATGTCTCATCCCCCTATTACATAATTAAATAATGAAAAATTGAGCTGGATGCTCCTGCATCAGACTCCCAAGGTTGAAATTAACCATGATCACCTGATCATGTACTATGGATTTTTGTCTTCCTAGATCCCATATCTTGTGCTGCAACTTTCCATTTTTTGCTTCTTTTGTTTGTTGTTTTTCTCCAGGTCTCCACACTTTATGTTGCATTGCCCCACTGGCTATGCTTTCACATTCTTCTGTTGTCTTCCTCTTGTTGTTTCTTCTTTGTTTTACTGTCACTGGTTGCTTCCGGGATACTTTCATCATTATCCTCCTTATCAGTTCAATTTCTCGGTCCAATAGATTTCCTCCAGCATCGACAATAAAACTTTTACTCACAAAACAATTATTGAAATCAAAAACATAAGGCCTCAGTGCCTCTTTCTCCTCTGGAAACATTTCAGTATGCTGCTATGAAATTTCCTCATCCATCAGCACATCAGTATGCTGATTTAAATCCTCCATGAGACTATCAGCTAGTCCCTCCTCCACATCATCTATTTCAAAAATGTCTCCCTGTTTTGGTTCACAAAAATGAACTTCTTCGATTTGCTGAATCATTTCTGCATTCTTATCCTTTGTTTCCTGATTATTATTTAGGACAATTTCTTTGTATTTCTCTTTCAGCAATGCACCCTCAATATAGATCCTCTGCTTTTCCAACTCTCTTCTCTGAAGATCTAACTTTCTATATAACTTAACAATCTCAATTGGGGTAGAACTTGGAAATTTTACACAACTTTCCATACCTTCATTTGTTTTTGACCAATCATTAGATGGCCCTTCTTCCTCTTCTTCAATATTCTGCTGAATATTTCCATGAGACCCTTTTGTGTTCACTTCTTTCTGAGATTTTTCTATCTCAGCATCAGTCTGAACAGATTTTAGATTCCACTCTTCCTCTTTAACAAACTTCAAAGTTTGTTCAACACCCTGTGATGTACCTGCAATCACACACAAATCATTAGTTTTAAAAAAATCAAACCTTGTGGTCTCACTTGATGCTTCAGTCAACATCTCTCCTTGTTTTTTTGAATCCTTCACTTGATTCATTTCCTCTATAGATTCCTCTTCTATCACATCATCACTTTAAAAAAGTAATGGACCATACTCAGGCTTACATATCAAATCTACCTTTAAATTGAGTAACTCTTCCTTCAGTTGAAAATTCATTCTATGTCCCCACATCACTTGCAACCTATGCCATGTGACTTTCCTCTTCATACTCCATCCACATCTCTGGTCTAATTTACCTCTCTATAACATTTCCATCAACAACTCAAGACAGAAATTTATCTCAGCTCTCTCTCTGTCAATCTGCTCTTGACTCATTCTCATGCCATTTGACTTGGCATCTTCTTTCTCATTTCTTCTACTGTGACCTTCTTCAGAAACTCTACAATGAACTTCAGTAGTCATATTTGTCTCTATCTTCATGAGTTCCTCACTCATTCATCATAAGCTGTACTAAATCCTCTGCAATAGTAAGTCTTCCCTACTGCCACTTACATCACCAATCCTCTCCCTGGACTTGGTCTTTGGCAAGCACTGGTTCTCTATTCTCTAGAACCTCTTGATCATCCTCTCTACTCCCTCTAGGCTTCAACTCACCTACACACAACTGTCCTTCTCATCCAATCTCTGTTGGAATTCTTCAAGGTTCTGCTCCCCACTTTACTTTCATTCAGAAACTATTACTAGTCTCTTTCATCAGTACTGTTAAAAATGTAATCTTTGTTTGCTGAGATCTCCTTCAACTGTCTGCAACCTATATTTTTCAACTATCTTCTTCAAAAAAACCAGAGTTAAAAATAAAACATATCACCTCACCTTCAAGATCTCTGTGTGATATTATTCCATCTCTCATACGTACTGTATCTCCATGTGCTATCATCTTTCAGACTCAAAGTTTGATCCCCTTTTAATTCTCCATCAAACATACATTCTCTGCAATTCTAAAAAAAAAACTGAATCTTCAAAAATAACTATTTCTATTCACCAAACTTCACACGATTTCCATTCATGCAAATGTCAAAACCCGCACATTATGATGTAGGAAAACAACACACAATTCCTACACTTACACTTTCAATTCAACAAACTTTTCCTTTTTGTAAAATTCTCGAAACCACATACCATTTATTTCTTTCCAAATGGTATTTTTTTAAGATCCCACTTGAACTATATCATTAGCAAATGAAGTCCATTCAAATGATTGAATGACATGAATTTAAATTAAAACTATATGGCTATCCCAACCTTCATAACTTGTGACCATATAAACCATTTGATCAACCGTATGCACTCAAGGTTCAACGTTGTTAAACTTCAACGTTAACATAGTTAACATTACCTCAAATCATATCTTAAACGTATCAAAAATCACCATATGTAAGGCTACTGTTATGCCCACGTAAACATATTACAAACTTACCCATATGTAATACAAACCCCATGTATATAAAGGTTCTACTCATACCATATGTGATGTAACATCAATATATATGAAGCCAGACCATGCGTAAGTCCATGGCATGGCCACTGTGGCAATTGACCTTTGATCGTTGCAGTGACATCAATGCCTCCACACAGTGTATCTCATTCATACCATATGTAATGCAATTGCAATTGTGTGTTAAGCCATACCAGAGGTAAATGCCATATATGATGCCAACACAGTTATATACATATCAAAACAAACCACATATAAACTCCACGCACAGCCGCTGAGGGGTTTGACATTCAACACTGCAGAGATAGCAATGCTTCCACATTGGAAGTCGGCCCAAACTCAACGCAAATGTTTTGGTCTTCACTCCTTACAGTCACGGGTTGTGATAGCATTTCAATGTCATATGTCAACCCTACGATCTCACTCAACGGCGATGGTAACCAATATACGTTGCTTGTGGCTCCAGCTATATCGATCTTGCCGTTCTTCAATCTAGTGTCAATTTCCTTCACTCACATGTTCACACACAGTCTATGCATATATCCAAAATAGATATATTTTCTGCTCTAATACCAAATGATGCAGGGATTATGCTAGAAAGCAGATCCTAGAATATAAAAACTCACTGCTTCACTCCATTTAAAAATTTCTCAAATTTTCTTCAAATAAAACCATAAAAATGTGCAACTCAAAATCTACATGAAGGAGAAAGAGCCATTCAAAACAAATACAGATATAAAATATAAAATTTCTCTAGCCAAATATTACATTAGGCGGCCTCTTGGCTCTTGGCCCTTCAAACCACTCCTCACTCTTCCTATACTCCTCACACACTTAGCTCTTGTTCTTCCTCACAAAAACACTCCTATTTATACATAAATAATGTATTTATTTCACCCCATAAATTTCTCCACCCAATCCTCAACTAAATCTAATTTAGATTCATTTTAGGTGTGGACTCAACAAAGTCCTGTACATAGAATTCCTACTCCCTAAATTAGATACCTAACTCATATCCTTTTAATTATTAAAATAATATATACATTAATCCTCACCTTTACATTTTTCTCTCTTAAATTATGAAAATTAATAAAATAATTAATAAAATAATTAAAAAGTCTCACCCCTTATTTCACACAATTAATTAATAAAAATTGAGCTTGATGCTCCTGCATCGAACTCCCAAGGTTGAAATTAATCATGATCGCCTGATCATGTGTTTTAGATCTTTGTCTTCCTGGATCCCATATCTTGTGCTGCAATTCTCCATTTGTTGTTGCTTCTATCTGTTATTCTTCTCCAGGTCTCCACACTTTATGTTGCATCGCCCCACTGGCTATGCTTTCACATTCTTCTGTTGTTTTCCTCTTGCTACTTCGTCTGTGTTTTAATTGCTGCTAGCTTCTTCCAGAATACTTTCATCATTATCCGCCTTATCAGTTCAATTTCTCAGTCCAATATTACATTGGGTGGCCTCTTGGCCTTTGGCCCTTCAAACCACTCCACACTCTTCTTGTACTCCTCATGCACTCAGCTCTTATTCTTCCTCACAAAAACACTCCTATTTATACATAAATAATGTATTTATTTCACCCCATAAATTTCTCCACCCAATCCTCAACTAAATCTAAATTAGATTCATTCTAGGTGTGGACTCAAAAAAGTCTCGTACATAGAATTCCTACTCCCTAAATTATCTACCTAATTCTATTTCACTCATATCCTTTTAATTATTAAAAGAATATATACAAAAATTGTTGAAAATGCAACAAGATGATGGAGCTTAGTGAAATGAAGTCGCCTTCACTAATTGGGCCCGCAGGCTATTTTTGGCGCAAAGTCTATTTTTAGACTATGTCTATTTTTAGACATATGGAGCATGGTCTAGGAGTTGCAGTATGCTATTCTTGGATGATTGGTCGAGTTGGTAAAAATATATGGACCTATATTTTTAGACATACAGGTCGAAGTCTATTTTTAGACTGCCTGTCTAAAAATAGGTCAGTCAAATATTATTAGCCCTTAATAATATTTGGACTATAAACTTCAGTTTATTCTCTTACAGCACTTCAGTTGGAGCTATGGATGTGACCCATGCATCTGACAGAAGGAATTACGCTATTCCTAGGGGTTTGGTGAGCTCATGCATGGTTGACTTGATTAAGGACTTATTAGCGGTTGAGTGGAGTTGATGAAACCGATTGGTGGGATTGTGCCGGTTTAACTTAGTTGAACTAGTTGTGATTAGTTTAACTAGATAATCAGCTAATGTGAGTGGATTGAATTAAATATTATTTAATTCACTAATTATTAACTCATTATTCAACTCGAGAACATGGTTCACTACGATTGTCAGACGATTCGGTGAGAGACAGTGAAAGAGGTGGATGAGGTTGAGATAATATGTCAGTTGTGACATTATTTATTACATGAGATTTGCACCACATGAAGTACCCATGAGGATTACTTCTCAAACCAAAGTTGAGCCCTTGGATCTCTCATTAGACCACGTATGATTAGCGATAGAGGCGGGCAATTAGTGGATGAGTTTTGAACCTGTGACATTTCAAAACCAACCAATTGTGTTAACTTCATGAGATAGTCTTTGAGTACTTGTGAGAGTATTGAAGCTATATGCTTTGTTATGTTCTCTCCATATAATATACAAAATAGCTGAGGGGTTTTCAGCTATAAGCTTTCCCCATTACATATTGTGTTTATGTGCACATGCGACTGTTTCTATTTCCGCAAATTGATGATTGATTGTAGAAGAGATTATGTGTTGCATATGAATTCGAATTAGTATGTGATCAGGATAATCTCGGTGGATAAATCTTCATTATTCATCAAATTTCTACATGTTATTGGAGCGAATCAATCATCGGGATCTATTGCAGTGATTACAATATTATTTTGGCAGACAAAGTCTGTAACGGGCCAGGTAGCCTCTGGATCCATCCTTTCTCTGAAAGGTGATATATCCAGTAAATGCCCTTACAATCGATCTTTGTGCTAGAAATAATATTTTCTCACAGATCCAGAAGCAGTTGAGTTTTTGAGTTTTGGAATTAGAGTACTGCGACAATTTGTGTTCTTGGTGCAGTTGAAAATGTCTTTGATGGTTTGCGACTCGAATATGCTCTTGAAGGTTGTTCGAATTATGTTGCATGGAAAGATAAGATGGAGGTAGTATTAGAAGATAATGGGCTGAAGGAGTTCGTAGATATGGATGTCCAAAAGCCTACTGATCCTGCTGAAGTTGAAGCTTGGCAAAAGAAGATGGAGAAATGTCGAAGGATTCTGTTGGATGGCATGAAGGATCACATTGTATCCAGCCTACATGGAAAAGCTTCTCCATATTTGATGTGGAAAGCATTGACAGATCTATTCCAAAGCAAGAGCGACCAAGGGAAGCTGGTGCTCAAGGATAAACTCAGAAAAATTAAGATGGAGAAAGGCGAGAGTATCGCCAAGTACCTCACGAAGTTCACTCAATGCAGAGATGAGCTGGGAAGTGTGGGGGTGACTGTCGATGAAGAGGACATGGTAGACCTGGCTCTCCTTGGTCTTCCGAAGAGTTGGAATTCCTATCAGGACTCTGTCAATGGTCGGGAGAAGTTGCCTGGATGGGAGCGACTTTGGTCGGATCTTGTGCAAGAGGAGATAAGGCGAAGTACCAGGGATAGATCTTCATCAAAGAACTCAGATGAAGAAAATTGTGCTTTGGATGCCAAAGCAAGGAAGGGGAAGATAAAGAAGAATGCTTCTCAATCCGGTGCAAAAGGCAAGAAGCAGGACATGTCCAAGGTGAAGTGCTTTCACTATCACCAACACGGACATTATGCCACTAATTGTCCACAGAAGAAGAAAAATAAGCAGGCTGCTGGATCTGCTGACGGAGAACATTGGCTTCTCAATTGACTGGTTTTTCAACGATCGCATGCTTGGTCTCCAAGTGTGATGGGATAAGTTTGGTTCTTGGACAGTGGTGCGTCATTTCACATGACCCGAGATATCGAGATATTTTGAGATACGGGGGGAAAAGATCTTAGAGTGCACATCGAGATGGGCAATGATGGTAGATACAGTGCGACCCGTATCAGTACCATTTCCTTTGAGAGGGAGTCTGGTAAACCCTTCGTATTGAAGGAAGTATTGCATGTTCTAGGATTGATGAAGAATCTGATCTCTGTGGTGATGCTGGAAGACAAGGGGTATGATGTGGTCTTCAGCGAAGGAAAAAATTTTCTGCGTAGTAAGACAACTGGAGAGACCCGGAAGATAGGGGTTCGAGTCGAGAACCTTTATCAGTTGTAATTAGATGGTTGCGCAGCAATGGCATGCAAGGTGGGAGAAGTGGTGAGTCGGGATGATGAGGGCAAGCTGTGGCACAGGAGATTGGGCCACCTTCACCATGGTGCTTTGAAGATATTGCAGTAGATTTCTACTGGGCTTCCTAAGGGCACTCTTGCGCGGGTTAGATCGGTGCAAGAGTGTACTTTAGGAGAGAGTATGTGAAAGCCACCCTTTCCACGAGAAGGATAGTCGCGCCATGACGATCGCAGAGTTCACACCTGAGACGATGTGTGGTCCTTTCTCTGTAGCTTGACAGTAAACACAAGTACTATGTGATCTTTGTTGATGATTTCTCTCGGAAGTCTTGGGATCTTCTTCATGTGAAGAAAATGAGAGACATTTAAAGGATTACTATTAATTCAAAGATGCTGATGAGAAGATGAGGGAAGCATGTGAAGGCTCTTAGGAGCGACAATGGTGGTAGATCGATACAAAGCAGTTAAAGACTTTCTGATGCGAAGGGATTCGGAGGAAACTCATCACACCCCATAACCCACAGCAGAACGGGGTGGCTGAGCGGAAGAACAGAACAATCGTGGGTGTTGCACGGGCGATGTTGCATGATCAGGGCCTACCCCTTCACTTGTGGGCTGAGGCATGCAATACAGCAGTATATGTGCAGAACAGTTTTCCTCACAAGGTTCTTGGCATGAGTACATCGGAGGAGGCGTTTTCTGGCAAGAGGCCTGATATTTCTCATCTGAGAATTTTTGGCTCACCTGTCTACATGCATGTGATGAAGGATGCCAGAAAGAAGCTGAATCCGACCGCAGAGGTTGGAATATTTTTGGGGTACACTGATACACCTCACAACTATCGAGTGTATTTTCTAGACAGTCGAAAGACTGTTGTGCAACGGGATATCAAGTTTCAGGAGGAGAAATCCATGAAGTGTTCGCTTGAGAGGGAGCCACACTTGCATGCAGATGAGGAGTTGTTAGTTCCTAAGGAGGAGCTTCCGGATGTGGATCATCCACAAGAGGAATTTCAGGAGGTGGAAGAAACCACCCATGCAGCGCCAACCATCAGAGGGCGCAAGCGCACTACAGAAGCTAAGTGACTGGCTCGAGATGCAGAGAAGGTTGTAGGACCACCTACAGCACAGCACAGACAGAGACAGTCATCGGATCGGTACACTGGATACATGGCTCTTATGAGTCAATGTATCATGACGGAGCCATCCTCTTTTGAGGAAGCTGTGGAGGAACCCGCATGGGTAGATGCCATGATCGAAGAATATGATTTGATTGTCAGAAACAGTGCATGGGAGATTGTCCCAAGACCGGAGGGGAAATCAGTGGTGGGTTCGCGATGGATCTACAAAGTGAAGCAGGCAGCTGACGGGAGTGTAGAGAAGTACAAGGCGAGATTTGTCGCCCATGGCTTCTCACAGATCGAGGGGATCGATTATAAGGAAACCTTTGCACCTGTCGCAAGGTACTCTTCCATACGAACGATCCTAGCTCTCTCAGCGCAGATGGGATGGCACATCCATCAAATGGATGTGAAGACTACGTTCCTCAACGGAGTCATTGAGGAGGAGGTGTACATAGAGCAGCCTGAAGGTTTTGAGATCTTCAGCAGTGAGTCGCATGTTTTCCGACTCAAGAGAGCACTGTACGGGCTGAAGCAAGCACCTCGTGCTTGGTACACTGTACACACGGATAGGCAGGTTATTTCAGGATTTGGATTTTTGGTGAGCGGATCTAACTGTGCAGTTGTGGTGGAGAAGGCTAGCGTCATTGTATGCTTGTATGTAGATGATGCGATTTTGACGAGGTGATGGTGTGATACTTTCATGCAAAGGACGACCTTGCTAGAGAGTTAGAGATGAAGGACTTGGGCCTCCTTCATTATTTAGGATTGGAGATTTGGCGGTATGATGGAGGGCTTGTTGTTTCTCGCTACAAAGTATGCTTATAGTGCAGAGGTTCAACATGCATGCAGCCTATGGACACCTCTTCTACGAGTGGTTGGAGAAGGGTACTACTTGTGGAGGCAGTGGATGCCACTATTTATCGATAGTTGGTGGGGTCGCTTATGTATCTGGTCAATACATGACCTGATATATGCTATGTAGTTAACCAGCTTTCACAAGCTATGGTTAAGCCTACCAAGCTCTTCTGGAAGGCGGGCAAGCATGTATTGCATTATCTCAGAGGCACATCGGGATATGGATTATGGTGGGGAGCAGGGAGGATGGACGAGGCTCCGGCTTCCGCGGTGCGGTTGGGTAGGGGGCCAACGGACCGAAGAGAACATGCGGAGGTTTCGACATTGGTTCGGCAGGACCAGAACAGTGTGACCGAGAGCCAGTCATGGCACTCGGTTCAGCGAGGCCGAGTACATGGCGACAAGTTTGGGCGCATGCGAGGCTATTTGGATGAGGAAGATCCTCGTTGAATTGTTCGGGTTACACCTCAGACCTCTGGAGTGATTTATTGTGTGTGAGTTGTATTGAACTCTCGGCTAATCCAGTATTTCATGATAGATCCAAACACATCGACATCAGGTACCATCATATCAGAGATTGTGTGCAGCAGAGAATCATGTTACTTTCATATGTTCCAACGGAGGATCAGGATGCTGACATCTTGACGAAGGTGCTCACTAGGAGCAAGTTCGAATTCCACAGAGGCAGGATAGGGGTTGAAGATAATCCATATCTTGTTGAGAGGGAGTCTTGAAAATGCAACAAGATTATGGAGCTTAGTGAAATGAAGTCGCCTTCACTAAGTGGGCCCGCAGGCTATTTTTGGCGCAAAGTCTATTTTTAGACTATGTCTATTTTTAGACATATGGAGCATGGTCTAGGAGTTGCAGTATGCTATTCTTGGATGATTAGTCGAGTTGGTAAAAATAGATGGACCTCTATTTTTAGACATACAGGTCGAAGTCTATTTTTAGACTGCCTGTCTAAAAATAGGTCAGTCAAATATTATTAGCCCTTAATAATATTTGGACTCTAAACTTCAATTTATTCTCTTACAGCACTTCAGTTGGAGCTACGGATGTGGCCCATGCATCTGACAGAAGTAATTATGCTATTCCTTGGGGTTTGGTGAGCTCATGCATGGTTGACTTCAGTTAGGACTTCAGTGGCAGAGTTTGGTGGAGTTGATGAGACAGTTGGTGGAGTTGTGTTTGGTTTAACTTAGTTGAACTAGTTGTGATTAGTTTAACTAGCTAATCAACTAGTAATGAGTGAAGTGAATTAAATATTATTTAATTCACTAATTATTAACTCATTATTCAACTCAAGAACACATCAGTTCACTACAGTGCATGGACAGTTCAGTGGAGACCAGTGAAAGAAGTAGATGAAAGGGTTGAGATAGCTATCAGTTGTGACATTAGTTGTGCATGAGATTTGCACCACACTTGGAGGAATTTCCCATGAGGATTGCGCTGTCAAGCCAAGGAGATTCGAACCTTGGATCTCTCATTAGACCAGCCTTGATTGCGCAATAGAGGCATGCAATTAGTGGATGAGTTTTGAACCTGTGACTTGTTCAAAACCAAGCTAGTTTGTGTGTAACTTCATGAGATAGTACTGAGTACTTGTGAGGAGTATTGTGCTATGTACTGTTACATGTTCTCTCCATATAATATACAAAATAGCTGAGGGGTTTTCAGTTATAATCCTTCCCCATTACATATTGTGTTTATGTGTGCATGCGACTGTTTCTATTTTCGCAAATTGATGATTGATTGTAGAAGAGATTATGTGTTGCATATGAATTCGAATTAGTATGTGATCAGGATAATCTCGGTGGATAAATCTTCATTATTCAGAAAATTTCTACAAAAATCCTCACCTTTTCTCTTAATTTATTAAAATAAAAAAATTTAAAATATTAATATTATTATGTCTCATCCCCCTATTACATAATTAAATAATGAAAAATTGAGCTTGATGCTCCTGCATCAATTTCTTCTGTGGATTGAGCTCCTATTTCCTTGTGTTTTTCCTTGATGAATTATCCCCTATTATTTAGTAAAATTACTCAATTGGATTGTGCAATTCATCTAGGTCCTTCCTCTAACTACATGCAACACATGTACACTCAGAACTAGTCTACAACTTACATTACACTACCTTGGAATCTCCATCTCAACTGGGTAACTCTAATTCTCTTCATGCTCTAGCTATTTTGAGTTGATTTTTCAGTTAACTAGATGATCAATGAGTGTTATTGAAGTCCCATTGCACAACTTGACCCTCCACTAGTTCTTCCAATAGTTGGAACTAGTTTAACTAAAAAAAACCTTAGATAACTGATCTTGATCGCTAAAAATTAGCAATCACACATGCTAAATTGAACTCTATCTCCTCCAACTTGAATTTACTATGTAAATTGGGTGACACAAGACATGTCACTTAACTTAACATCATCCAATTTGTTTGCTGATATGGAAATTCGAATTTTCTCAATTTAATCAAAGCAAAATCAAATTGAGAATTTCTTGTTGCATTTTTTAACAAATTTTACTACCTTCCGCTAATGAAAAACATATTCTTGTCAAATCATAGAAATTTCCTTAGTGCTAAAGATATTGAAAAATCTAACTAGGTTCAATATTCATAATTATATATGTATTTCTATCAATATGTATTTCATGTAAAAAAAGAAGGAAAAGAAATTATTGTTATTATTATCATTATTTTTTCTATTAACCACATGTTCTTCATGCTTCTAGGGTTTATTAAGTCAAAAGAAAATTTTTCATGAGTCAAAGTCCCATTTGGACTATTTGTAAGAGAAAGAAAAATTTTATTTTGAGTCAAAAAGAGTCTTTTATCCCCACAAGACCAAGCCAGACCAGCTTAGGTAAGTCATCCCAAAAAGAGACCTATTCAACGTCCTGGATGTGTATAAATATAGTTCAATTCAATCTCATTTGGACACACAATACTCACAGTGATTTATATGCAAGAAAGAGAAAGATAATTAGTGAAAGTTAAAGGAGAGAGAAACTCGCACTATTCTGCCCTTATTTCTACCATACATGCAAAATTTTAGAGTGTTGCAAGTGGGGAGGGGGGGGGATTTTAAAGAATAATTGCAAGGCTGAAAATCAAAGTTTGACCATATTTGAAGAGCATTAACCATCATTGACTTAGCTGAGGAAGGTTTGTAGCATTGACTTGGGTCTTGTGGGAGGTATAATTCTTGGTCTTTGGGTCTTGGATTTCTCACTTTGATCAAATTCTATAAGAAGAGGAGTTGGTTGGATTTTCCCCCTTGTGGGGTTTTTCCTTGGCTTAAACTCTACATCTTTATGTTCTTTGTTTCTTGTGATCTTCATGATTTTTATGTTTTGGTAATTGTTTGATGAAAATAATATAATAAAAGATATAAGAAACCAACAAATATTCACAAAAAATTATCAAGTAACAGAAACCAACCCTAATTTTCTAGCTTATTAGTTTCTCAAAATGGTATCAAAGCTAAGATGAGGAGAAAGCAGCTTGAAGATAGCTTTTCTTGGCATAATTTTAAGGTGTACCCACCATAATCATCTCACTTAAAAGGGAGAAACTACCTGTTGTAGATATATTGAAGTATGCTCAATGATCATCATCATTAGCAGTCCACATTTTGAAGAATACCATCATCTTTGTAGCTTGAAGACCTCTCTAGAGAATACACACTCAAGAACATATTTGAAGATTTTTAGAAGCATCAATATTCTTGGGAACATCATGCTTGGAAGTATCATCATTTACAATTGAAGAAGCTCAAAGATATTAATGTATCATCCTTCCTAGAAGTCATCTCTAGTCCATTCATCATTCAACGGAATATTTGAAGACTCTTGGAATCATCAAAATTCTTGGAAGCATCAAGTGATCGAGTGCTCAGTGTAAAAGCTCAAAAATGAAAGTGCTCAGAATTGATTGGAAACTAAATGAAATCGAAGAGATTGTCACTAGGAATCCGGCATAATTTGTTTCATTGAAAATGGAGTCTGGATTAAGAATATAGAGCATGTTGTTCGTTTTCCTAAATAGCTAAAAAAATTGCAGAACAGTGACAGGTTGATGACATGGCAGCCTAGTCAGCATGCAGGGTATATTCTGAAATATTCTGTCATTTTTTCCCAATGACACTGTGACAAGTGTCACTGCAAGATTCGCCAGACTGGATTGGAAAGGTGAATATTTTTTAAATTCTCTAAGGTCGAATTTTGAAATTATACTCATTATGGTAGGGTTGAATTTTAATTATTATATGGTCCGGAGGCACATGTCAAAGTGTTGAATTAAATTCTATTATATGGTGGTAGATTAATTTTTATTAAAAGGTGGTGCATTTTTTTAACCTATGGTGAAATTAACCTAAGGTTTTAAAACTATTATATATGTGCATATATTAAATGTTGCAAAACGGCGTATAGAGGGGCGAAGGTCGAGGATAAAGTATGCTTTGTGGTTAAATTATTTTGAATAATTATGCACTTCAAACTCATTGTATCAGTTGTGAAACATGTTCAGAGAACCATAAAATGGATTAAAAATACATGTTTCATAGTAAAAATGAATAAAAACCATAGTCACCTCATTAAATATGAATAAAATATTCAAAATGACTATTAAAAACAAGTTTTTACTATTTCATTTTACCATTCCATAGTTAACATTTGAAATTTAGGAGCTCTGAACCTGTTTTTCCCTCAAACTTCGGCGGTTGATTGCAACAGTTTCAGTGGATGATTTCTCACGCCGTTTGATCCAAGTTGGACATTTGAACCTTCTCTTTATTTTAATATCATTTATGTTTCATTTTATGGTAAATTTTTAGGGTTTTGAGCCCCTTAGGGTAAATATACAATGCTCTAAGGGAAATGCACCCTTGAATGTCGAAAGGTGCATTGCAGAGCACTGGAATTGAAGTCCAAATGCATTTGCAACACTCTTTCCATTGACCACGGGTGCGTTGGGCACATTTCTCAAATTTTTTTCTTGTTGTGTGCTCAAAATTTCCCAAATTTTTTTCATGAAATGGATCCTAATGAAGCTTGTGGTTGGATTTTAGGTATTGATTGGATCAAAATGACCATTACGTGGCGATAAAGTGAACATGAAGAACAAGACATGATTTCCCTAAATGATCTGGGTATTGTAAGAGCCCTCAGGGATTGTGGGTTTCTTAAGTACTTCATATTATCATGGATGAAACAACATATGAAACTATTAGAGTTCCTAGTTCATTCATGGGATCTGGCATTGTAGGATTTTCACATTGGGGACAAAGTGCTCCCCATATTGGTTTAGGATGTTTACTTTCTCACTGGAATATCGAGGCGTGGATCTCCTATTTTCCTTGCAGGATCTGCTCTTGGAGGAGAGACAATGAAGGATTACATACGCCAGTATTTTCAGCCAGGTACTGAACCTAGAAAAGATGGGAAAATAAACATTCTTTATGTGTGTGGTTTTCCTTTGAGAACTATCCTTTTAACTATTTCAAATCTTGTTGGTTTCGTGACACTACATATCGCAAATCGATCATACATGCAGTATGCTCTTGAGTGTCTCGAACCGAAAGTGTTCAACTAGGTTGAAGCAGTACTCTTTCAGATGAAATAACGGCTAACTAAAGAAAAGGATGGCAGGAAGAAGAATTTAAATTATGGCTCGATCTTGATTTCCTTCATTTTTGAGTGAGTTCCATTGATGCAACCGCAGCATGTTACATTGATCATTTTTGGTCCTAGAGATCCTCAATTGTGGAGATGGGTCAAATTGATGGCTAGGCATGATGGTCAATTGACCATCATATTCTCTACTGAATTCTTTGTTTAGTTCCGATGACAGATGATCACCATAGAGGAGTATCCATACACAGGCGTAGATTTCCATGGATTTCAAACTTGATTTTACCAAATGGCGCTCAATGGGGTGCAATGAGTAAAATTGTTTTGACCATGTTTTTTTTTTAGGTTTCTACATTTTTTTTGTATTTTTGATGTTTTCCAAGACTAAAATAAAGTTTTGATGTACACAAATGTGGGTCGCGTTTGACCAGTGGGTTGACCAGTTCAGGCAGAAGATGAACCGATAGAGAGGACTATCGAGAGAGAAGTCCTTCGGGATTTATATTTGACCAAGACTCTTGCTGAGTTGCAGTAGCACATTGAGGGATTGACTCTTGGGATATCGGATTGTCAGATTGGGGAGTTATCTATGAGATTGCAACGCCATAATATTGGTGTTCCTATCAGTTGGATGAGGCTGTTGCGCAAGATAGCTAGAGCAGTTGCTTGTTATCATGAGCATCACTAGTTTTACTTTTGACATTTTTTCATACATTTTGAGCTCAGATGACCAATGTGTCTTGGGCACAAATTTTGTAAAAACCTAAACTATCTATCTATTTTCTTTCAGTGTTTTCTTATGTTTAATGCACAATCCTATTCAATTGTGTGATGTAAAGTGAAAATGTGACTTTACATGTTTTTCAAATGTCTGTTTAAAACATAATTCTCTAAGGAAACATTTAATGTGTTCAAATTTCTGGAAATGTGTCGATATTGAATGTAATAAAAATGTATTTCCAAAAGTCGAACTCTAAGGAACATACGATGAAGGGTTGGATTTCGAATGGCATAGATGCTAGTAAGTTGCAGTATGACAAGCTGAGTCTAACCTAATGATGATGCAGTTAATTCCAAATGAAATGGCATCAGAGAGAAGTTCAATTAACGTGCTATACTCAGCGATATTGTTTATGGATCAACTGATACAAATCCCTTGAAAACTCACTAACTCGCCACCTAGAGCAAAAATGGACCATGATGTAGAGGATAGGTTTTGCGTACTACGACTAGCACCATCCGCATACCCAACGAATGGTTCCAAATATTTAGTCATCTGCGATGAAATGTAAAGTGGATTACTAACTTCAAGAAAACACTAGAAAAAAAACTAAGACAGTAAATTCAAATCAAAGCAAATATACAATATGATACAAAAGTTTAATATGCTCAATTAAGCATAGTAATGTTTAAGATACATCCCATTTCGAGGCTACACCAATGGTATTCCATCATAATCAACTAACTCGTAGGTGCCCTTACCCAGAACTCTTTTGAAAATGTAGGGGTAATGCCATAGTGGCTCAAATTTTCATGTTCCTATCAAATAATCTTCCTGATCATAAAGCAAGACCAGGTTTCCCTCTTAGAAGATGCGAAGCTTGCCATTGCAGTCATATTGCACCTTGATTCATCTCTTATGCACTTTGTTTTCCAATCCGGCTTCACGATGCATTTCATCTAGATGGATGAGGTTAAAAAGACGCACTTCTTCATTAGAGGTGTCAGGTAACAAGTCAATAGCGATTTTTAATGATGTAATTTCACATTGGATTGGTAAGATAGCTTCCAAACCATATACCAACTGAAAGGGAGTAAATCCAATTGCATTTCTTACCAAGGTTCGATATGCCCACAAAGCCGATTACAGGATTAAATGCCAATTTCGTTTATGAACCCCTATCATTTGTTGAAGCATTCGCTTAAGGATCTTGTTAATGGATTCAACTTGTCCATTGGATTGTGGATAATAAGGAGTAGAACTATCATGTGAAATTCCTAATTTGGCAGTCAACTCATTAATCATGTTATTGCAAAAATTCTTACCATGATCTGTAACTATAGCTTGTGGTACACCAAACCGAGAAACAACATGATTGAAAAAGAACAATGCAGTTTTTTCACCTGTGTTATTGAATGTAGGCATCGTTTCGGACCACTTGGTAAAGTAGTTGACTGCGACAATTACATAACCATGCCCCTCAGCTGAATGAGTCTTGAAAGTCATGAATTCAATGCCCCATTTTTCAAATGGTCCCACAGCGATGACAGGATGAATTAGTGTTGGTAGCATGCGGATTTTACGATCAAATATCTGGCACGCATGATGACTTTTGATCGCAATAATGTAGTCACGTAATATGATTGGCAAAAAGTAACCAGCACAGAGAATCTTCTGCACAGTAGCGTAACCAGAAAAATTTCCACCACAAGCACCATCATGAAAATCATTTAAAACCTTCTCGGCCTCCTCATGAGTGAGGCACCTCCTTAAAATAGTATCGACACCATGACGATAAAGTGTATCATCTAATATCAGATAATCTTTGGCTTGGTATCAAATATGTCGTTGTTGTGAGTAAGAGGCATCGGACTAGAAATTTTGGGTTTGGAGATAAATGATAAAATCCCCATACCAAGGGTCAGTTGACCCAATCAGAAAATGAGACTCATCTAGAATTTATGGTTTCGATGTAGTTTTAGTACTACCAGAGTGAAGGTCGTAGAGAAGCTCAGCCAAAACTAAAGACTTCTTTGACTTGGATTTGATGAATTTCAAATCAAATTCCTGAAAAATGACAGTCCATTTTGAATATTCCCCCCCCAGCAATTGACGTGACAGAATGTATGTCATAGGGTTGCAATCCAAAATGAAAATGGTCTTCCAAAGCAGGATATAATGGCGAAATCTTTGGACATCTTGAACGACCGCCAAGGCGAGATTTTCAAATTATGAATACTCAACTTTTGTATCATTGAGATTATTAATAAAATAATATATCGTATTTTCTATCCCATCTTCTTCTTAGACTAAAACCATATCAATATTTGTATTTGTCGTGGCGATATACAGGAAATAATCACTATGATAATTAAGGGGATACATTAATGATGCTAAGATCAAGGTATCTTTAAGAGCATCAAAATAAGCTTGCGAAACACTATCCCAATGGAAGGGAATCCCCTTTTTCAAGTGATTAGTAAATCCTTTAACCATTTCGGCATAGTTGGGTATGAACCTCCTTAGGAAGTTAGCCTTTCCTTGAAGTTTTTGTAACTGAAGTAAGTTTGATGGTGCAGGAAAAGAAAAAATGGCCTGGACCTTCAGTGGGTCGATTTTAATTCCTTTGTTTGAGACAACGAATCCAAGAAAGTGACCAGAACCAACACAAAACACACATTTGTTTGGATTGAGACATATCTTGTAGTGTTAGCAACGTAAAAATATAGCTCTCAAATGCGTCGAGTGATCATTTTTTTTTCGTGAATGCATGGGTAGATCATCTAGATAAGGTTGAACAATGTTCTTAATGTCATGGCAAGCATAATCCATGTGCCCCAGGGACAGATGAATGTTGTCTTATATTGGTCCTCGGGGTGAATATTGATTTGATTGTAACCGGAGAATCAATCCATGAATGAAAATATTTCACAACCAACACATTCATCAATAATTTGGTCGATAAAGGGAGTAGGATAATTGTCTTTTGGAAAAGAAATATCGACATCCCGATAATCAATGAACACTCTAATTGTCACTTGTTCCTTCATGATAGGAACAAGGTTGGAAACCCAATCAATAAGTGAAACAGGGTAAATGAAACCAGCACGTAGAAATTTTTCAACTTCTGCTTTAACGGCAGCAACCTTCTTCGGATGAACCAGATGAAGGTGTTGACATATCGGTCTGACATCAGGGTACATTTTGATTGTGTGTTCAACAATACTAGAATCTATGCCTGGAATTTCCTCATAATACCAAGCAAATATATCTCAGAATTCACAAAAAAGAGAGTGATAAGTGTTGAGTTCGGATGTATAGCAAGACACGCCGACATGAATGTTTTATACAATGCCAGGTTTGGTCGAAATATTGATAGAAATCATTTCTTCAATATTTTTCAGGTTTCGCTCAGATTCAATGGCATTAATTGGAACAGAATTCAAAAATAAATCAAAGATCATAGGGAAATATAGTTCAATAAGATAATCTTCGTTGTAATCTGGAAGATGGGAATGATGATGATAATCATCCCATGGTTCTCCTTCTGGCATCATGGATTCCACAATGCTCTCATCAATCAAGAAATTGGATGAAAAAGGATCAGAAGGAGTACCAAAATCTAATGAACGATCAACGCAAACGATCGGAGATGATGGATCAAGATGCGTCCACAAGCCAAGAAAATTGATTGCTATGCCAGCTCAATTGGGCTTGGCAGCAGAAATTCACCCAACATATCAACTTCATAATCATTGGTAATCGTCCTTAAGTCAGATGAAGTGGAAGATATCATGCAGAAGGTCTCTATTCTTGCAATTTCCACCGACGTTGTAGGCGAATGGAATGAAAAGGTGCCCATTAGCGAAGAATCCCTTAAGATCCCTACACCAATGTTTTGAAGTGTTATCTGAGGTCCGTGATCTAATGGAATACTTCAAGATACATAGGAACTAGAGTAAAATAAGGAGACTTGATTGATGACTGTGATAATTCCTTTATGATGGAAGGCGATCATTCGAAAGTAAGTAGAAATGATCGCAGTCATAGTGTAAACCCATGGACTTCCAAGTAAAATTTTGTAGTCAAGGGGTCCATCAACAACCTCAAATTCAACAGTTACATTTTTCCCCCTATTTTGACATGCAGGTTATTGATGATACCACCAGGCTTATATGTATGACTATCAAAAGATTTCAACGTCGTAGGCGATTGAGATAAGAGAGGCAAACCAAGTGACTTCCTGCAATTGAGAAACATAATACAAGTATATGCTCCTTCATCAATAGTAGTGAAATTAATAAGGTGATTTAGAACATTTACTTGGATTGAAAATTCTAATTCAGCTGGTAATTGTGGCACATAGACCGTGTGATGAAAGACTACAATATTAGAATCTATCGGGTGGATTCCACTGATTTTCGACAACAAAGACTGCTTCTAGAAGGGACAATTTTGAAGTACCTCAAGCGTCAACATATTTGAATGTGACTGAGCCAGGTCTTCAACTATATTATAATTTTGAGTTGCATAGGCTCAAGGATTGAACGTTGATGTGTGGATGACTGCCTTCACTGGCTTTATTGTTAACTCTGGAATAGTAGTTGGTGGAATTTATTCAGTGGACGGATTCATGGTCAAGGTAGTAGGTTGATTAGTAGCCTGACCACTGTAATATTTATTTTGCATAGGCACCAAAACATCAGTTTTTTTCTTTATGACAGATAGCATAAGCACTTGGGAACTAGAAGCGGGATCCGTAGCAACCATGTTTGTGTCTAGATTCAGAAAATGATCTATTAACACAGCAGATGCAGCTGAGGTTTTAATAAATTTTGAGACTTCGACATGGTGAGGGCAGTCTCGAACAAATTTCTCCTCATTACCTATCAAGCAAGGGTAACTAGGTTTTCGATAATTTCCAGATTGTTGATCAGATGATCATTCCTGCAGGGTTGAATTTTTCTTTTTCTTCACTTTCCCCCTTTTCTTTCTTACGGGTTTCTTGTCACTTTTTCCTTTGTCAGATGAAATGGCATGTATTTCAGAAGAAGGTTCAAGATCGGGTGTAGTAGAGGTTTGAGTATTTGTACAAACAATCATACCGTCATCGGCATGAGAGTCCTTACTAATTGGAGGAGGAACAGTAAAATTTTAACACGACGCGTTTGGAATTTTCTCATAGAGCATGCCAAACTGAGTATAAATCAAATCTATTTATTGGGCACGAGAAATTAATGGCTCTTCAGTGATGATGTCACCTTTAGCTACATCCTCGGTGATAGATGGCAGCAAGAACTTAACAAACTACTCAGTGATGGAGTCTCCAATTTGTTATACGCAATTCTAATCTACGAATAAACTAGAGCTCCTTGAGTGTGTTGTTCCTTCACTCAGAAAAATAGAATAAAGATAAATATTATTTTCTCTAAGGCAAACAGATAGAAAGAAAATAAATAAACCTACTTGTAATCCTTTCGCTCTCTTTCTCCTTGTTTAATTTTTATCGTTGCTCTCAATCCAACTAAAACCTTTATATCGATACCTGCAATCAAAGACAGAAGACAAAAAACAACATGTAAATATACAATATCTACTTATCTTAACTAAATTGAACCAAGTAGATCTGAGAATACATACACACTTGAGAATATAATTCACAAGATATAAGCATATATATGAGAGAAAGAACATATATCTTTATTAAGAAAGTAGGAGGAGAAACTTACAACCAATAGATCGATTCATCGTCAACCTGATCCAACTTCATTCTGTCCTCATCACACCAAGCATCATCTCATCAGCATAACAGTACTCCAACTCTCATCAATTGAGAATCCAACAGCATAACACTACACAAATTTCTTCCTCCCTAACACTTAGATGAGTGCTCAATTTATAGGGAAATTGTTAGTTTCTCAATAAATGGAATTGAATGGATTTCTAATAATAGGTGAGACATGTTTCCAAGTTCAATGGTGATGGATGAACACATCTATTCGAAGTATGACACCTATGAACACTTCTAGAAGTCACTAGACATGTGGAGTTCCTGGAACAATGATGATTTCACTCCTAGGAGACCAATGCACCCTTAAGTGTCAAGAAGTTATTTTTAGAGCAGCCTTTCATGGACATAAGTTCTTTGCAATGCACTTTGGCCCATTCAGAGGAGCTTTGATGAGTCAATGGTCAGTTCAACTATACTCCAAACATTGGAAATGTCATGAATTAAATCCATCAACGGAATGACTTCTATTAAGGCATATAGCAACTGAATTTGGGGATGATAGACCCTGTTAGTATTGAATTAGGGTATGATAAACCATGTTCATACTGGTATTGGGGGATGATGCCCAAATTGACCTGTAACACTCAGTGTAAAACCTCAAAAATGAAAGTTCTCAGAATTGATTGGAACCTAAACGACAATGATGATCTCTTCACCAGGAATCTGGCACAATTCGTTTCATCGAAAACGGAGTCTGGATGAAGAATATAGAGCTTGTTGTTCGTTTTCCTAAACTGCTAAAAAAATTGCAGAATAGTGACAGGTTGATGACATGGCAACCCAGTTAGCATGCAACGTATATTCTGGAATATTCTGTCATTTTCACCCAATGACACTGTGACAATTGTCACTACAGGATTCGCCAGTTTGGAATGGGAAGGTGAATTTTTTGTAAATTCTCTAAGGTCGAATTTCAAAATTATATTCATTATGGTGGGGTTGAATTTTACATATTATATGGTGCGAAGGTACATGTCAAAGTTTTGAATTCAATTTTTTTATATGGTGGAGGATTAATTTTTATTACATGGTGACACAATTTTTTTAACCTATGGTTAAATTAACCTAAGGTTTTAAAACTATTATATATATGCATATATTAAATGTTGCGAAACAGCGTATGGAGGGGTGGAGGTTGGGGTTCGACCCCACGACCTCCCCCACAAATTCACTCTACCTTTACCAACGAGCCACACCATCAGGTCTTAATAGACAATGACTCTGACATGTAATTAAAATCACATGGTTCACCTTACGACGGAATGGAGGGGGCCAGCTCCCTCCCATACGACTATGCCATATAACCTCATGCAAGCACCATACCTAATCGTGCTTAATGCGCCTTAAGCTCACCATTAATCCAGTTTAACATTATTTAAGTACCATTTAATTGTGGTTAATATTTCGTATATTTTTTGGCGGATCTCCTATTATGAGCTGCCCCCAATTTTGGCGGCCCTAACTGGAGCCATCTCCAGTTTTAAAGGCAATTTACTAGGAAAAATTGAATGAAGCATATCTGGAGAAATTTTCAACCAATTTTGGCTCATGAAGAGTCATTCCTAACAGATTGGCATCTTTTGAATCCATTTTTACATGTTGTAGAGGTAGAGGATCAATTCTAAAAAAAAAATTGTCACTTTGAAGAAAAAATAAGTTAAGGGCCACCTGGAGGGAAGGCCATGCCTACATTAGCTGAAGACCAAATTGAAAACAAGAAGAGTCATTTTGGATAGATTTAGATATTCTAGACTCATTGAAGCATGTTTCAGGAGCTGTAGGTGAATGTAAACAGCAATGTTTTCACTTTTGAGCTAATACAGAGGCCAAATTCATGGAAGCTGGACCAAGGAGATGTAGCCCAAGAGGGGTGAACTCCTTCATCAAAACTATGTGTTGATGGATAAATTGTGATGATTTGTTTTTCTTGTTTTTTTTTTTGTTTAGCATATTTATTTCATGATTTATGCTCTTGAATTCACTCATAAAACTCAACTAGTTTTCCTGTTTGACACACATAAACACCAAAGAAACCTATGTACATCAAGCATAAGATCATCAAATAAATTTTAAATCTAAAGATGAAATTAACACAGTAAAACTAACATTCATACTTAGATCATCAAGATACCTGAAGGCATAATCATCATTCAAGCACTTCAAGGCCTTTGACGAGTAAGTACTTTATTACACTCCATATCTCAAAATTAAAATCAAATGTCGTATTTTTGTAAGGAAGGCGACAAACTTGATGGGTCATCAAACTTCAAAGCTTGGAAGAAGAGAATTGATTTGGTTCTCATAGAATATGTATTCATGGATCACGTTCCAGGCAGAGTTTCATAACCAAACAAGGAAAAGACTCAGGAATTGGCCAAGTACATATAGGATATTAGGGCTCAAATAATTCTCATTAAGTCCATAAAATATCACCTTATCCCCTTTATTGTCAATCTGGGCACATCAAAAGAATTCTATGAAAAATTGATAAAATTATACACTATTAATACTATAAGTCAAAAAATATCTTTGAGGAAACAACTTTACAAAACAAGGTTATCAATATATGACTACTTGACCTCATACCTTGTGAAAATATTGAATGTGAAAGATAACCTACAAGGACTTGGAGAAGTCATATATGATACTCGCGTACTCATTTCTATACCTCTAGATTGGAGTAGTTTTGTGACTAACATATATTCAAGGAAATATACTCAATCATTTGATGAACTATGGGCTTTATGTGTTCTAGAATAAATAAGATTGAAAGCCAAGGATGACACCAAACCCAAGAATGAATAGTCTCAAGATTTTTCTGCTAGATCAATGAAGAATTCTGGAAGATTTGGAAGATTTGAACCTCATCGAAAATACAACAACAAAAATTAGCCACATGGAGGCTGAAATATGTCCAAAGTACAATGATTTTGGTGCAATTAATATGGACACTTTAAAATGGATTGTCCCAAGGATCCTAATAACAAGAAGAACAATAAGAGGAAATAAAGAAGTGAAGCCCACATTACAGAAAAAGATGAAATAACTAGATAAGAAACTGAAGACTGAAGATCATAAGGACCTTTATTATTGTAGGATTTTACTATTACCAGGTTTACAAGCAGTTTGTTTTCTCTTTTATTAGAAGATAGCATTTAGAGTAACAATTATAGTTACACTTGTATAATAGTCTTGGGATTTGTAAATCATGGTATCATGGAAAGAAGCATATAGTATTGGAAGAGTTAGAGTCTACACTATCATATGTATCACAAAAGGTTGGAAACATTCATCTAAGCATCTAACAAACAAGAATAGAAGGATTTGGGCCATCAAGCACTTTACAGATACTGCAGCAATTACATTTTTACCATGATGATCTAGAAGTAGAAATTCAACAGTAAAGGCACTATAAGAATCTACTATAGAAACATAACCATTAGTAGTACCAAGGTCATTATGCAATTTTCTATAGTGTGTGGAAGAATTATAGTAACATGACAGAAGTATATTCCACTAGAAGATTGTGGAAGCAGCATCAAAAGTAGTTTAGAAGTTTGAAGATATGAATACAGTCAAGAAGAAACATGAAAGTGTAAATGAAGCATTTCTCATTATAAGCAAGGAATCTCATCATTCGTGGATATAATATTCAAAGAAGGTTAAAGTAGCAATTCATTCAAAGGAAGTAAAGAAGTATTCCTATCTTAGAAAGGGTCCTTTATTATTGATAAAATATATTCCCATCTTCAGAAAGTGTTAAAGGAAGAGCAAGATGCATATGGATTATAATTATACTTGAGAGTATGAACATGATGTGCCTTTCCAAAATATAAAATTCAATACTCTTCCTTACGATTGTTTGACACATAGCAGCATAACAAGATTGGAAGAAAATATGTTAACATCATTATGATGTAAGGAAGGAAGTTATAACAACTTCAAAGGAATCTAGAAGCATAAATAAGCTTGAAGGATCTTATAGTTTGAAATTTGAAATAAAAACACTTGTCTCGGAAACCCTAATGATGAGGAAAGACATCATAATGGTTGGGATATGGTATGACTTCCAAGAATAATATATAGTGGAAGTGTGTATACTATAAAGGCAAGAAAGGAAGCAATTTTTTACAAGAATTCATGAGATACTTTGTTGGTCACTTAATTATATGATGGGTTCTATACTAATCTAAAATAAGTTCACTTTATTCAGATGAAAGAGGGAGCCATAATTGGTTCTACTTTGATTGGTATGATAGGTACTATTACTGACAAAGATACTAATAATGATTAGTGTAAAGTGATATAATTTCTTAAAGAGTATGAAGGAAAAACTATATCATGAACATAGATTATGTTAAGGCTTGAGTGATCAATGTTGAAAGAGTTTGAGTCCATAAGATGTTTGAAAAACTACTTGATGATAGTATAGATCTATGTGAAGATTGACATCCATGAAGGTCGAAGCTGGTATGATATGATGTGAGATAGGAGCCCAACAGCTAAAACTAGATATCCACTGGAAGAAAATTTAGTAAATGAATAAAACGATTTCAAGCTTGTGTTTATGTCTCCTTGCTTGAGATGGAGTGAGGATTTCCTCCCTAACTGAGAGGGAGTGATGAGGGACATTATATTATCCAGATATCATGTATTATGGATAGGACTAACAGTCATAAGCCTAATGAAGGCATTGGTAGAGAGAATGGAGGATTGGATAAGTATCTGGGACCAATACTTCTTGAGGATTGGGAATCCAAGATAGGAGTAGTCCCGAGGACTGATAGAATTTGAAGAATGAGACACCAACATAAGAGTATTCCTTAGGAGGTTCGATATTATTTGAGTGTGGGGGTATCCAAGATAACAATATTCTTGTAAGGACATACCTGGTGAACATCCAAATGGGGTATGTTCCTTGAGAGGCAGTGGTGGTGGTGTCCAAATGAATGTCTCCCAGCACTGTGCTCTAATATAGTGGAGAGTTAGAGCTTGTCAGTCAAGCCCTTGCTATTTTTGTAATTGACAGTGTTGGTTGTGATAATGATGCTTGATGATGCTTATCATTCTAAACTCTTCTTATGATAATATTTCAATTTGAGATTATCCTTGTATCTTGTTGTGTAATTATGAATACCTCCCAAGTTAAGAGGGAGTGTTGAAATTGTAACTAGTTTTTGTCTTCAAAATTATATATGGATTTGTATCAATATGTATTTCATGTCAAAGAAAAACAAATTATTATTGTTATTTTTTTTCTAGTAAAAGCATGTTCTTCATGCTTCTAGGGTTTATTGAGTCAAAATAAAATTTGTCATGAATAAAAGTCCCATTTGTACTATTTGTAAGAGAAATAAAAATATATATTTTGAGTCAAAATGTGTCTTTTATCCCCACAAGACCAAGTTGGCCCTACCTGGACAAGTTAGCCTAGAAAGATACCTATTCAACCTCTTGGATGTGTATAAATACGGCGTAATTCCACCTCATTTGGAAACATAAAAATCACGTCGATTTTTGTATAAGGAATTGCAATAAGGCAAGTGAAATTGAAAGGAAAGATAAGAGAATCAAAGAAAGACAGAGAAACATGCACTATTTTTCCCTAATTTCTTCCACAGTGCAAAATTTCATACTATTGCAAGGGCCAAAAATTTTAGGAATAATTGTAGGGTCAGAAATCATAGTTTGACCATATTTGAAGAGAATTGATCATCGTTGACTTGGTTGTATTCGTTGAGGAAGGTTTGAAGGAGGGCTCACTTGGGTCTTGGTCTTGGTTTTTGGGTCTTGGATTTCTCACTTTGATCTAATTCTATAAGAATATAAGTTGGTTGGGTTTTCCCCCTTATGAGGTTTTTCCCTAGCTTGGAGCCTACATCTTTGTGTTATTTGTTTCTTCTAATCTTCATGATTTTTATGTTTTGGCACTTGTTTGATCAAAGGGAAATAATAAAATATATAAGAAGAAAACAAATATTTGCAACCAATTATCAAGTAAGATAAATCAACCCTAATTTGATAGCCTATTGGTTTCTCAACAAAAAATACCATTTGACACCTAAAAGTTCAAAATACAAAAGAATCACCTCATCCATGAAAACTTGTCTTCCCCATATGATTGTGATATGCTTCACTATGGCTCAAGAATAATTAAATGCAAAATACAAAAAAATTACACTATTGACTATGATATGTCAAACAAGGCGGCTTTATACATTAATCCTTTTGGGCATCAATTAGCAAAAAAACAAATGTTTTCTTTTTATCAAGCAACCACCATTATCAACCAACCTATGGACCACTACCACATTTCAATACATTGGGAAAACTCCAAACATTGGTTTCTTTATTGGTCAATCCTTGTTCTTTATGTTACTATATGCAGTGTTCATGTGAGTGTTTCTACTTTATTTTAGGTCAAACAATATAGCTTTTCAATAAGCCTTCTAATCAGCTATGAGGTCATCCAATATGTCATGCTAATCCAATTTATATTGAAAATTGTAGCATGTAAATTTATTTAACTTTCCATCTATTCAAAAGTAAATATTTTCAACAATGACATCTTCAGATAAATCAATATAACCTTTGTTTAGTCCTAAAAATATAAAGAATTATTGTAAATGCACATAGTTGGAACTCTAACATGCATTTAAATGACATCCTATTATTGCAACCTCTTTAATCAAATTACTTGTGACCTTATCACCCCTTAATATGGTCTTGCTCTCTTTCCCTTCATGTTTAATAACGATATCACATAAGGTCTTGCACTCTTACATGTCGTGGAATTGTAATTGTTGAAGAACTAGTTTCTAAGACCTCAAACAAAATTTATTACTCGTTACATTTCCTGTAACTTAGAGGAAATATAGCAAAATATGTAGAACTAATATACTAAAATATGTGCCTAGGAAAAATGTGACTCAAGTTGCTAGAGGGAACCCACTCAGAATTCACCAAAATGTGTTTAGTACAGGAGACTTTTCAGGTGTTTAAGATGAGTCTCAAATTTGAACATTCACCCACCTCACAAAGCAAGTCTCATTAAAACATAGTAATAATAATGCAAGAAAAGAATACATCACAATTCATAGTTCCTCCTTGTTAGCCTTTATATTTAAAACTATCAATAATCATGCTCAACCAATGAATATTCCCTTACGGTAACAAGGTGAAGTGAAAAATACATGGCAACTAAATAATGCAAGGAAGGAATTTTGTATCCACATAATATCATATATGATATTGCATTTTTGAGGATCCACTATCCACTTAGCCAGGCATGGGAAAGGATAATCATCAGGAAAAATCTCAATGGTTAAACCTATAAAATTATGCAATTGTATATACATGCTATTGGAAGCTTCTTGGAAGGTTTTCAAAGACAGTATATTATAACAACGATAAAATACCTTCAACATGAGAATAAAGATAATTTTTTGTAAGTACAGAGGCTGGGTGAAAACAAGAGGACAAAGGAAGAAATATTGTCCATTCTATAGTGCATATCTAGTAACATAATAAAATGAAAGAGGTAGATTCAGGATTGATATGAAGGGACAGAGGAAACCTATTAAACAACCGAGCTATTTTACAAAAACACACAAATCTAGGTTACCTTCCCCTGACACCCCTTAAGATGGGAATTATAATATTCTGTGATTGAAACCTAAAAGGGGAGTAAGTTGGTCAATGGTGATAATTGATTGAAGCTTAGAGGTTGCGCAATGGTGCAAATTAATTCAAAACATCACATGATGGTGGTTGTTGAATTCTTCAGTGAGAAAAAGAAAACTCCATATTCATAGATGTCACCAGTGCATTCTCATTAGCTAGACTTGGTACGATCTATGCACTCATCCAATTATAGAATGAAAAAAAATTTAATCTAAAGACCATTTATAGCCTTAATGTTTCTGTATTTTCTCACATTGCTTAATTTTATGTATCTTAATCCTATTCTCTCGATGAAATTTTTCTATTTTCATCCTCAAATGTAATATAAATCAAAACTTTCCATTCTAATATTTTGGATTTATATTGTCCACATAATATAAATTTTTAACTAAAATTTCAATATTTTGTGTATTTTAATTTGGTAAATTCTCCAATCAATTCCAATTTGATGCATAATTTTGGGGCAAATTAATTCAAGTCAAATTTTGGTTCTAACTAGTTTTCCTACAACATGATTGGAGAGCCCATTGTTGACTCACCTAAAACATTTTTTAAGTCAAGGTAATCGTAATGTTTAGGTGATCAGCTTTCCATAGAGCTAATCATATCATGTTGTAGCAAAGAGAGCCCCACTGTGGTTGGTTACTCAATCCACCAGCATGGTTGGCTAATAATAAATTCACAACTATTCCATCAGTTATCTCAAATGGTGATAAGAGCTACAAGTTTACAATGGAAATGAACTTAATATTCCTTAGAAATAACAACAAAATTATGGGTAGGGAGGCCCACATAATATCAAGTCACGACTAGGATGATTTTCTAGCCTCCACCAAGGCTCTAATAATTGTTTAAAGCTTTGATTTAGTTTTCTTCCATACTAGATTGTTCAAGTATTTATGGGCCTTCATTTTGGCTTGTGCAAATATTAAGTATTCTATAATTATCAATTTCTATGTGTTGAAATGGAACTAAGAAATGGCACCTAAGGGGCTTCTGATTTCATTTCCCCTTAATTAAATTGGAAGAGAAATTGTAATTTCATATCATGACAACTTTCATTAGTTAACTGAGTTAGGAAGACTTAGTTAGCTTAGGAAATTCGAGTTGAGGGTCAGAGAGGAGGCATGTAGATTTCTCCCATGATTTTAGGGGGTCTAGTTATAGTTATTTGTGAGTTTTAATTAGTTAACTCGATTAATTGAGTTAAAATCAGTTTAACTAGTTCTAACTGAGAAATGAGCTAGCGAGAGGTCCATTGAATTAAATCTAATTTAATTCACAAGTAATGATCCATCAGTTAACTAATAATTCGCTATAAATAGTTTTTGCATGTCAGTTCTAAGGAAGTCCTAGTTTTTTTTTGTAAGTTCTAGAGGGACTATTCACATTAATCAACAAAAATAGAGTTACAGAGATGAGCCTACTTGGCGATTTTCCATAGACCTACACAGTTCTGTAAGGATCCCGCACCCAGGGAGAAGGTTAAAAAGGGAAGAGAAGCTGGGTGGGGAGAACAAAAACCTTGTCTTCGATAAAATTTGAGCACGCAGGCTCAAGACAGCAAAAAGCGAGCTCGCAGGCTCTAAACAGACTGAAAAGGAAAACAGATTCATATCAAAGAAAACAAGCAGGAATTACAGATCTGGAGGAGCCCCGATGTCATCTGCTTCAAAGTCGTCCTTTTCTATGTTTATCGGCCACTCGCGGGTGTCGGCCAGCCCAGCTGTGGGGGAGCGGCGAGAAGGACCCACTTCCTGAGGGGAGGTCTTTGAAGGGCCCACCTCAGTTTTGACGGTGGCACTCTGATGAAGCTTGGAACGGTTGTTCAGAAGTTCATAATGCGGCGAGGTGCTCTCCACAAAGCGCAGGTGATGCACTGGACTGAATCTTCTTCTCCAGATTATTACTAATTTTGTTTTGCTCCTGAAGAGCAAGAGAGAGGAGAGTTTTAGTATTCCAATGAAGTTCAACCACTCTTGTGAAGAGGTTCTCCCTGCTGCGAGTCAGACCAGGGTCTGGAATCCACTGAAACTCTGCATCAACCGCTTCTGTCAAGGTGGCCCGACGCTGCTCTGCCACCGCTGCATCCAAGCCCTCGAAAAAATCCTGCAAAGGGTCCGGGGTGACTTCCCAAAAATGTCGCGCAGCGTTACGCGCCTGGGTTTCAGCCCTGGTCATGGGAGATCTAGCAGGTTTATCCCAGTTGGAGGTGCGGCTGCGCCGGGGGATACGGGGGGGAGGGGCATGCCTACAGTGAGGAGCCATGGCAGAGATGTTGAAAATAGCAAACAGGAACAACTGCAGGGAATTGGGGGAAACCAGAGTAGAAGAGATGGGGAAAAGACAGCGCCAGACAAAAGCGGAATGAGGAAGTTGCATGCTGAGGGTGAGATAAAAGTTGAGGGTGATACGAATAGAAACCAACCACCGTCCCAGAACTAGAGCACATGAAAGGCCATTTAATGATATTATGCGAATTCATTGCGGAGTGAAGGTTGGCAGACCCGCCTGATCTGAGCTTAGATCGCATCCCTGTGAGATCGCACGCTAGAGTCATGGATCGGTACATTATCGGTGTGGCTATCAGGAATCGGTGGCTGGGGATGAGCGCCAGCCTTGCTCAAATCACTCCTACTGATTTCTTCACATTTTTCCTTTATGTCATCGTCCTCGAGGGAGGTCCATTCCCTGGACACAAGTCTCGCATGCGACATGACCCCCTGGTTGGCCAGGTAATCGGCCAGGCCATTAGCCTTTCTCCTAATCGCATGGAAGGAGATTCCTTTCACCATGTTGCTATTGTCACTGATTCGCTGGAGTAACCGGTTAATGCGCCAACCCGTAGATATTTTCTCCAATTTTCTTCCCTGCTAAATTTTTCTGCAAGCTTGGGTAGCGATCTAAGGAATTCCTAGTTGAGATTGAGGTTAAAGGGAAGATAACTATCAGTTGTATAATTATAAAATTGTACAGGTCATGCATGAGGTCATCAGGTTGCCTTCAAGGAATTGTGCAATCAATCCTTGGGAATTTCCTTAGTAATAGGGACATAATTCCTCCAGGAATGCATAAGCAAGGCTAGTCAGACTATGGCTAATAATTGGTCAAGTATTGGACAGATTTTTCCTAGATCAAAGTGAGACAGTCAGTAGAGTGCATAGGTTTCTTAGTGAGGGAAATAGCATTGTATTTTTTCATGGTCTTGACTTTATTAAATATACAGATAGCAGGGTTTTGAGAAGTTTTTATCCCCAAATACATCTTGTGTTGTGTGATAGATAATTTATTTCTCTTACTTGTTATGTGATTATGCGATCAAAATTGGTTTCCAAAATTTGTAGAAGGATTCAGTATTTTGTTTTAGTACATTACAATATCATTTGAATCCCTTAGGATAATTTTGAAATGGTATCAGAGCACTAGGAATCGTAATAGAATAGAAGAACCATAGTTTTTTTTGAATAGGTACATCGAATTTGCAGGACCAGTAGCAGATCAATATTTCTTTCAATGGCTTGAGACTCGAATATACACTCAAGGGAAATTAAAATTACATAGCATGGAATGGTATGATGGAGGTAGTTCTAGAGGACAACAGATTGAAGGAATTCATTGATAGTGATATTACCCACCCCACAGCAACAGATGCTCAACTTCTCGATGCATGAAATAATAATGTAGAAAAGGCGAGAAGGATCTTGTTAGAGGGAGTTTGAGATCATATTGTTTCGAGCCTCCATGGAAAGGAAACTCCATATGATATGTGGAAGGCCTTAACAAATCTATTTCAGAATAGCAGTGACCACCAGAAGTTAGTGCTGAAAGACAAGCACATAAAGATCAAGATGGAGAAGGGAAACATGATCCAAAAATACTTGATGAAGTTCATTCAATGTCGAGATGATATTGGAAGTGTTTGGATAATAGTTTCCTAAGACGATTTGATGAGCCTAGCTCTTCTAGGACTTCGCAAGAGTTGGCATAGCTACCAATACTCTGTGAATGGTGTTATCACTCTCCCCAACTTCCCAAGGCTGAAAATAGGCTTTAGGTCAGGTGGCTAGCCCTAGAAGGACCAAAGAGGGCTCTCTTGTTATCACTTTTGTAGTCAAAGGAATGATTGAATATATAATGATCTTAGGCTAGGTATGTAAGGTCAGTAAATAGGATTTTTTTTTATGTTTTAAGTGTTGGATAGAAAAGTCAGTAAGAAGGCTAGGTCAAGGGTTTTTAGGTCTAAATTTCAAGGTCAATTTGCAGAGAATGTGTGAGGCTAGATAGGTAGTTTAAAAGCATGTTTAATAGGTCATTTAGTATAGGATGAAGTGATATAGATTTTGAATGGGCACTGAGGTGAATTATTTCATTTAGAAGTAAGTAGACATATCATGTAAACCTTGTCTAAAACAAAGCATGAACAAACATGATTTATGTTTATAAACTTACAAGATATACACATGGAAAGATGTATCTGAAAGAGGAAAATATATCATTTAGCATGAATAGATAAAAATACATAGGAAGAAAAAATGCTCCAATGCATACCACAACATTCTCAATGCAAGTCCTGCAAATTTGTCTTTGATTTCATTTCAAAATGTTGTTACAATAGCTCCACTGCAAAATGAGACTATCCAACCCAACCAAAGACTAAAGAGAGTCTAATTATAGAAAATATGGACTATGACACCTCATTAGATCGAAATCCCATCCAAAATGCATCATATATACACAAGATGAGTCATTTCCTAGATTATAGGGAGGTTAGAAACCATTCCCTAAAATTCAGCTATGGACTAGGAGTGTTTGTCCCTTACACTAAATTACATATTCCCTCATGATAGGAGTCAAAAACCAACTCAATAACTCTAATTCCAACTCATAGGACAGAAAAAACTCGTATTTGTGACAATTTTTTGAGCTCGACAAGTGTCCTGAGGAATCCAATGCTGATTTGTAACATTTCTGATAGAAGGGTAGTAGAATTTTTCAGAAACGTAGCATAATTTTGCAGGCACTTTAAGGAGTCCAAACTCACTTATGAAAGAACAGTCAACTAGCCATGTGTGTCTAATTTCCAGAAAATCTTGAATTTTTCAAAATTACCCACGGGAAGGCTCCAAAAATCCATTCTCCCAAGGTTACTCCAAAAGCATAGCAGAGGCTCCAAAAAGGTGGAAAAAACATGAAAAAGGAGTGGTTTTTTGGCCTTTTCTTCAAAATTAAAGCTTTTCGTGCCAAGGGGGTTCTTGATATATAATGTACTCATAAAAATTCACCCAACCATGTAAATAAATCATCATTTGTATGCCCCCAAAATAAGCCTAACAAAAGTTTTCTACGCTTTTGTGAGGAGGAATTTCCATAATTGTGCAAAAATCACAAAACATACCAAAATTCTTCAAAACTTATCAAAATTGGTTCTATAGCACCTATGAATGATGGGCTAAATATCCAAGGAAGCTTCATCCAACAATTTCAAGCTATCCTTCTCTTTAATCTTCATTTGTGCTTCTTTTAGCATTTTCTTCGATTGTTTTATCCTTATTTGAGAAATTGTGTTCCTGGTGCGATAGTGATTTGCCATGTGTATTTGGAGTTTATTGTCCCTCTTAGCTCTCTTCAAGAGCTTCTCCATATGTTAATTTACCATTTCCAACCAAATTTCTCTATCTTGATTGATCTCCATGGATATTAGCTCATCAAAGGTCAACTCTTCAATATCTAAGTTCATGCCCTTGAACCACTTCTCTCCATGACAAGGAATACTTGTTGTTGAAGAAATTAGGTTTGCTGATAGGTTAAACTCAAATCCTGCAATTACCTTTCTCATGTTGAAATTTTTTGCAAATAAGCTTGTAATTTGAAGAGAATATCCCTCCTCCATGATCTTCTCACAAAACCTCAAACATATAGTCCTTTCAAAACATCTTATGGTGAAGGGTGAAGCGTTGATTTCATGCATGGTGAAGGGTTATAACCTGAGGTGGTGACCTCCATTTAGGTTATTCTTATCACTTATCCATCTTGTTTATCACTGAAAGGATGAAACCCTAATGTGTTTTATGGGATGGGAATGTGTAGTGAAATCTAGAAAAGAAAAAAGTATAGGGATGGTGTAGGTTTAGAGGGTGAGATGGAGGGTTATGGAGCTAGGGAAAATTCCACAAAAATTCAGTAGATAGGGTGGCATGTTAGCTCCATGTTTTGGGTGAAATGAAGTTAAATTTATGTGATAAGGGTGGTTAAATCATGAAAACACATGAAATTTCCAATTTATCACTGTGAAAATTAGCTAGAATTTAGGGTTTCATGAAAATGACTATTATAGAGGGTATGGATTGTGGGAATGAGAGTATGAGGTATATAGGAGGTGTAGGGTAGTGTTATATAGTAGGGTTAGGGTTTATTAGTAGGGTTAAGGTTTATTCAACTAGAGTCTTTGAATGAAATGAAGAAGTGAAGATGTAGTGTAATATGGAGTGGGCATGAAAATGAATTGAAAACTTAATAAATTGACCAAGGGAGGCTATAAGAGTGATGGCTTACTGTTTGTGAGAGGTACAAGGAGTAGTGCTCACAAGACTTGAGCTTTTTTGGATGGATTTGAAGCCAAAACCCTAATTCTGGACCCTTTCTGGAGGTGTAACACAAAAATTATAGAAGCGTAACAACCCTTCCCAGAAGCGTAACAACACTTCCTAGAAGCGTAACAAAGGAATTGCCAAAAATCCATAATTTTCCAAAACAAATTCTGCAAACATAAGGCTTAAAAATAGATCAATATCTCTCTAACCATAACTTTTTTTGAAAAACTCAGAGATTTTTTTGTTCTTTGGCATTCTATGAAGAATAACCTCCTCCTGGTTTCCAAAATACTTCCCCATTAGCTCAAAATCCAAGTTTGAAGTTGATCACTCAAAATTTGCAGAAGCGTAGTGCACTCTAAGGAGAAGTGTATAACCTACTTTGAGAGGGAGTTTGGAGGCCTTCCTAGAGGATATTTTGGATGAAAGTAATATGGTTGGAAATCTTAGGATGTCTGCTACAAAATTGAGTCATCAAGCACTGCAAACCCCTGCTCCAAACCCCTGAAAATTTGATTTGAAGACAACATGTCCAAAAGTGCAGAAAATGACCTGTAGAAACTGTATTTTGAGAATTTCTCCCAAACCATAACACATGTGAATAAAATAAATGTGGTTTTTGTTATTTGGAATATTATTGACAAAAACCTCTTTCACTTTTGTAAAATTCAACTCCATTACTTCATAAACTGATTTTGAAGCCAAACTTTCCGTGTGTGCAATGTAAAGACTAGCTTGATCACGAAGCTCTAAAAATGATTCCATGGGTCTGAGTTGGATCAAACCTGGAATGGTGACCTCCTTTATGGGTCTTATTCTCACCCTCCATGATTTTTTTCAACAAGGGAAGCCCTAGCTTGATGTAGTGGATAGGGAAGGTGGAAAATTAGGAAAACAGGGGATAGTCATAGAGTGGTTTTAGGGACAGAAATGAAGTGGAAGGAAGTTAGGGAAAAATCCATAAAAATTTGGAGAGGTAGGGTGATAATTTTTCTATGGGATGCAAGTGTAAATTTTGGGAATGGGCATGTGAAAGGTGCCCAAAAGGTCAAAACACAAGGTTTCACTAGTTTTTCTGCCAAAATGTAGTGAAAATTAGGGTTTTAATGAAATTGGTGGAAAAGAGGGTTGTGAGTGATAGGAGATGTTAGGTTATGGTGTATGAATTTTATATGAAGGTTGTAGATGTTTATATTATGTTTTTATCAGCTAAAACAAACAAAAGATGAAAAACACCAAAAACGTAGTGGAGGTAACCTAATGAAGGAAACCACTCATTTACGGATGAATTTTGACTTGAGATATGTATGGATGGTGTCCACTTACTTTTTAGGAAGTGTATGAACCTTTGTGAAGTGTTTTTGAACCTTGGAGAACTTATTTGGAGCTCAAACACAAAAAACGTAGCACATTCCAAAAATGTAGTGCAACACACCCAGAAGCGTAGCACAGGTAGTGTTGGCACAATTTTGCAATTTTGCTACTTTTTCTTCAACCCATGGCAGTTGTGGAGTATGATGGTGAGAAGAGAGAATCTCTTTAATTGCTTCCATATCTTTTCTAGCTCCCTATGAAAATGAATTTTATGGTGAAAATGAGATTTGGTTCGCTTTATTTTATGACATAGTTGACTCTTATGGTGGCAAAACAAATGAGAACTAGACTCTGACCTAAATGAAGGTGTGGTGAATGACCTCAGACCCTAGACGATTTATGGTTGACATGACCTATGAAATTATTATTACCATGAATGGAGTGAAGGGAGTAGCATTTCAGACCTTAACATATTCAGTGAACAAAATTTTATTTGAAAACTGACTTAAAACATGAAATTTTGACCTATGACCACTACTAAGTAAAATTGAAAGAGTACATTTTATCATTGAACATTTGAACACTATCAAATGGGAGGGAGAAGCTACCATATTAAGAGCTATTATGGTATGACTCGGTACAAGAAGAGATTCGGCAGAGCACCAGAGATGGATCCTCATCAAAGACTAATGATGAGGAGAATTGTGCCTTGGATGGAAAGGCGAAGAAAGGGAAAGGAAAGGTGTCCCATTCCAAATTGGAGTTCGGCGAGGCAGGAAAGAAGTGAAACTTGTCAAAGGTAAATTGTTTCAACTTTCATGATCATGGACACTATGCCACAAATTTTCCACAAAATAATATCAACAAGAAGGCCTCAGGAGGAGCAGCAGGTGAAGCACTTGCTTCACAGTTCGAGTTGCATTTCACTCTCATAGCATGCATGGTGTCATCGGTGATGGGTTTTATGTGGTACTTGGATAGTGTAGCTACATTCCATATGACCGAAAACAAAGAATTCTTCGATAGCTTGGAGGAGAAGGATCTCAAGATGCACATTGATATGGGAGAATACATGAGGTATATCGGTACTAGTGTAGGTACAGTTACCTTTCAGAGGGAGTTAGGTAGTCCACTCACATTAAAATATGTCATGTATGTTTCTCGTTTAAAGAAGAATTTGGTTTATGTTTCTATGTTGGAAGACCATGGATATGATGTGATATTTAGTGAAGGAAAGGCGTTCCTTCGTCACAAAGCCATGGGACAGGTGAAAAATATTGTATTTCTAGTAAAGAACCTCTACAAACTGGATGTAGAAAATTTTGTTGCATTGAGCATTAAAGTAGAGAAGGTGGAGAGACGAGACATCGGTGAGTTATGGCATGGGATATTGAGCCATCTACACCATGGCACTTTGAAGATCATGTAGTATATTTCTACAGGAGTTCCAAAGGGTGCACTTTCGCAGAGAGATAAATGCAAAGGGTGTACATTGGGGAAGTATACCAAAGACACCTTTCACAATAAAGAAATACATCCAAGGCGATCCTTGAGAGATTTCACTCAGACATGTGTGGACTGTTCTCGACAGCTTCCATAGAAAAACATAGGTATTATGTGATTTTTGTTGATGATTTTTCAAGAAAGTGTTGGATTTTCTTCATGCAGAAGAAAGATCAGAAGTTCTCAAAGTTTTGTGAGTTCAAAGAACTTGTCAAGAAAGATAAATGGAATAAGGTGAAGCCTTTGAGGATTGAAAATGGTGGATAATACATCTCTAACTAATTCAACAACTTTTGTGCCTCAAAAGCAATTCGAAGAGAAACGATATCACCTCATAACCCACAGTAGAATGGGGTTGCAAAAAGAAAGAATAGCTATTGTGGGAGCAACATGAGCTATGTTGCATGATTAGGGCCTACCATTGCATCTATGGCTAGAATAATGCAATACAACAGTATTTTTGTAGAACAGAAGTCATCATTGGATACTTGGGATGAGTACACCAGAGGAGGATTTTTCAGGTAAGAGACCAGATGTGTTGCATTTTAAAAAATTTGGCTCATCTGTTTATTTCCATGTGACCAAAGATGCCAAGAAGAAGCTAGAACCAACAACTGAGTTGGGGATATTTGTGGGGTACACTGATACACCTCATAAGATGTGAAATTCAATGAAGAGAAAACCTTGCAAATTTACCTTGAGAGGGAGCTTTGCTTGCATGCAGTTGAGGATATCTTGGCTCCAAAAGAAGAACCTTGAGATTTGGAGCAGCCAAAAGAAAAGGAATAGAGAATGAAAGAACCCACTCATGCAGGTCCATCCACCAGATATGGAAGGAAGTGCACCAGAGGGACTAACATATTATTGCTAGATGTGAGAGAGAATGTGGGAACAACCACATCACAACGCAGGCAAAGAAGGTCCCCAAAGCAATAAACTATATACATGACACAAGAGACACAAGATGTAGGCACTCAGCCAGGGAAAACCCTTATATAGGGGAAAACCCAGTCCAACTCTTCCACTAGTATATTCAAATCAAGTTTAGACAATCCAAGACCCTTTATACCTAGACAAAGACCTCCTCTAATCACCAAGTCGACTCTTCCTTCAAGTAGATGATCTCTTACAAAGTTTTTGTTAGTATCTGTGAATCTTGTCAGTCATTAGTGATCAAATTATGCTCTTTCAAATGATTGATAGGGTCATAGGGAAAAAATTCTAGTTTCAGTAGGTCTTCAAATAAAAATTTGATCATTGGTTAGGATAGCTAGGTCATTACTACTCATTTTAGTCGCATGGTAAAATAAACATCAGTATGATCAGGTCATTACTTTTTGAAAAGGTTTCTTGGCCATCTTGGTCATCATTCAACTCATTCTTCCATCTAGTGTCATCATTAGGTCATATGGTTGAAGTCATCAAAATGGGTAATTTCACCGTCAAAACCATCATTTGAAGTAGTAAAAGGGGAAAGTGATCAATGAAGGTTACTGAGATGTATTTTATTTTATTCATGATGTAATATATGTAAAAAGTTTCTAAACTGCAGTACGCAAGCCATCTCATTAGATTATGAAAAGACATGGTGGGGCCACATCACCATCAAGAAAGAAAATCGATTTCTACCCTATAATAAGACCAACA
Organism: Pinus albicaulis; assembly: GCA_034641835.2. Taxonomy (NCBI): domain Eukaryota; kingdom Viridiplantae; phylum Streptophyta; class Pinopsida; order Pinales; family Pinaceae; genus Pinus; species Pinus albicaulis. The sequence continues at coordinate 1,178,397,052 of CM076575.1, read as the reverse complement.
AAGCTCTTTTTTTGTCATTTTCTCTCTCACAAGACACCATTCCATCCAACAGTAGCTTTCCACCCCTTGGAGATCGATTTCTCGCCTTGGAAAATATGATTCCATTGATGCGTTGTGCTTTTCATTGTTAGTGTTGTGCTTTTCCTTGCCTTGCAGCGTTTTTCCTCAAGAAGGGAAATTTCTTCTTTGCAGAGGTTTCATCATCAATTTTAGGTTCCATCACATTAGTACAATTAATTGGGTCCCTCATCTACCTCTTTTGAATACATTGCATGCTTAGAAAGCTCAGAATTCCCTCTCCTAGGGTTTTTCTGCATTTGCTTGGTTTCATAGTCTCTTTGGTCAAATTGCTGAAAATAACCCTCACATTCAAGTTCACTCACCTTCCCCTATATTTCATATACCTTCCTAAAAAATTTCCCTCACCCCTATCCCTCAATTTCATAATTTTCCTTCAAACCCTAGCCTACACTGCCTCTTTCTTAGGCTAGGGTTGTGTTTTTCCCTTTTGTACCCTTTCCCCTCATTCATTTCTTGAAATTCCACTTCCCCTCACTCCATAACATCTATCCCTACCTCAATAAATTTTCCTAATAATTTAGATCCCTTAAAACCCCTTCATTCTCCTCCATTTCTAAAATTTCCCAAAATCCCCTATTTTTCCCTACACTAAACCCTAATTTCCCCTCCTAGTGAGCTAGGGTTACTATGGATTCAGAGTGATGCAGGAGAATTAGTCAAAAATTATAAGACCCATGAGTCTTATTTCACATTTACTAAAGGGAGTGGATTCCCTTAATCATTTTATTTATTTTCCTAAGTTTAGTTGAGTTTGACGAAATTCTAAATTGCAAATTAATATTGTGGAGAATATGTCGTGAATGAAGAGATCTTAGAGATAGTTGAGTAATCCTAGGAGGAGTGAGGATTTGAGGGATTTAAAATTTTAATTTAGGATTTTGTTGAGAAACAAGTGGAACTGAAGAGATACTTTAGGAGGAAGTGAGATATTGTTGGATCTGAACCAAATTGGTTGATGAATCCGTATTTGTATAAATTGTGATCTTTTTAATAAATTGAAAATTTTGGAGGTTAGAGAGTAAAGGAAGCCATAAACCATGTAATATCAAGCGTTGAGAGAGATATCTGGATCATATGAGTGTGTTGTAATTCAAAATCGAAATTAATTTAAATCTGGTGATTCTTTGTGCGAATTTCTGTCATCTGTATCCGAGCTTTAGTTTTCATCAATCCGTGAGACTGTGTGGTTTCGAGAGACCGAACACCCATTTTCGGTTGTTTCCATATTTGAATTTGTGTGGATTTGCGTATGCTAAAGGTCAACCATTGATCACAAAATGGATCAACGGTAACCCATTAAAAGAAATGTGGCCTTTGAAATTGATTCCAAAGCACACTGCGTAGAGGTGAAATGGATGGCTCATATCCATGCAGAAATTTATAGTGTGTGGAAATATTTTTGGAGGCCTACATAAAAAAATAATTCTAGACTGAACCCATGTTGTTTAATTGTATTGAGTGAAGCAACGATTCTTGTCAAATAATAGAAATCGATCGTGATCATCCAAATGATCCGATCAAATATAAAATAAGGAATCGACATTTTCATACATTCCCTATGGATGAAAGAGAGTTGTATGCGAAATGGTATTGAAGTCGTGAATCGGGAGCAACATACGACTAAATACACCAGCACTTCAAAACCATAAGTGGTGTAAGCACGTCTTCAAACCCATAGAGGGTATATCGTGGAACTTCATTCCGAAAAGATAATGGATGCGATCAAATAATAAGGTGACACGTAGCACATAGATGAAAGAGGAAACCACTTTTATCACAATTTTTTAAAGATTTAATTATCGTGCTACTGGGTATGCGATAACCGTCAGATCTAAAAAATATTTAAAAGGGGCGGTGGAGATTAAATATATAACGATGAAGTAAAGTCAAAAAAATAGAATAGTCAACAGTGATTATTCATGTTTTAATACTTATGTTGAATTGCTTCATTTTTTGTTTAATTACAAGTGTAGATGTTGGCTTTGTTTTCTGGTTGCACATAGTAATTAAAAAATTCGTAGAGACCGACACATTAGAGTGAAAGACGTAGCTTTGTTGCGTCAATAGTGGTATCAGAGCTTGGATTTTAAGTTGGACCCAACCGTAAATGTAAATCACATTCATTATCAGTTGTTGTTTTCAATCCGTCTCTGCAGATAAATCTCTTATTATTTTCATTTAACTTGTTTGCATGCTTTTGCAAGAAGAATCAGTGTTAAAATTACATTCAACCGAAGAGCCCATTTCTTCCATGTATTTCCCATGATTGAATCTTGAGCAGTAGCTATTGTTGGACACCTTTGAAGGCAATTCAAATCACATTTCATAATCTACATGGGCTCCAGGGACCTCGATTACCAAAGTACTTAATCTTTCTGGATAATAGAAACCAATAGAAGACTCATTTGACAGTTCTGGTTGAAATGAAGTTGGAACTACCTAGGAGGTTGATAGTGAATTTCCTGTAGATATTGAAGACATTTAAATGATTTAAAGAATTTTGTAAAAACTAGAATGATTGAGGATTGCTTAAGTATTGTGAAGACAATGATATTGATGATTGAAGGAATAGTTAGACTGAATACTGGATTCAATAGATCTGAAAGAAAAGCTACTACAAGAATTGAAATTTGAAATTTGCAGAAGCAAGACAAGATTTGCTTACAAAAACATTTCCATAAGAAATTGTAGTGTTTGTTATGAGTTTTGTAAATAGGGTTGAAAGATCAGATTGAATCTTAACTAATCTTAAAAGATGAAGTGTTCATTATGAAGAGTAAGATGAGAAATAGTTGTTGACTGTATGAAGTCTTTTGAATAAGGAATGAAATAGTGGAACATGAATCATTGGAAAATATTTAATTGATAGAATGGGAATTAGCTTTAAGACATCTTTGAAGAAATTTGGAAGGTTTGAAGAAAAACTTTGATGAACCTTGAGGTAATACTATACAGGTACAATGGTGATATTGGAGAGAAGATCAGATTTTGAATCTGATATATTGCAACACATAGAGATACAGTGCAGATGAATGGTGAAACAAGATCACACAGAGATCTTGAAGGTGAAATGGTAAGTGTTATTTTAACTCTGGTTTGAAGATTATGTTTGCAGATATCAATATGCAGACAAGGAGGAAGTATCTCAGCAAAAATAAGTCAAGGAAGTTGGTAAGTGATTTCTAAATGAAAGAAGAATGTGGAAGAACCTTGAAGAATTTCAACAGGGGTTGGATAAAAAGGACAGTTGTGTTCTTAAAAGGTGCAGATGAATTGAAGCCTATAAGGAGTAGAGAATAATTCTCAAGAGGTTCTAGAGAATAGAGAACCATTGCTTGCAAAAATACCAAGTCTAGAGAGGGGATTGGTGAGGTAAGTGACAACAAGGAGGACTTGTTGTTGTGGAGGATTGGTACAGCTCATAGTGAGTGAGGAGCTCATAGAGATGGAAGAGAAAAGATACAAAAAGGATAATTTAGTATGGTTGACAAGTAAAAGACTTGTTACAGAAGAAATAAGGGTTAGTTGCAGCTCACCAGTGAACAATGAAAGTTCACCAAAGGAAGAAATCAATTTGACTATTGTTAGTCATAACAAGGGTACAGACGAAAGTCACAGATAGAAAGGTAAAAGTTTCAAAGAATTTGGACACAAAAGAATGAGTAAGGAATAAATTGACAAAGAGGTGGCTGAGATGAAGATAGAACTCGGGCATTTGAAGAAGCTGGTACAGAAAGGAATCAGAGAGGAATGGAAACAAGGATTTTATGTGGGGAAAATATTTAAGAAGCCTGTCAAGGAATTATTTGCTGAGAAATTAATATTCCGAACAATTGAGAATGGAAAAAGAGAATCCATTTGTAAACTAGAGAAAGGACCTATCCTTGGGGAAATAGACATTGATGATAATGATGAAGAGATGATCTATACAGATCAACATGAGAGAAAGGTGTTGGTAGCATCTACATAGACAAGAAAGTCTCATATTTTTGGGATTAATTATTTGTGTGAATTTACATTTGCAGGAATGAAACTTAATGAAATTGAACCTGAGCATGAAAAAGTGAAAGAGGAAAAAGCAAGAAAAACATAAAAGGAGATTCATAAAGAAGTTCAAGACTTCAATTGGTGGAGAAAATTAAAAGGTATGAATGAATGGTTGTGTCTTCTCTTATTAAAAACTTATTGGATCATGTTTGAAGGAATTTTTAACCTGGATAGGAAACCAATGGAAAGTGGACATAGAAAAGGAAATAAATACATTGCAGATTTGTGAAGTGGAGAAAAGAGAAGCTGGCACAGAGAGCTCAGCTCAAGAAGTTAAGTCAAGGAAGATTTTGAAGGATCCAAGTCTTTCCATTGAAGAGATAAATACATTGTTGTCTTACTTGGATCAACTGAGTTATGGAGAGAATTATGTAGAACAGGAAGGTATTATACAAACCTATGATAAATTTGCCAAGCATATTCAAGAAACTGCATTCCAAGAAGTATTCTTTGATGAAAAATAAATCAGAGATGTTGAGGAATAATTTCTCAATAACTTAGTGAACTATCAGAATAGTTCAAAGAACCATAAATATCTGATCACTAAGGCTTCAAATGAAGAGCCTTGTATTTTTAAAATTGATGTGTGTGTATGTTTTCAAGTTTGAAGAGTAATGGACAACAATTGGACAATGTGCTTATGCATGTTGATGAAGAAGTGAGATTACTGGAAGAAATGGCTGGAATAGAAAATTATTTTGAGCATGTATTTAACAACTTTGAGAATAATGGCATTGACAGGGAAATTGTCAAAATTCCAGAAGCTGAAGACCAGCAAATGAGAGTTTGTGATGATAACCAGAATGAATCATCTTCAGTAGAAAATCAAGATAGAAGTATTATGGAAAATGTGAAGGAATGTATGATGATGTTGATAGATACAGAAGTTCAAGAATTCTGTTATTTTAAAATTGAATATTTTTATGAGTCTGTAAACCATGAAGAAGCTTTAGAAAAACAAAATTTTGTTTCTGTTATATATGAAGATGAAACAACATCATTTTTTTGCAATGGTATCAGTATAGAAGATGAAAGGATATTTCACAATGATATGCCTCAGGAGATTCTAGCTATTGAATTGTTGAATGATAGCCTTGTGTCAAAATAGGGAACACTGTGCAATGCAGAGGAAAGTACTGAAACCAAATTTGCTGACAGTTTCATGAATTTTGTAGAGAATCAACAAAAAGACTGGATGTAGAATCATCTGTGGAGAAAGAAAATCATAGTAAATTTAAATCTGACAATTGTGATGGAAATTTTGTTTTATACAGGGAAGAGAAGCCATATGTAAATGGCATGCTTATCAAATATGAGGGAAGATTTAATTTTCTAGAAAAGTTATTAAGTGAACCTGATAATATAGAGGAAAAGTTTGACTTTCATAGAAATGTAAGGGAAGCTGTTTCGTGAAACCAACAGGTTATAAATGAGTGAGGTAAGGTAAATTTGGATAGAAATTTCATAATTTCTATGGAAAAAGAGAATGTACAGCAGTTAGTTGTCGGTGGAGTTAAAATAAGGGCAAAGTGTAAAGAGGAAATTGAGAAATTGTGGATGAAGAAGTCAGTCAAGAAGAGAACCAAAAAAGAAGAGAAATTAATTAAAGAAATCTGCATCAGCAAAGAAAGAGGACAGTAGCAGCATAAGATTTGGAAACCTGGAAGGACTAAAGCAACAATGATAGAAGAAATGAAGCAGCAACATGATGAAAGAGATGACAAGTTACAAAGTAAGGTTTGGGATTCTCGATGATTTGACAGAAGAACACATGACCAGGAGGTCATGAAACTTTCAACTCAGGAAGTTTGATGCAGGAGCATTAGTCAAAACCTATAAGACCCATGAGTCTTATTTCACATTTACTAAAGGGAGTGGGTTCCCTTAATAATTTTATTTATTTTCCTAAGTTTAGTTGAGTTTGAGGAAATTCTAAATTGTAAATTAATATTGTGGATAATATGTCGTGAATGAAGAGATCCTAGAGACAGTTGAGTAATCATAGGAGGAATGAGGATTTGAGGGATTTAAATATTTAATTTAGGATTTTGTTGAGAAACGAGTGGAACTCAAGAGATAATTTAGGAGGAAGTGAGAGATTGTTGGATCTGAACCAAATTGGTTGATGAATCCGTATTTGTATAAATTGTGATCTTTTTAATAAATTGAAAAAGTTGGAGATTAGAGAGTAGAGGAAGCCAGACACTATGTAATATCAAGCGTTGAGAGAGCGATCTGGCTCACATGAGAGTGTTGTAATTCGAAATAAAAATTAATTGAAATCTGGTGTTTCTTTATGTGAATTTTTTTGTTATTTGTATCCAAGTTGTAGTTTTCATCAATCCGTGAGACTATGTGGTTTCGAGATATCAAACACCCTTTTTCTGTTGTGTCCATATTTGAATTTGTGTGGATTTGCATATGCTAAAGTTCAACCATCGATAACAGAATGGATCGACTATAACCCATTAAAAGAAACGTGGCCTTTGAAATTGATTCCAAAGCGCACTGCGTAGAGGTGAAATGGATGGCCCATATCCATGCAGAAATTTATAGTGTGTGGAAATCTGTTTGGAGGCCTACATAAAAAAAATTATGCACAGAACCCATGTTGTTTAACTGTATCGAGTGAAGCAACGATTCTTGTCAAATAATAGAAACTGATCGTGATCATCCAAATGATCTGATCGAAGATAAAATAAGGAATTGACATTTTCATACATTTCATATCTATGAAAGAGGGTTGTATGTGAAATGGTATTGAAGCCGTGAATCGGGAGCAACATACAACTAAATACAGTAGCACTTCAAAACCATAAGTGGTGTAAGCATGTCTTCAAACCCACAGATCATATATTATGGAACTTCATTCAGGAAAGAGGTATTTTATTAATGGATGTGATCAGATAATAAGGTGACACGTAGCACATAGATGAAAGAGGAAACCACTGTTATCACAATATTTTAAAGAGTCAATTATCGTGATATTGGGTATGCGATAACTATCAGATCTAAAAATATTTAAAAGCGGCGGTGGAGATTAGATATATAACGGTGAAGTAAAGTCAGCGAAATAGAACAGTCAACGGTGATTATTCATGTTTTAATACTTATGATGAATTGCTTCAATTTTTGTTAAAGTACAAGTGTAGATGTTGGCTTTGTTTTCTGGTTGCACATAGTAATTAAAAAATTCGTAGAGCCCGGCACATTAGAGTGAAAGACGCAGCTTTGTTGCATCAATAGTGGTATTAGAGCTTGGATTTGAAGTTGGACTCAATCGTAAATGTAAATCACATTCATTCTCAGCTATTGTTTGCAATTTGTCTATGCAGATAAATTTCTTATTGTTTTCATTGAACTTGTTTGCTAGCTTTTGCAAGAATAATCAATGTTACAATTACATTCAACTGAAGAGCCCATTTTTTCCATGTATTTCCCATGATTGAACCCTGAGTAGTAGCTATTGTTGGACACCTTTGAAGGAAATTCAAATCGCATTTCAGAATCCACATGGGCTCCAGGGACCTCGATTACCAAAGTACTTAATCTTTCTAGATAATATAAACCAATACAAGACTCATTTGACAGTTCTGGTTAAAATGAAGTTGGAACTGCCCAGGAGGTTGATAGTGAATTTCATGTAGATGCCGAAGAGATTTAAATGATTTAAAGAATTTTGTAAAAACTAGAGAATGATTGAGGATATCTTAAGTATTGTGAAGACAGTAATATTGATGATTGAAGGAATAGTTAGACTGAAGACTGGATTCAATAGATCTGAAAGAAGAGCCACTACAAGAATTGAAATTTGTAGAAGCAAGACAAGATTTTCTTACAAAAACATTTCCATAAGAAATTTTTAGTGTCTGTTATGAGTTTTGTAAATAGGGTTGAAAGATTAGATTGAATCTTAAATTATCTTAAAATATGAAGTGTTAATTATGAAGAGTAAGATGAGAAATAGTTGTTGATTGTATGAATTCTTTTAAATGAAGAATGAAATATTGGACACATGAATCATTGGCAAAGATTTAATTGATAGAATGGGAATTAGCTTTAAGACATATTTGAATAAATTTGGAAGGTTTGAAGAAAAACTTTGATGAATCTTGAGATAAGACTATATAGGTACAATGGTGATATGAGAGAGAAGATCAGATTTTGAATCTAATAGATTGCAGCACATAGAGATACAATGCAGATGAATGGTAAAACAATATCACACAGAGATCTTGAAGGTGAAATGGTAAGTGTTATTTTAATTCTGGTTTGAAGATTATGTTTGCAGATATTAATATGCAGACAAGGAGGAAGTATCTCAGCAAAAAGAAGTCAAGGAAGTTGGTAAGTGATTTCTAAATGAAAGAAGAATGTGATATAACCTTGAAGAATTTCAACAGGGGTTGGATAAAAAGGACAGTTGTGTTCTTAAAAGGTGCAGACGAATTGAAGCCTAGAAGGAGCAAAGAATAATTATTAAGAGGTTCCAGAGAATAGAGAACCAATGCTTGCCAAAAGACCAAGTCCAGAGAGGGGAGTGGTGAGGTAAGTGACAGCAAGGAGGACTTGTTGTTGCAGAGGCTTAGTACAGCTCATACTAAGTAAGGAGCTCATAGATATGGAAGAGAAAAGATACCAAAAGGATGATTTGGTATGGTTGACAAGTAATAGACTTGTTATAGAAGAAATAAGGGTTAGTTGCAGCTCTCCAGTGAACAATGAAAGTTCACCAAAGGAAGAAAAGAATTTGACTATTGTTATTCATAACAAGGGTACAGAGGAAAGTCACAGACAGAGAGGGAAAATTTTCAATTCAGTTGGACTCAAAAGAATGAGTAAGGAATAAATTGACAAAGAGGTGGTTGAGATGAAGGCAGAACTCGGTCATTTGAAGAAGCTGATACAGAAAGGAATCAAAGAGGAATGGAAACAAGGTTTTTATGTGGGGAAAAGAGTTAAGTGGCCTGTCAACGAATTATTTGCTGAGAAATTAATATTCCAAACAATTGAGAATGGAAAAATAGAATCCATTTGTAAACCAGAGAAAGGACCTATCATTGGGGAAAGAGATAGTGATGATAATGATGAAGAGATGATCTATACAGATCAGCATGAGAGAAAGGTGTTGGTAGCATCTACACAGACAAGAAAGTCTCATATTTTTGGGATTAATTATTTATGTGAATGTACATTTTCAGGTATGAAACTTAATGAAATTGAACCTGAGCATGAAAAAGTGAAAGAGGCAAAAGCAAGAAAAACACAAAAGGAGATTCATAAAGAAGTTCAAGACTTCAATTGGTGGAGAAAATTAAAAGGTATGAGTGAATGGTTGTGTATTCTCTTATTAAAAATTTATTGGATCATGTTTGAAGGAATTTTTACCTGGATAGGATACCAATGGAAAGTGGACAGAGAAAAGGAAATAAATACATTGCAGATTTGTGAAGTGGAGAGAAGAGAAGTTGACACAGAGAGCTCAGCCCAAGAAGTTAAGTCAAGGAAGATTTTGAAGGATCCAAGTCTTGTCATTGAAGAGAGAAAGACATTATTGTCTTACTTGGATAAACTAAGTTATGGAGATAATTTTGTAGAACAGGAAGGTATTCTACAAACCTATGATAAAGTTGCCAAGCATAGTCAAGAAACTGCAATCCAAGAAGTATTATGAAAAAGAAATCAGAGATGTTGAGGAATAATTTCTCAATAACTTAGTGAACTATTATAATAGTTCAAAGAACCATAAATATCTAATCACTAAGGCTTCAAATTAAGAGCCTTGTATTTTTAAAACTAATGTGTTGTGTATGTTTTCGGGTTTGGCAAGTAATGGACAACAATTGGACAATGTGCTTATGCATGTTGATGAAGAGGTGAGATTACTGGAAGAAATGGTTGGAATAGAAAAGTATTTTGAGCATGTATTCAATAAATTTGAGAATAATGATATTGACAGGGAAATTTTCATAATTCCAGAATTTGAAGACAAGCAAATGAGAGTATGTGATGATAACCAGAATGAAGCATCTTCAGTAGAAAATCAAGATAGAAGTATTATGGAAAATGTGAAGGAATGTATGATGATGTTGACAGATACAGAAGTTCAGGAATTCTGAATTTTAAAATTGATTATTTTTATGAGTCTGTAAACCATGAAGAAGCTTTAGAAAAACATAATTTTGTTTCTGTTATATATGAAGATGAAACAACATCATTTTGTTGCAATGGTATTAGTACAGAAGATGAAAAGATATTTCACAATTATATGCCTCAGGAGATTCTAGCTATTGAATTGTTGAATGATAGCCTCGTGTCAAAACAGGAAACACTGTGCAATGCAGAGGAAATTACTGAAACAAAATTTATTGACTGCTTCATGAATTTTGCAAAGAATCAGCAGAAAGACTGGATGGTAGAATTATCTGTGGAGAAAGAAAATCATAGTAAAGTTAAATCTGATAATTTTGGTGGAAATTTTGTTTTATACAGGGAAGAGAAACCATATGTAAATGACATGCTTATCAAAGGTGAGGGAAGATTTAATTTGCTAGAAAATTTATTAAGTGAACCTCATAATATAGAGGAAAAGATTGACTTTCATAGCAATGAAAGGGAAGCTGTAAAGTGCAACCAACAGGTTATAAATGAGAGAGGTAAGGTAAATTTGGATAGAAATTTCATAATTTCTACGGCAAAAGAGAATGTATAGCAGTTAGTTGTCGGTGGAGTTCAACCAAGGGAAAAGTGTAAAGAGTAAATTGAGAAATTTTGGATGAAGAAGTCAGTCAAGAAGAGAACCAGCAAAGAAGAGAAATTAATAAAAGAAATATGCATCAGCAAAGAAAGAGGACAACATCAGCATAATATTTGGAAACCTGGAAGGACTAAAGCAACAGTGACAGAAGACATGAAGCAACAACATGATGAAAGAGATGACAAGTTACAAAGTAAGGTTTGGGATTCTGGATGATTTGACAAAAGAACACATGACCAGGAGGTCATGAAACTTTCAACTCAGGGAGTTTGATGCAAGAGCATTAGTCAAAACCTATAAGACCCATGAGTCTTATTTTACATTTACTAAAGGGAGTGGGTTCCCTTAGTAATTTTATTTATTTTCCTAAGTTTAGTTGAGTTTGAGGAAATTCTAAATTGTAAATTAATATTGTGGATAATATGTTGTGAATGAAGATATCTTAGAGACAGTTGAGTAATCATAGGAGGGGTGAGAATTTGAGGGATTTAAAAGTTTAATTTAGGATTTTGTTGAGAAATGAGTGGAACTGAAGAGATACTTTAGGAGGAAGTGAGAGATTGCCGGATCTGAAAAAAATTGGTTGATGAATTCGTATTTGTATAAATTGTGATATTTTTAATAAATTGAAAAAGTTGGAGATTAGAGAGTAGAGGAAGCCAGACACCATGTAATATCAAGCATTGAGAGAGCGATTTGGCTCATATGAGTGTGTTGTAATTTGAAATCGAAATTAATTGAAATGTGGTGTTTCTTTGTGTGAATTTTTGTCATTTGTATCCCAGCTGTAGTTTTCATCAATCTGTGAGACTGTGTGGTTTTGAGATATCGAACACCCATTTTCTGTTTTTTCCATATTTGAATTTGTGTGGATTTTCATATTCTAAAGGTCAACCATCGATCACAGAATGGATCGACTATAACCCATTAAAAGAAACGTGGCCTTTGAAATTGATTCCAAAGCACACTGCGTAAAGGTGAAATGGATGGCCCATATCCATGCAGAAATTTATAGTGTGTGGAAATCTGTTTGGAGGCCTACATCAAAAAAAATTATACACTGAACCCATGTTGTTTAACTCTATCGAGTGAAGAAACGATTCTTGTAGAATAAGAGAAATCGATCGTGATCATCCAAATGATCCGATCGAAGATAAAATAAGGAATCGACATTTTCATACATTTCCTACGTATGAAAGAGGGTTGTATGCGAAATGGTATTGAAGCCGTGAATCAGGAGCAACATACGACTAAATATAGCAGCACTTCAAAACCATAAGTGGTGTAAGCATGTCTTCAAACCCACAAATGGTATATCGTAGAACTTCATTATGGAAAGAGGTATTTTATTAATGGATGTGATCAAATAATAAGGTGACTCGTAGCACATAGATGAAAGAGGAAACCACTTTTATCACAATATTTTAAAGATTTAATTATCGTGCTACTGGGTATGCGATAACCGTCAGATCTTAAAATATTTAAAAGGGGAAGTGGAGATTAGATATATAGTTATGAAGTAAAGTCCACGAAATAGAACAATCAACGGTGATACTTATGTTGAATTGCTTCAATTTTTGTTAAAGTACAAGTGTATATGTTGGCTTTATTTTCTGGTTGCACATAGTAATTAAAAAATTCGTAGAGCCCGTCACATTAGAGTGAAAGATGCAGCTTTGCTACATCATAGAGAATATAGAGAAAAGGAGGCATAAGGGAGGTCAAATTATTAGGTATGAGCCCATTACATCACAATTTTCATGACTACACCATTTCTCAAGAAATATTTCCAAGATGCAGGTTGCCTTGCCTTTTTCCAAAGGGTTGAAGAACTTGGTTTCAATGATAACGCCACAAGCACTTTTGCCACCGGCTTAAGGAGAGATAAGGTGACCATTGCAAAGATTGTGTTCACTCTTTCAGTGGAGGCTATTTCCATAGCTACAAGGGTTCCAAACAATGGTAAACTAAGGTTGAAGAAAATATACCTTGACATTGAAAACTAAAAAATGTTTTAGAAACCTCCATATAAAGCTGCTCCAAAGCACATCTTTTCATTCAGACACCTACTTGAAAAGTATGCCCCTCTCATGAAAATGATCATGAAGTATTTCACATGTGAGGGTAGGTTATCTAGGTTATATCATTATCATGTGATACTATTGATGCATTTCATTGGTGTAAAGGCTCTCAACTTACCTCATTACCTTTATAGAAGCATGGTCAAAATGGCAGAGAAGGTTCATAGCAAAGGAGAGGATCATCATGCTAGCTTGTTCCATCATGGCTTGGTGAAATTCCTTGTTTTTCATCAGCTTGCACAGGTAAACTTTTCATGGGATGGTTTCATGTATTTAGCTTCACTCTTGCCTACTCCAACTCAGTCAAGCAGTCACTCCACACCATTGGCTTCGCCTATATAGTAAGAGGTGGATTCCACAAGCATACATATCACAAGGACAGCTAGGGATGAGGTGAGAAAGACCTACACTAGAGGGAAGAGGCTGATGTTTGCTCCTACTAGTGTGGAAAGGACTCAACCTGCTACAACAGTTGAAGATACACCAACACATGAGGCACCATTACATGAAGAAACACAAGTACAATATGACACTCATATGGCATATTTTGAGGTACATGAGGAGGTAAAAAAACCTGAACCAATCATCCAAGAGAAATAGGCTGAGATTAGAGATCTAAAGGACAAGTTGTCCAAGGAATATTTCATGATCAACTTCCTTCAACAAGAGAAAAAAAAGCTCCAAGTTAAGCAACTTTTGCTTAGCAAGAGAAAATCAAATTTGGAGAAGGATGATGCCAAAGGTAAGATAATTGTTGATGTTGATGATTTAGAGGATCTGGAAGAGCAGGTCAAACCAAGGAGACCAAGAACCAGAGGTCTCAAGAGGTCACTAGAACAACAAAGGGAACCATCTCCATCATTGGGTCAAGAGGACTTTGATGACCTAATTGCAGTTGAAATTGAGAAAAACAAGGAGTTCTGGCTTGACAATGTAAATTTCCACTTGGATAAATTGCTTAAGAGGGCTAAGAAGAACAACAAGATGAAATGGCACATGGCCATGCATTATTGCACAAGAAATAATATTTTCCAAATCAGAATCAAGCAATTGAAGAAGAAATTGAAGCAAACCCTAATGAGGAAAAAGGAGAAGGATAAACTTGACTTGTTGGCTGAGGCCTCCCTCATTTCTTGACATATCATCTTCTAGCTTCATGGATGAGTAGAAGGCTTAGAATCTTATGTATAGTTGACATTTTCAGAAATACAATTTTAGTTCCAGCTAATATATATGGATTCATGTGGTATGATTTTATGGCATAGTTTTTCTACTGTAATTCACATTTATGAATACTTGATTAATCTTCTTTCCATATCTATGTTTTTCAGTGACTTTCCTATAAGATGTTAAACATAATTCTCTATGATTATGCTCTGTTTTGTAGAAATTTCATGTTTATGTAGCTCATATTCTAATAAATGAATTCATGTTAGTCATGCTCATTTTGATCCTCTGATTTTCCACCCTACACTACAATTGAAAATCCTTTAAGTGAATTGAACATATCTTCCATGCCCCTTTGTATCCTTGCACCTGTAATATTTTGGCTCTGACCTAGTTTCCTTGAACTCCCCTTCAGATCCATCAAAACCCCTAAATTTTCAAAACCCTAGAGCTAAACATACCTAGCCTAAAATCCATTATTCGTCCAATTAAACATTGGTTTTGATCATAGAGAGAGCCCTCTCTAGTTTTTTAGTGCTAGCTTGGTTTTGATCATAGAGAGAGCCCTCTCTAGTTTTGTAGTGGTAGCTACCAAATCATAAGTGGTTCGAGGTTACCTTCATCAGTTTCCATTCTCAGCCTTGGGAAACTGTGGAGGATAACAATTTCCAAGTGTCAGCTCTTCAAACGCAGTTTCAATCTAATTTTTCGGCCCCTGACTTTAGAATTTCAGCCCCAATCTTCAGAATTTAAAACCTACAACTAATTCAGAAATTTCAACCCCCTGGATTCAGTCCAGAAACCTTATCATACTTTTCACGTGTGAGAGATATGCCCATAAACTTTGTTTTTTTCTCTTTCTTTGATTAGGTCTTCTTCTCCTGCACTTCACTCTAATTTTCATCCTCTTTCTCCATGTATATCAAAATTTTGTGAGTGTGCTTCAAAGTGAATCGAGCTCCCTCTATCTATACTGCTTCCATAAGGTTGAATTTCCTCCAATAGGGCTCACTTCTCCAGGACAAAGTTGACTTGGTGAGGAGGGAAAAAATCACTACTTTGACTCAAAAATAAATTTCTTTACATAATACAAAAGCCCAAGAAGGGTTTAATAAATGTGACAATGTCTCTTTTGACCCTTGACAAAACCTACAAGCCTCAAATGGAGGATATGACCTGGAAAATCAATGAAAGAGCATGAAACCCGTGCTTCAATAATATTTTTATTTTACAATAAATTTTATTTTGAAAAATACAATTATGAAGACCAACATTAGTTACATTCTTCAACACTTCCTCTTAACTAGGGAGGTATTCATAATTACATATATACAAAGATACATGGAAGATATCAAAATGATATACTCTATGAAGAGTCATAGAACACACAGTGCTACAGATTAGATACCTGACCAGGGTATCTAAACGGGTGGGACTAAGGTGTGTTCCAAGATTTAGCCTCTATCGGTACCATCAGGCTTTAGCTCTAAAACTAAACCAAGGATCTAGGTGTGTATCCAAGGTCATATCTCCATGACCAACATCATCGTCCCTACTTCAGGATCTAGTCATCATCACAGGACAGCCATATGTCCTCCCAATCATCTTGTTGCCACAAGATGCTTCATATCTCCCTATATACTAAAATTGTAATAGAAACCAATCCAAGCATGCTTCTGAAATAGTCGAACTTCTTATTCGAAGATATTTTGTCAACACGTCATCTACCTGTTCATCTATCGCAATATATTGTAGCTTTATGACCCCATCCAGTACCAAACTTCTAATATAGTGGTACTTGCCATTGATATGATTTTTCTTGGCATGAAACAGAGGTCTTCAGACATCTTGATGTTGTTTTGACTATCACAATTTATCAATGTAGGATATAGTGGCTTTCCAAACAAATATGACAAGAATTTTCTTAACCAAACTACTCCTTTTCCTAATTCACATGTAGCATCATATTCATCTTCAACACTACTTAAAGCAACAAGATCTTGTTTTCTACTCATCCATGAAATCATTTCAAATACCAAACTAAAAAAACCACCGGTAGTGCTTCTCCCATCAGTCTCACTATCACCCCAATTGGAATCGGTAAAACCTATTAATTTAACTTCCTTTCCATCATACTTGAGGCAGTGATGAATTTTTCCATGTAGGTATCTCAAGATATGCTTGGAAGCTATCCAATGATCATGATGAGGCTCCAATTGAAATTTACTAAGAACGTTTAAATCAAAGCACATGCCAGGTCTGGTATTCACAAGTACATCAAAGAGCCTACCAGCTTACAATAGCTTGTAGGATCCATGAGACTAGAGTCAGAGCTTCTTAACCTATTTAGATTTGTGATCATAGGAGTGGTCATAGGCTTGGAATCCATCATACCAAACTTTTGTAACATCTTGATTATGTACTTTCCTTGACCAAGATATATCTCACCGGATTTTTTCCAAACTTCCAAGCCCAAATAATAGTGCATGTGTAACCATTGGTTAAAATTTCATGTAATAAAGGATAATAAAGGAAAAATAAGACCAAGGTCATGGGACATGTATTCCAAGCTCAATATTGGAAAAACATCCTATTGGGTGTTAATTTAAGTTTATCTATGGATAAGGAAATTGGAAAAGGCATTGGAAAAGGAAAAGAGGCATTAATTGGCATTAATTTGTGAAAATAAAGGAAAATAGGATAAACGGGAGATGAAGGGTCACAAATTTGAATGAGAGGGAAATTGAAGGAAAATAGAGGAAAATTAATAAAAATAGAGGCCTCAAAGAATAAAAATGATTCTGAGAATCAGATAACGTCTTCTTGCTAGTTTGGATTTGGAATTAGTTACAGAGACAGAAGAGCGCCAAGAGGAGAAATCAAACAAGCAAGGAAGGAAGGGAGGACAAGGAAAGCAAAGAACAAGGAAGGAAGGTTGGACCAAGCAGCTTCAGAAATAGGATTTTGCAGGTGATAGGTTGCATGTATGAATTCCTAGCTAAGGTGTGAATGTATGGTACATGAATTTGTTAATTTGGTTCATTTTTTATCACTCCCATGGGTTTTTCCTAGTTTGACAATGGTTTCATCCTTGCCTTGCCATTTTTTTGATAACCATGGTGTGATGGGACCATTTTCTTGGTTGAGATTTGGATTTTCGGAAGGTTTTGGAACCACGTGAGGTGGTCTCAGGAAAATTCCCAAAGGTTGGGGGTGGAGGTGGTTTAATATATGGTAAAACCTCGACAAGTGGGTGGAGACAGGAAAAATCCTCAAGGTAATGGTGAAGAAAATCTGAGGCATCCAAGCTTGTTTTGGCTTTGTGATCTCTTGACCTATTTTGTCAAGATCATATTAGCCTAAGGATGGATGTGGTTTAATCTCTGGGAAGACCTAGTTGTTTATGTCTTGAGATCCCATAGTTATGCTTGTAATATGGCATGGGGGTGAATGGATGAAAGAAATATTTGGTTTGTCGCAATCTATGGTCGGGTGGTACATGGAAGTCCCTGAATTAGTTGGCTTTTGCATAAGTTAATAAGATTTATTTTCCTATTGTAATCTAGATAACTTGTGCTTGTTATTAGGTGGTTTTTATGGTTGTTATTTCATGGTTAATAATTTATTTATATGTTGGTTATAAGCATGGATTTTTAATGTGCTCTAGATATGGCTTTGTTTAGGATTTGATAAGTATTTTATGGTTAATGAATGCATGGGCTAACAAGTGTTATTGCAGTTATTATTAGAGGGAATTACACCTTCTTGGTGATTCTTAGATAAGTTTCAAACTCCTATGATCATATTTGCATTCATAACTTGTAGCTTACATGTTTGCCATGTGTTTGATGCAATGAATGTCATGGTTAGGCCTGGTTAGGTCATGTTATTATTCAATTTTTGTATGAATAACATTTTCATTATTTCATTTATCACTATGAGAAGCTATAGGAAGTTAGGGCATTGGTCTGTAGGCTAGCCTAGAAAGGTGGCTCACATTTCAGGATTGCACCCACTGAGCTGGAGATTTTGGACAATAACCACATGGAAGAAATGTCATGCGTGTGGCTGGAGGCTTATAACTTCACCCTTGCCTTTTCATGCATGTGATTTTGGGCCCATGTTAGTGAAAAATATATTCATCTCAGGGATTGGTCACCTGGGGTGGTTCTTTGGCCCTTGAGTGTCTTTGAGTTGTCATTTTTCAGCCCCACATCCATAACTAAAGTTTTGAGGTCAAATCATATCATAGTAACTCTTCATCTCATGTTTATCTTAAAAACCTAGTGAAATTGGGTAAATGTGTGAGATGGTGGTTGCAGGGTGGTATCAGAGCATGGTTCAAATATTTGGACTGGATGGGCTAGATGCATTTTGTTATGCATGCATTTCCATGGTTATGGTTGTCATGCATGTGGTAATTGTATGTAGTTAGTGTTACCATGCATGATGTCGATATGTTGGTATGAATATGTATATATACGAATCGAGATAATCTATATTTATTTTGTATATGAGATAACATCCCTTAAATTTCATTGAGGTATGTTGATTATGTTTATATTTGGTTATCTGACTTGGTATGTTTGTAGGAAGAATAAGATCATAGATGACTAGCATAATGGTGGATTACAGTTCACGAGACTCTTCATATAGATTAGATGAGAAGGAAAGATATGAGTAGTCTCCTGACATAGTAGATACCTTGAGAAGTATAAAGGAATAAATCATAATTTTTAAGGAGGATAGCGACAAAATCATTCAGTCACAAGAAATGCTTTCTAGGGCTCAGAAAAAGTAAGCAGAAGTCATTTTCCTTCACATTTTTTCATATTTTCAGAGATAGGGACAACCACGAGTTAGTTATGGATAGAAAGATAGAACTAATGGGGCATATGGTAGCAAATATCAATCAGGGCACAGGTGGGACAAGGATGACACAATCATATATGGTAGGTTCTTAGATACAACTGATAGGAGAGGCAGTGGTTATTTGTACTATTCTAGTTCTGGTTCAGACAGGTATCATGGTCATCATCGTTATCATCCTTACATTAGGAGTGCAAGGGGATATTTTTCAGATGAGTTAAAGAAAACCAATCCTCCTACATTCGATGGAGAGTTGAAGAAATATTAAGATGCAGAGGCATGGTTACATGGGATAAAGAAGTTATTTGAGTTGCATGATTATATAGAGAACATGAAAGCTAGGATAGTTGTTTTAAGTCTCAAGGGAAAAGTAAACATATGGTGGGAAGATGTGAAGTGTGTTAGGGGCATCAAGATAGATGAGTTGAGTTGGAATGAATTCAAGACACTTTTATGAAATAATTAATTGTTAGATAGATACTATGATGGTATGGATAAGAATTTCTACGAGTTGAAGATGGGATCTATGACAGATGAGGAGTAGAAAACTAAGTTCCTAGAGTTTTTGAGGTATGTGCCTTACCTACAGGATGAGAAGACAAAATTTTAAACATTCATCAGTGGACCGCCATTAGAATTCAAGGATTATATTGAGTATGACTAGCATCGGTCACTGGAGGAATTCATTGGGAAGTTGAAGAATTGTTATGAGCAATAGAAGCATGAGACTAAACCTAAGCATGAATGGAAAGGAAAGGATAAGACCCAGGGAAAATGGCCATTGAAGCAAGAAAGACCATAAGATATAGGTGAGAAGGGGCATGGACGTTAGCCTCGAAAGTAGCAGAATATGGGTAGTGGTAGAGAACCATTGTAGTGTTGTATATGTGGCAAGGATCATCGCAAGAAGGATTTTCCATTGTATCAGGGTGGAAAACCTCAGATCTACAGTACTTAGGAGGTGCATTCAGTTGGGGATGTGGGACAGAGAATTCCTCATATCTATGCAACATTTGATAATAAGCATTCGGACCACCAGGAATCCATTATTGAGATGGAATACAAGCTTTTTAATCGAGTTGTTTTCATCTTGATTGATCCTAGATCTAATTATAGTTATGTTAATCCTGACTTGGTGGATAAGTGTGGTTTGAGAAAATAAGTGCATGAATAGTATTGGTTGGTGTATTTGCCTACATGTACTAAGAAAAGAGTTCATCATTAGGTAATATATTGTGCATTTGAGTTGAACGGTATGTCTACATCAGCGCATCTAAATGTTCTTCCATTGGGATCATATAACATGCTACTAAGTATGGATTGGTTGTACCTTCACAGGACTAAGGTAGATTGTTATGAGAAGGTTATCGAGTGCTTGGATGATTATGGAGAGAAGATAATATTGCAGGGGAATAAGAAACCTACATCAGTGAGAATGGTTATGGCGATGCAGGCAAAGTGCATTTGTAAGAAATGGTGTGTATTGTTTGCAGTTCATGTTTCTAGTGACAAAGGTAAGGATGTTGAGGATGTGGAAGTCTTGAAGTGGAATCTGAATTTTGCAATAATTTCAAGATGTATTCCTATTACATAATTCATATTTACTGCCTCATAGGGAAATGGATTTCTCTATTGAATCGGTACTAGGAGCAGCACTAGCATCAAAGGCACCTTACAGGATGAGCGCTCCAGGGTTAGTGGAATTGAAGTTGCAATTGAAGGAAATTTTTCACAAGGGATACATAATGCCAAGTGTGTTTCCTTGGGGTCCACAAATGTTGTTTTTGAAGAAGAAGGATGGTACTCTTAGGTTTTTCATTGATTACAGACAGTTGAACAAGGTGATGATCAAGAATAAGTATCCTTTGCAGAGGATCTATGATTTTTTTGATTAGTTGAATGGAGTAGCAATGTTCTTAAAGATCAATTTGAGATCGTGATATCATCAGGTACGCATCAAAGAAGAGTACATTTACAAGATTTATTTTCAGACCAGGTATGGGCATTATGAGTTTTTTGTGGTTCCTTTTGGTTTGACTAATGCTCCAACTACTTTCATGTGTTTGATGAATAGTGTGTTGCATCCTTATTTGGACAAGTTTGTGATAGTCTTCATTGATGATATATTGATATATTATAATAATATGGAAGAGCATGCAAAAAACCTGGTAGAACTGTTAATCTTGTTGAGAGAACATCAATTGTATGCCAAACTTAGTAAGTGAATTTTTAGCTTTCAGATATAAGTTCATTACTTGGGACATGTCATTTCCAAGGAAGGTACAGTAGTGGACCCAGTATTAGAGCCATCATGGAATGGGAAGCTCCTAGGAATGTGGATGAGGTTATATAATTCATTGGATTAGTAGGTTATTAAAAGAGGTTCATCAGGAAATTCTCATAGATTTCTTATCATATTACATCATTGCGGAGGAAAGGAAAGAAATTTGAATGGACAGATGAATGTGCAACTAGTTTTGAGCAGTTGAAGTAGTTGCTTACAAATGCTCCGGTTCTAAATATTGCGGATCCAGATAAAGAGTTTGAGGTGTGTACAAATTCTTGCAAGAGAGGAATTGGTGGAGTCTTGATGCAGGAGGTACATGTTTTATATTACGAGAAGGAAATTGAATGAGTAGAGAAGAATTACGTGACTCATGATCTTCAATTGGCAGCGATCATTCATGCATTGAATATGTGGAGGCACTCTTCGCATGAGGTTTTTTTTATGAGTGATTACAGTGAGCTGAGATACTTGTTTGACCAAACTAATTTTAATTTTAGGAAATCCAGATGGTTGGCCATGCTCAGTGAGTTTGACTTCAAGATTAGGTGCATTAAGGGTGAGGATAAAAGGTTTTTGTATGCTCTTAGTAGAAGAGTGTAGGTAAATCACATTATAGCTATGAATTCATATGGGATTTATTTACATGAGAAAATATTGTAGTTAGGGAAGCAGGATGATAGGTACCATCAGCTTAAGCATAAGTTAGAACAATAGAGTACAGGTGATGAGGATGTAGATTATCATCTCATGAAAGATGGTTTGGTGGGATTTAGGGACAGTATCAATTTGTCAGAAAATAGTGAACTCAAAAAGCTCATATTTAGGGAATTTCATGTTAAGCGGTATTTAGATCACCCGAGATATCAAAAGACTCTAATAGCTTTGAAGAAGTTATACTATCGGTCGAACTTGAAAAAGGAAATGGTTGAGTTTATAGCTATATGTTTGGATTTCCAACAAGTAAAAGAAGAGTGCAAGCATCCAGGTGGTTTATTGTAGTTGATTTTGATTCCAAAGTGGAAATGGGAGGTCATTTCCATGGACTTCATCATAGGTTTTCTGAAGACATCTAGACAACGTGACTCCATTATGGTTGTGGCTAACAGGTTGACCAAGGTAACTCACTTCATTCCAATGAAGTCTACTAATTCAGCTAGCGAAGTAGCTCAGGTATTCAATGGTGAAGTAGTGATACTGCATGGTGTTCCTAAGAAGATAATATCATACAAAGATGCCAAGTTCACTTCTAGGTTTTGGAAGGAGTTGTTTGCAGGTTCTAGGACAAAGTTTTCTTTTAGTATAATCTATCATCTGCAGACAAATGGAAAAACATAGAGGATTAACATAATTATAAAGGATATGTTGAGGATGTATGTTATGCATTAGTATCAAAAGTGGGAAGAGTATCTTCCAATGATGGAGTTTGCATATAATAATGGGTATTAGGAGTCCATGAATATGAGTATGTTTGAGGCACTTTGTGTTTTTAGTTGTAATACTCCCATCAGTTCGAGTGATCCATTGAATAGGTTGTTGATTGGATCGAACATGATGGTTGAGATGGAACAAGAAATGCATGTTATAAAGAGCAATCTAAAGGCAACACAAGACAGGCAGAAAAGATATGTAGATCAGCATAGTGAATTTAAGGAGTTTCAGGTTGGGGAGCATGTGTACTTACACATCAATCCCAAGAGGAGCTCTTTGAGGATTGGAAAATGTTCCAAGCTGTCACCTAGTGTTATCCAGGTAAATCCCCTCTGCGGACAGAGGCAATCCCTCTAGCCCTAGGGTGTGTCTAGCAACTACGGGAACATACTAGCATCTACCTTTCTAGATTGTAAATTAAATTCAGAGCAAGGAAGATGAACTACCTCGCTCTAATGGTATGTTGTCATCTTCCGTCGAAGCTTCTTGATCCGTCGCTCTTCTCAAGCTCGATAAATGCTGCTGCCAATGTTCGATTCCCTGTACAGACAGTCAAGACAACACGACAAGTGTAAAGCCATGACAAACATAAAACAATTATAACATATCTAACTGATCAAGGAATGCTAGAAATATCATTATAAATATAAACAAGAGTGGAAGATAAACATCAGATGCATTTTATTATGATAAAGACAAATGGAGTTTACAACCAAGCCTTAATTTTGAGGTTCTCTTTCGGCAGGTCTTTATCCAAGAACATTTTCCACACCCTCATGAACAAAGGTCCAAGATCTCACTATGTTCTCAACACACACAAAAAATCACACTCTGCACTATTCTCCTAAAGCTATGATTTCTTCTTCTTTATGCTAACTTTTTCAGCTATCTGTTCAACTAGCACATAAATGGAAGATGGCTATATTTATAGAGGAGAGGAGGAGGTTGGGATCCCTAAAATAGTGGAAGGGAGGCCTTATCCCTTGGGAGGTTTCCCCATAAGGTGGAAACAAGAGGCCAAAGGAGGTAGGTCGTGTTTATTCAGTCGAACCACTCCCTATGACTCATCCACGAAGTTGTTGTGATCGAAACTTTGCCTCTATTTTTTTAAAAATTTCCATAAACAAATCGGCGTGGGTGCTTAATTGGGACATAGCGGCAATTGGCATGGGCTCAGTGTTAATTTTCCAGTTCGGCACGGGAGTGTAACTGGCTACTCACGTGAAGACAAAAACAGGTGTTTTTAGTGGTCTGCTCAGGAAATGGTCAACAGAGGGAATGTTTTCCTCATGGAAAGGGATGAAATGATGGTATTTTCACGGCATGACACTTCTAATTAGTCACAAAAATGACCCTCCAATGTGTGATATGGGGATTTCAGGGACAGTGACAAATTACTGTGTAACATATGCCCCCTAAAGTATGAAGTCTGAACATGAGTGAGGGGTGAAATGCTTTACAAATACGTGAAAGGAACCAGACGCTGCTGTCAAGAGACCTGCAGATCAAGCATAGATACATATACATAACTGAAATCTCTGTTTAAAATACATGAATCCATGGTATAGGCGCACCTATCCATCAAAGAGAGGATCATGTGTATGGATCCTCGGCATGGACGTAGCCATCCGAATAAAGGGATCATATGAAATAGATCCACAGTATGGGTACAACCATCCATATAGAGAGGATCAAAACAAGAGAACCCACGGTATGGTCACAGCCATCTGTCTAAAGAATCATGTAAATAATCATGAATGACTCATAACTCCTCGCAACCTGGACTTTTTTAATCGAAGCCCAAGGTCTTGCGCTCCAACACCACTCGATCAAAGTACAAATTCCAACATGTGAATAGACGTGTTGAAGTCGAACATGCTAGAAAATCACTTGATTACCGGTCAATGATGTGAACCGTTAACAAGTGCGAGAGAAACCACCCATAATGTCAATGGCTCTCAAGGTACTACTAGTACAATCCGCAGAATGTGAACAGTGATCTGAAGTCAAACACCCGTGAAATCACTCGGTCGAAGGCCAATGATGTGAATCTGCCGTCGAATGTGAAGAAATTTCCATTAGGGCATGCAAGCTCTAAGGTACCAAAAAGGAGTCTCTAGATCAACTTCCCGAATAATGAGTTGAAGTTGATAGGAAGTGATCCATCGAAGGAGGGTCATAATGAATTCCACATCATCGACACGAAACAGAGAAGGTAATATGAGTTTGAATCAAGACTGGAATAGAGGATCAAGGAATGTATAAACTGCAGAAGGATTTGATCTTGAACATATCGATGAAACGACTCTGGAATTTGGTAGTATTTGACTCAAATAGGATCAGAGGTCATGTTGACAAAATTTGTAATCGAATAAGAGGCAAAAATATTTCCCAAACCCATGGAGGAAAATTGACAGAATGAAGATATCCCAACCCAACACGAACTGCAGACAAGTGTCATGTTCAAGAGTGACATACTGTAAACACAACTGACGAATAACTTCCATTTTCCCCCACCATTTCTGGTGAGTACCTCTTTATTTTTACACAAGCTTGAAGAGGTGAGCATATGCTTGTCATATAATTTTGTCCTTCGGACAAATCCATCCTAGTACATTTTACGAGCCCTAGGAAGGAGGAACTCGGTTAACGTCATGGTGATGATTTCCAATGTCATCAGGATTTAACGAGTCTGACAAAGGGAGAACTCGACATCTTTTCTTTTTTAGAGAGTATGAAAAGAAGGCAGAAAAGAAAACTCCAGCAGTCCCTTTTCGTAGGTAGTCTCACAGATCCGAAAAGGTAGAAAATTGTGTCCGAGAGAACCTCTTAGTCGTGATAGGCTAAGGTATTCCTTTTTCGTAAATAATCTATCCCAGCCCGAAAAAGGGGTAAATGTATACTGCGTAGATATCATTTCGCAGCCATTTAACGAGTTGAAAATGACAAGAATCTCGACATTATTTTCAATTTTAGAGAGTCAGAAAAGAGCTGAAAGTTGACTCCTCCTAGAGGAACGAGTGGTATAA
Organism: Pinus albicaulis; assembly: GCA_034641835.2. Classification (NCBI taxonomy): domain Eukaryota; kingdom Viridiplantae; phylum Streptophyta; class Pinopsida; order Pinales; family Pinaceae; genus Pinus; species Pinus albicaulis. The sequence goes on along the minus strand of CM076575.1, from coordinate 1,178,371,306 downwards.
AGGGTAGCAACTAGTTCCGGTGATGGTGGAACTACTCAGAACAAGTAAATTTCAAGAGGCTGGCTAACAAGGCCACTCATCACAGCAGTTCCTCAGGAATGGGTAAAACAATCAAGTGAAGGCGTATGATCGGCCGAGAAGTTGGGGACGATGGAATGAGAGAACCAAGGCTCAACTGGAAAAAAAAGGCTGATAAAATGGAAATCACAAGAGGTAAAATGGGAATGGTTTCATTTTTACACAAGCTTGAAATCAGGAAACTCTGCTTAAAGTTGGTTTCATTTTTACACAAGCTTGAAACAAAGATAAACTATGCTTGAAACCAGTTTCTTTTTAACACAAGCTTGAAACGGAAACAAACTATGCTTGAAATGTTTGCATGCCCCCAACATGGTGACTCAATTCAAGGTACATGCCCCCCAAGCTTCAGTGCATTCACCGGAGTAGACTGCTAGTTACTGACAGGTGGATGGAATGAAGGTTCAATTATGAGACCAAGAGAAAGACTCGACTAGGATTTTACGAGCTCTAATCAAATACTCTAATTGAATGGGAACGTTTTTAATTGCTTTAACAAGGTTGACACATTAAAAGAACTATCCTCGTGACCTAATTCACTTATTAACGAGGTTGACATAGAAAACGAACCATCCTCATGACATCTTGTTTCATTTTTAGGGAGCTTGACACAAGGAAACGAACTATGCTCCGACAACATTGTTTCATTTTTTAAGGAGCTTGACACAAGAAAATGAACTATACTCCGACAACCTTGTTTCACTTTTTAAGGAGCTTGACACAAGAAAATGAACCATGCTCTAACGACCTTGTTTCATTTTTTAAGGAGCTTGACACAAGAAAACGAACCATGCTCTGACAACCTTTTATCATGTCAAATAAAAATTCATGGACTCCAAGAGGTTCACATATGATGGGAGAACAACATCTTGGAAATCAGGACCCAGTGCCCCCAACATGTGATGCACAATGGCACTATCACTGAACGTGGGCACGAGACAGGTAGCCACATAATTAACCTATGGAGGGGAAGATAAAACTGGCAGATAAAGACCTGGAAGGGATGATGGTGGACCAGATTTCATGCCAAGACCAAAGAATGGAAGCTAATAAATGGTCACGATTCAACCTTTGTGTGGAAAATAAATCACACGAAAAAGGGAAAAGACAACTACCCCCATGAAATAAGTATAGTCGCGCCCCAAGAGAAAATTGAAATCCAAGGGGCCTGGAACAACCATCACATCTATATAGATAGTTTTCCCTCCCAAAGTAATAGGGAACTTCAGAAGGATCCCTAACGGTTGACTGGTTCCTCTATTAAAAGCCAACAAATTCTGGGTAACAGGCATAAGCGGTGGAGAACCAAAAGCTTGCCAAGTAGTTGAAGACAGAACACTAAAAAACGTGTCTTCATCTATAATTGTGCTAGGTACAACCATATCAAAGATCTACACCGTGATCTCAAAAGTCACATAAGAAGGAAGGTGATATCCAGCAAATCGACTCCAATCGAAGGAAGCAACCAAACTACTTGGAGGGAACACCATCGAACTGAGATTATTTTCTCCTGGTGTTACCAGAGCAAGAGGAGCATCCTCCTGGACCTCCATCACGAAAGCAGGAGGAGCATCTTCTTGAATCACAGGGATGGGATGATCTTTATCCAAGTCCGAGGAATCTGAAGAAACAAGAGGAGCGTGAGGGGGATGAGATCCACTCTCGATGGAAAAGACTTTATGAACCATAGGTGAGATTAAGTCGATCGATTCCATGTCCAATGGTTGGTTGGGAACGGATTCCTGAATTTGAATTTTCGTGGGAGCAGGATAGACCAAGAATGACTCTTGATCGATCGTAGAATCAACTAGCGGAGGACTCAAAGAAAGTTTCTAGTAACCAGCCGGAAGGCAGGGTGCAAAAACAGTAGATTTTTCCAACACTCTCTTGGCTTCATCCATGTACGGACAAAGGTGAATGGGATGATGCCCTTCACACAACTTACAGGGACTGGTAATATTACCATGTTTCTTATGAGTCTTATCAGAACTAGTCGAAGATGTGCTACCAATATGACTTGTGGAAGCCAAAGGAAACGGCAGACGACCGTCATACCATACATCAAGCACCTTGGGAATACCAGGGCAATCTCAAAGAAAGTGGTCCCCTTTGCACAACATACAAGGGAATTTGAATTTCCGTGGAAGGTTGGATGGTTTATCAATGGAAGGTTTCTTAGGCACAATAGCCACAGAGCTAGCCTCTCCTTTATCTAACTTCTTCTTCTTCATCTTCTTCTTCTTCTTCTTAGCCACCTAGTTACTAGAATCTGGACTTTCACCAGGTGAAGTAGAAGAGGAGGACAAAGAAATAGGTGAAGTAGGGGATAGGTCCACTTTAGAATCAACACGATGTTGTTCAGGTGGAGGAGATGGTTGTACAGTGGACGGAACACTTGAGACCACAAAGGTCGAGAATAACCAAACAGGCAACCCAATAGTTAACCCAGGCAGGGATAATGTTGCCATATAAGGAGCACCAACATTCCCAAACGAAGGAAAAGGACCAGGATTTCCCTCAGAGGGGATTCCTTGGTTGGTAGACTCTGGAAACGTTGCCATCGGAAAAAACCTTAAAACAAAATACTAAGGAAGATAACTTTAACCAGGAATATTTCGTGGGCAGTTAATTTTTTAAGACACTGAAATAAAACTCTGTTGTTTCATATTTCACGAGTCGAGAAACAGGAAAAAGGTGACTCTATCAATTTCAAATTGAAACGAGTGTGAAAGGACAAGCGCTCGATGATATTTTCAAATTTATGGAGTCAGTAAAGATCGAAAATGACTGCTCAGGTAGTCTAGGTAGAAGGGTGTACCAGGTTCTTTTGAACTTCCATATACACCTTGGTAATCAAATGAAAGAATAATCAACCAAGGACTTGACGTATGTGCAAGTAGTCTCCCCGAATGTTGTGTTCAGTGTATCAAGATTACAAGGCGGCAGACTCGGCTTCCTACGGATAAAAGGATTGCAACCTATAGGGGTATCCCTTTATATACTCGATGGTACGAGGAGCACAATTTCGTACTAGCGATGTCCGAAGCCAGAAGGCGAGCGATAGCTACTAGGTTTAACTACGCCGAAACACGTCAGTAGCCTAGATCTCTAAATGTGAGCATTAAGTTTCAATGCTTCCTTAAGTTGATTGAATAAATTTTATGGTTGATCTTCAATTATGTCTCGGTTTCAAGGCCCTACCGAATTTCATATGAAAATCTCCTGTATGCAACTATATGAGGAAATAAATCTTTCAATTCGATGAATGCTATCTAGTTAAGGGAAGAGTCTCAAACAATGATGCAACATACAATAAAGGAAACTTTTCCAAACTAGATGAATTTCACTATCCAAAAGTAATCTAAAACATTCAACGATGCAAATTATGCAATGTAATCTATGCAAAACTCTATTCTTTGAAAACTATGCAATTGTAATCTATGCACAATTTCCTTTTTCTTTTGAAAGAATAACAATGCACTCAATGCATTTTTCGATGAAATGAGAATCTACTTAGTGCATGCTTTTAATGAAAGAGAATGCACTCAATGAGATTTTTAGCTTTCAATCATTAAAAAATGTTATCTAAGTTCAATGATGGATCTCAAAAAATACTTTTCAATGCAGTGTCATCTAATGCATTTTAAAGAAAAGCAAACTCTAAGACGAAAACTAAATGAACGCAAATTTCCTTAATGAAGGATGAATGAAAAAGGGATGCAAACCAACACTAAGAATGCAGTTGTTGTTTTAAACACTTTGTAACAAAATTCCTCAAAAGGCTACAAGACATATGAGGTCAAGCACAAAAAGGACTTCCAAAGCATAAACTCAAAACAAGGCATTCATTCCCTTTTATATCAATAATCATAGGAAGAAGACTTTGCCGCTGAACAATGAGCAATGTAATCTATGCTCACAAGTGAAAAAGTAGAAGAGAGAACATGTAAAGAATACAGAGAAAAATACTGGAAGGGAAAGACACACTGGTGGAGGAATTAGGGAAAAAACCTCAATTTTTCATACACCCTGAAATTGGCACCACTTTTGTGGGTGAAACTAGCACCAACTGGCGTGACTTTCTCACTAACAACTAGCGCCAATGGCCAATTGGCACGGTTACTAACTGAAAACTAGTGCCAATCAGCGCGACTGTCAAAAAAATAAAAGTGCCAATGCCTTAACAGGAAAAAACAAAGAATTTATCCCAACCAAGACCAGACTCACCACTTCAAGCAAAAACTAAAAGATCGTAATTGATTAAAAACATAGGAACAAACAAGGAAATGGTCATTTGACTAAATCCGTCAAATGACTAAGACCTCAAAGAGTGACAAACTCAAAGGAAACTCCCCAGTGGAGTCACCAAACTATTGTCCAGGTAAATCCCCTCTGCGGACAGAGGCGATCCCTCTAGCCCTAGGGTGGTTCTAGCAACTACGGGGACATACTAACATCTACCTTTCTATATTGCACATGAAATTCAGAGCAAGGAAGATGACCTACCTTGTTCTGATGCTATGTTGTCGTCTTCCGTCGAAGCTTATTGATCCATCGCTTTTCTCAAGCTCGATACATGTTGCTGCCAACGTTCGATTACCTGTATAGACAGTCAAGATAACACGACAAGCGTAAAACCATGACAAAAATAAAACAATTACAACCTATCTAACTGATCAAGGAATTCTAGAAATCTCATTATATAAACAAGAGTGGAAGATAAATATCAGATGCATTTTATTATGATAAATACAAAGGGAGTTTACAACCAAGCCTTGATGTTGAGGCTCTCCTTCGGCAAGTCTGTATCCAAGCACGTTTGCCACACCCTCATGAACAAAGGTCCAAAATCTCACTATGTTCTCAACACACACAAACAATCACACTCTGCACTATTCTCCCGAAGCTATGATTGCTTCTTCTTTATGCTAAATTTTTCAGCTATATGTTCAACTAGCACATTAGTATAAGATGGATATATTTATAGAGGAGAGGAGGAGGTTTGGATCCCTAAAATAGTTGAAGGGAGGCCTTATTCCTTGGGAGGTTTCCCCATAAGGTGGAAACAAGAGGCCAAAGGAGGGAGGTCATGGTTATTCAGTCGAACCACTCCCTATGACTCATCCACGAAGTTGTTGTGATCGAAACTTCGCCTCTATTTTTTAAAAACTTTCCATAAACAGATCGGCATGGGTGCTTAACTGGGACAGAGCACCAACTAGCGCGAGCTCAGTTTTAATTTTCCAGCTCAGCGCGGGAGTGTAACTGGCTACTCGCGGCAAGGAAAAAATAGGTGTTTTTAGTGGTATGCTCAGGAAATGGTCAACAGAGGGAATGTTTTCCTCATGGAAACAGATGCAATGATGGTATTTGCAAGGCATGACACTTCTAATTAGTCACAGAAATGACACTCCAATGTGCGAGATGGGGATTGCAGGGACAGTGACAAATTATTGTGTAACACCTAGGTATTGTAGGCCTTTTGATATCCTTGAGAGAATTGGACTAGTGGCCTACCAACCTCCACTACCACCTATAGTGAAATCCCATGATGTTATCCATGTTTCATCGCTTAAAAGATATGTGAAATATTTTGATCATTTGATTTATTGGTTTAGATCCAGAAGGAGAATTCTAGCCATAACCTCAGTGCATATTGTAGCTACAACAACTCATGCTCTGGAACAAGGAAATTGAGCAAGTTAAAGTGCAGTAGTCGCACTTTGGTCCCGATGGGGCTACATTGGAGATGGTTGATAAAATGTGGGCTATGCATCCTTCATTATTTGTTTGTGAAGGAAAATTAGTTTTGGTATATGTACATATATATGTATGGTTTTTATTGTAAATATTGCAATGAGTTGTGTTATAAAGCTCCAATAAGTAGTATGATTTCCATGTATGGCATGTCGGTTTTTCTTTTCAGCAAGTTGTTCATTGTAAATACTGCATCAAGCTAAGTTATATAGCTCCATGGGAAATATGTTTTGGTTTACATCGGTATTTTTCATCATAGGTGTCATAGAACATCGAGGACGTCTATTTCGGGATAGTATTAGTCTACTGGATGCCAGTGTGGTAGTATATTGGTTTATATCATAGCCTGTTTAGTAGTGATCACTACCAGCATATGTAACTTGTAACTTATCTTTAATGAAAAGTTATGAATTTTTCCTTTGTGAAAAAGAACATCGAGGACGATGTTCAACTAAGGAGCCAAGGTTTAAAAGTTCTTGTAATAAAATATAACGAAAAATAAGGCCAAGGTCATGGTACACATATTCCAAGTTGAATGATAGGAAAAACATCCTAGTGGGTGTCACTTTCGGTTTATCTATGGGTAAGTAAATTGGAAAAGTCAATGGAAAAGGAAAAGAGGCATTAATTGGCATTTATTTATGAAAATAAAGGAAAATAGGAGAAAAGGGAGATGAAGGGTCACAGATTTGCATGAGGGAAATTAAAGTAAAATAGAGGAAAATGAATAAAAATAGAGGCCTCAACGAAAAAAATACTTATGAGGATAAATTCACAATATTTTTCTCACTTTTGGTTTGGAATCAATTTTAGAGAGAGAAGAGAACCAAGAGGAGAAATCTAACAAGGAAGAACAAGGAAAGAAAAGGACAAGCAAGGAAGGTTGGATCAAGTGGCTTCAACAGGAGGATTTTATAGGTAATAGGTTGCATTTGTGATATCCTAGCTGAGGTGTGAACGCATGGTACATGCATTTGTTCATTTGGTTCATTTTTTTTCATTGACATGGGTTTTTCTAGGTTTGGCAGGGTTTCAGCCTTGCCTTGCATTTTCCTGTATAGCCATAGTGTGATGAGATTCTTTTCTTAGTGGAGATTTGGATTACCATAAGGTTTTAGAACTCGGTGAGGTGGTCTCAGTAAAATAACCAAGGGTTGGGGTTGGAGGTGGTTTAATCTTCGAGAAGCCATCAATAGGTGGGTGGAGACATGCAAATTCCTTAAGGTAATGATGAAGAAACTCTGAGCCATCCAAGCTTGTTTTGGATTTTTTATTTCTTAATAGGTTTTGGCGAGATCGTGTTAGACTAAGGGTGGAGGTGTTTTAATATCTAGGAAGCCCTAGTTGTTTATGTCTTGAGATCCACATTCATGATTATAATATGGCACGGGGGTGATTAGCTAAAATAAATATTTGGTTCAACCCAATCTATGGTCAGGGGGTATGTGGAAGTCCTTGACTTTGTTTGGTTTTGCATAAGCTAATAAGAGATATTTTCCTATTGTAATCTTTAAATACTTGTACTTTTTATTAGGTGGTTTCTATGGTAGTTATGTCATGATTAATAATTTGGTTATAAGCATGGATCTGTAATGTACTCTAGCTATGGATTTTTTTAGGATTTGATAAGTATTTGTTGGTTAATGAATGCATGGGCTAATAAGTTTTATTGCAAATATTATGAGAGGTAATTATACTTTTTGGTGATTCTCAGATAAATATCAGACTCCTATGATCAAATTTCCATTCATGACCTGTAGTTTACATGTTTACCATGTGTTTGATGAAATGAATGTCATTGTTAATTCTTGTTAGGTCAAGTTCTTATTCAAGTTTTCTATGAATAAAATTTTCATTATGAAATTTATCACTCTGAGAAGTTACAGATAGTTCTAGGTAGTGGTATCGATGCTAGGTGGCTCAAATCTCAAGACCACACCCTCTGAACTAAATATTTTTTGGGCTATAACCACATGGATGCAGTGTCATGTGTGCAGTTGGAGGCCTATAATTGCACCCTTACCTTTTCATGCATGTGTTTGTGGGCCTAGGTTAGTGAAAAATCTACTCAACTCATGGTTTTGTCATCTAGTGTCGTTCTCTGGCCCCTGCATGTCATGTAGGCCTTGCGGAATGTTTGTGAGCTATCATTTGTCAACTCCACTTCCATAACTGAAGCTTGGAGTTTGGTTCATTTCATAGCAACTCCTCATCTCATGTTTACCCTGGAATCCCAGTGAAATTGGGTAAATGTGGGAGGGGGTGGTTATAGGGTGGTATCAGAACATGGTTCAAATACTTGGACTCGATGGGATAAATGCATGTTGTTATGCATGAATTTCCATGGATATGGTTGTCGTGTGTAAGGTCATTAAATGCAATTAGTGTTATCATGCATGATGTCTATATGTTAATATGAATATGTATATATATGTATCATGCTAATATGGATTTATTTTGTAGATGAGATATCCTCCCCGAAACTTCATTGAGGTATGTTGATTATGTGTATATTTGGTTATCTGACATGGTATGTTTACAGGAAGAAGAAGATCATAGATGAATATAAAAATGGTGGATTAAATTTCACGAGACCCTCCTTATAAATCAGATTAGTAGCTAAGAGATGAGTACTCTCCTGACATAGCAGATACCTTGAGAAGTCTAAAGGAGAAATTAAAATTTTCAAGGCGGATAATGACAAAATAATTCAGTCATAGGAAAGGCTTTCCAGGGCTCAGGAAAAGCAAGTGAAATTCAATGCAGTGATCCTTCAAATTTTGTCAAATTTACAGAGATAGGTACAACCATGGATTAGTTATGGATAGGAGGACAAGGTTAATGATGCATAAGGTAGCATATTTTGAACGGGATAAAATTGACAGGAGTGGCAGTGGTTGTGGGTTCTATTCTAGTTCTAGTTCACACAGGTATCATGGTCATTATCACTATCATCCTTACAAGAGGAGTGTGAGGGGATATTTTCCAGATGAGTTCAAGAAATCAAAGCCTCCTACATTCGATGGAGAGTTAAAAAAATTGGAAAATGCAGAGGCATGGTTTCTTGGGACGAAGAATTTCTTTGAGATGCATGATTATACATAGAACATGAAAGCCAGCATAGTTATTTTCAGTCTCAAGGGAAAATAAAAAATATTGTGGGAAGATGTGAACCATGTGAGGGTAATCACGACAGAGGATATACTACAACGATAAGGCTAAGGAGTTCTATGAGTTAAAGATGGGATCTATGATAGATGAGGAGTACACCATTGAGTTCGTGGATTTTTTGAGGTATGTGTCTTACCTAAAGGATGATAAGACAATATTTCAAAGGTTCATCAGTGGATTACCATTAGCATTCAAGGATCATATTGAGTAGGATGAGCCTCGGTTGCTGGAGGAATTCATTGGGAGTTCGAAGCACGGTTATAAGAAATCGAAGTGTAAGACTGAGCCTAAGTGTTAATGGAAAGTAAATGATAAGCCCAAAGGAAAATCTCCACCAAAGTGAGCAAGACCTTAGGATGCAGGTGAGAAGGAAAATGTTTCTCCTTAAAAGAAGTTTAATGTGGTAGATATGGGACATGGACCTCATCCTTGAGAACAACAGAATGAGGTTAGTGACAAAGAACGATTTAAGTGTTGGATATGTGGCAAGGATCATCGCAATAAGGATTTTCTATTATATCAAGTTGAAAAACCTCATATATAGAGTGCTCAGGAGGCACATGAAGTTGGGGATGTGGGATAGATCATTGCTCATATATATGCACCATTTGATAACAAGAAGACAGATCACTAGGCATCCATTATTGAGATGGAAGGTAATCTCTATGATTGAGTTGTTTCAATTTTGATTGATCCTAGATTTAATTATAATTATGTTAATCTTGACCCGATGGATAAATGTGGTTTGAGAAAAGAAGTACATGTAGAGTTTTGGTTGGTGCAATTGCCTACTTGTACTAAGAAAAGAGTTTGTCATTGGGTAAGATGTTGTGCATTTGATCTAAATGGTATGTCTACATCACTGCATTTAAACGTGCTTCCATTTGGATCAAACAACATGATTCCAGGTATGGATTGGTTGTACCTTCACAGGACTGAGGTGGATTATTATGAGAAGGATATAACGTGATTGGATGATGATGGAGAGAAGAGAATATTGTAGGGGAAGAAGAAACCTAGATCGATGAGATTGGTTACAAATATGCAATAAAAGCACAGTTGCAGGAAAGGGTGGGTATTATTTGTAGTTCATGATTCTAGTGACAAAGGAAAGGATGTTGAGGATGCAGAAGTCTTGAAGAGGCATATGATTTTGTAACAGTTTTAGGATGTATTCCAAGTAGATATTTCAGATTTACCACTTCATGGGGAATTGGATTTATCTATTGAGTTGGTACCAAGAGTAGCACCAGCATCAAAGGCACCTTACAGGATAAGCACTCTAGAGTTAGTGGAACTGAAGTTGTAGTTGAAGGAAATGCTTAATAAGGGATACATAAGGCCAAGTGTGTCACCTTGGGATACACCAGTGTTGTTTGTGAAGCAGACGGACGATACTCTTAGGTTTTGAATTGATTACAGGCAGTTTAACAAGGTGACGAACAAGGACAGGTATCCTTTGTGAAGGATCGTTCATTTTTTTGAGCATTTGAATGGATCAGTAGTGTTCTTAAAGATCAATTTGAGATCAAGATATCATCATGTACACATCAAAGAAGAGGACACTTACAATACTTCTTTTCAGACCAGGTATGGGAATTATGAGTTTGTTGTGGTTCCTTTTTTTTTGACTAATTCTCTGGCTACTTTCATTAGTTTAATGAATATTTTGTTGCGTCCTAATTTGGACAATTTTGGGATAGTGTTCATTGATGATATATCGATATATTCCAATAATGAGGAAGAGCATGCAGAATACCTCGCAGTAGTGTTAATATTGTTTAGAGAGAATCAGTTGTATGCCAAGCTTAGTTAGTGGAATTTATTTCAGATATAAGTTCATTTCTTGGGACTTGTTGTTTCCAAGGAAGGTATAGCAGTGGGCCCGAAAAAGATCAGAGATATCATGGAATGAGAAACTCCTAGGAATGTGAATGAGGTCATATCATTCATTGGATAAGCAGGTTATTACAAGAGGTTCATTATGAACTTCTCATAGGTTTCCTATCATATTACATCATTGCAAAGGAAAGGAAAGAAATTTGAATGGAAAGATGAATGTGTAGCTAGTTTGAGAAATTGAAGCAGTTTCTTACAAATGCTAGAGTTCTAAATATTGCATATCCAGATAAAGATTTTTTGGTGTGTACAAATTCTTTCAAGAGAGGAATTGGTGGATTCCTTGTGCAAGAGGGACATGTGGTATGCTATGAGTGAAGGAAATTGAATGAGAATGAGCAGAATTATGTGACTCGTGATCTTGAGTTTCCAGCGATCATTCATCCATTGAAGATACAAAGGCACTATCTTCTTGGCAGGAGTTTTGTTTTGATGAGAAATCACAGCGGGATGATATAAATGTTTGACCAACCTAATATAAATGTCAGGAAACCTAGATGGATGGCCATGCCTAGTGAGTTTTACTTCGAGATCAGGTACATTAAGGGTAAGTAGAACAATATTGTAGTTGATCTTAGCAGAAGAGTGCAGGTAAATGACAGGTACTAACAGCTAAAGAACAGGTTACAACAACATAATACAGGTGATGATGATGTAGATTATCATCTCACAATAGATGGTTTGGTAAGATTTAGGGATAGGATCTATGTGTTGGACAACAGTGAACTCAAGAAGCTTATGTTGAGGGAATTTAATGTTAAGCCATATTTGGGTCACCCAACATATCAAAAGACTCTAACAGCTATGAATATTTTCTACTATTGGTCGAACTTGAAAAAGGAAGTGGATGATTTTGTAGCTATATGTTTGGATTATCAACAGGTAAAAGCAGAGTGTAAGCATCCAGGTGGTTTATTTCAGCCGATTCCGATTCCAGAGTGGAAATGGGAGGTCATTCCATGGAATTCCTCATAGTTTTTTCAAAGTCATATAGAGAACATGACTCCCTTATGGTTGTGGTTGAGAGGTTGACCAAGGTAGCTCACTTCATTCCAGTGAAGTCTACTAATTCAGCTAATGAGGTAGCTCAAGTCTTCATCAGGGAGGTAGTGAGACTGCATGGTGTACCTAAGAAGATCATATCAAAAAGAGATGTCAAGTTCACTTCCATGTTTTGGAAGGAGTTGTTTGGAGGCTTGGGGATAGAGTTGGCTTTTATTATATAATATCACCCACAAATAGATGGAGAGATAGAGAGGGTTAGCAGGATTCTAGATGATATGTTGAGGATGAATGTTATGCATCAATAGTAGAAGTGGGAAGAGTGTCTTTCACTGGTGGATTTTGCGTATAATAATCGGTATTAATAGTCCTTGAATATGAGTATGTTTGAAGCACTTTATGGGCACATTTGTAATACTCCCATTAGTTAGAGTGATCCAGTGAATAGGGTGTTGATTGGAACATACATGTTGGATGAGATGGAACAAGAAATTTAAGTTATCAAGAGGAATCTAAAGGCAGCACCAGACAAGCAGAAGAGCTATGCATATCAATACAGGGCATTTAAGGAGTTTCAGGTTTCGGAGCATGTGTACTTGTGCATCAATCCCAAGAGGAGCTCCTCGGTATTGTGGGCCTTTTGAGATCCTTGAGAGAATTGGGCCAATGGCCTACCAAATTTCACTTCCACCAACAGTGAAAGTCCATTATGTTTTCCATGATTCATTGCTTAAAATATATGTGAAAGATGTTGATCATCTAATTGACTAGTATGTATTGTAGTTGGAGCCAAAAGGATAATTCTTGTTGGAACCTCAGTGCATATTGCAACGGAGATAGTTCATGCTTCAGAATAGGGAAATGGAGCAAGTTAAAGTGTACTGGAAGCACTCTTGGCCCAATGAAGCTACATGGGATATGGCTGAGCATATGTGGGTTATGTATCCTTCATTATTTTTTGGCGAAGGAAAATTATTTTTTAGTATATGTACATATTTCTGTATGGTTGTTATTGTAAATAATATAATGAGTTGTGTTATAAATCTCCAATAAGCAATATGATTATCATGTTTGTCATTTTGGTTTTGCTTTTCAGTAGGTTGTTCAGTGTAAATATTGAATTGAGCTAATTTATAAAGCTCCATGGGAAGTGTGTTATGTTTTGGTTTTCAGATGTCTTGTTCGTTATAGGTGTCATAGAACACTAAGGACGACGTTCCCCTAAGGGGGAGGGGTTTGTAATAGCCCCGGGTATAAAGTTCATGTAATAAAGGATAATAAAGGAAAAATAAGACCAAGGTTATGGGACACATATTATAAGTTTATTTTTGGGAAAAACATCTTAGTGGGTGTCACTTTCGGGTTATCTATGGCTAAGGAAATTGGTAAAGACATTAGAAAAGGGAAAGAGGCATTAAATATTTTTTTTTTTTTAAATAAAGGAAAATAAGAAAAAATGGATATTAAGGGACACATATTTGCACGAGAGGGGAATTGGAGGAGAATGAAGAAAAATGGAGGCCTCGTTGAATAAATATTCTTATGAGGGTTAGTTCACAAATTTTTTCAGTTTGGATTTGGAATCAATTTCGAGAGAGAGAAGAGCACCAAGAGGAGAAATCAAGCAAGCAAGCAATGACAAAGAAAGTAAAGGACAAGTAAGGAAGGTTGGATCAAGTAGCTTCAATAAGAGGATTTTGCAGGTAACAGGTTGCATGTGTGATTTCCTAGTTGAGATGTGAATTCATGGTATATGCATTTATTCATTTGGTTCATTTTTTGTCATTAGCATGGGTTTTGTCACGTTTGACAGTGGTTTCACCCTTTCCCTTCCATTTCCTGGATAGGCATGGTGTGATGGGATTCTTTTCTTTGTTGCGATTTGGATTTTTGAAAGGTTTTGGAACTGGGCAAGGTGGTCTCAGGAAAATTCCCAAGGGTTGGGGGTGGAGGTGGTTTAATCACTGGCAAGCCCTTGATAGGTGGGTGGAGATATATAAATTCCTCAAGGTGATGGTGAAGAAACTCTGAGGCATCCAAGCTTGTTTTTTCTTTGTGATCTCTTGACTGGTTTGGTGAGATCATGGTAGCATGAGGGTGGAGGTGGTTTAATCTCAAGGAAGCCATGGTTGTTTATGTATTGAGACCCCACATTGATTCTTGGAATATGGCATGGGGGTGATTGGTTTAAAGAAATATTTGGTTCATCCCAATCTATGGTCAGGTGGTACGTGGAATTCCTTGACTTGGTTAGCTTTTGCATAAGTTAATAAGATTTATTTTCCTATTGTAATCTATATGCACATGTACTTGCTATTAGGTGGTTTCTATGGATATTATGTCATGGTTAATAATCTATTTATATGATGGTTGTAAGCATGGATCTGTAATGTGCTCTAGTTATGGCTTTGTTCAAGATTTGTTAAGTATTTGATGGTTAATGGATTCATGGTCTCACAAGTGGTATTGCAGCTATTATGAGAGGGAATTATACCATATTGGTGATTCTCAGATAGTTTTTAGACTCCTATAATCATATTTCCATTCATGACATGTAGCTTACATGCTTACCATGCGTTTGACGAAATGAATATCATGGTTAGGCCTGTTTAGGTCAAGTTTTATATTAATAGAATTATCATTATGTCATTTATCACTTTGAGAAGTTACAAGCAATTTTGGGGAGTGGTTTGGAGGCTAGCCTGGAAAGGTGGCTCGAACTCAGGACCGCACACTCTAAACTGAATATTTTGGGTTATAACCGCATGGAAGCAATGTCATGCATACCTATAATAGCACCCTTTCCTTTTCATGCATGCGTTTATGGGCCTAGTTTAGTCAAAAATCTACTAAGATCGGGTTTTGGTCACCTGGGGTAGTTCTTTGGCCCTTGAGGGTCCTATAAGCCTTGAGGAATTTCTGTGAGTTGTTATTTTTTGGCCCCAGTTCCATAACTGAAGCTTGTAGTTCATGTCATGTCATAGTAATTTTTCATCACATGTGTACCCTAGTAGCCCACTGAAATTGTGTAAATGTGGGAGGGGGTGGTTTGTTAAAGCACCTTCTCAACTTCTTTAGATTTATGATCATGGGAGTGGCCATAGGCTTCAAATCCATCATACCAAACTTATGTAATATCTTTATTATGTACTTTCCTTGACCAATATATATCTCACTAGGTTTCTGCCAAACTTCCATGCCCAAATAATAGTGCATGAGTTCGAGATCTTTCATTTTGAATTCAACTGCCAGCAACTTCATGACATTATTTGTGATATAGAATACAGGATTAAAGATCTTCCTGGTGGTACTAAAGACACTATTAGACAAGATTGTGTCATGATCCTTATAAAATCGAAGCCCCCTAAGAGAAACATCAGCAAAACTGAGTTTGAGGCTCTAAAAGCCTTAAACAATAACCAGGACATTGTTGTTCTTAAGGCCGATAAGGGAGGTGCTACAGTTATTTTAAACAAAGTGGATTATTGTAATAAGATGTTGGATCATCTTCTTAATAGCGGGAGCTACAAGAAGTTGAACAAAAATCCCCTTTAAAAAGTTTCTAAAGCAGTGCCTTTGGCTATAAAATCGAGTAGCACTGTTGGTTCCCTCAGTAGAAAGCTTATTGAGAGTAACCCCATCTCTCCGAGAATTTATGCTCTCCCTAATATTCATAAGGATGGAGCTCCCCTTCGCCCCATTTTCAACACCATAGGTGGTCCTACGTATTTTCTTGCTAAATTTTTAGCCAGTAAGCTTAAGCCTCTCGTGGGACGTACCGAATCCTTTGTCAAAGACTCATCCTCCTTTATTAATGAATTGAAAGGCATCAAGTTGGAATCCAGTGACAGGTTTTTTAGTTTTGATGTTGTCTCATTATACACTTGCATCCCCATTAGGTAATATATTGATGTCATTTCTCAGGCTACAGATCCTGATACTACTCGTCTAGTGGAGATCTGTCTAACCTCGACCTTCTTCAGTTTCGAGGGTGAATTCTTTGAACAAAATTGTGGTGTGACCATGGGTTCCCCCATATCCCCGGTAGTTGCTAATATTTTCATGGAAGACTTTGAATCAAGGGCCCTCTCCTCCTCCCTTTTTCAACCTAAGCTTTGGAAAAGGTTTGTTGATGGCAGCTGTGTGGTGTAGCCTCATGGTAAAGAGAAATTGGACCTTTTCTTCTGTCATCTTAATGATCAATTTGATTTCATTAAGTTTACCATGGAATTCAAAGTGGATGGTAGCCTGCCCTTTCTTGATGTTCTTATTTCTATAAATGATGAAGTTTCTTTCTCTCATCAAGTTTTTAGAAAGAAGATGCACACTGAGCAGTATTTACATGCGGGTTCTCACCATTTTCCCACTCAGAAGTTAGGGGTTCTCAGTACCCTAGCCACTAGAGCCTTTAGAATTTCTGATGACCACCATATTGAAGATGAGAAATCTCATCTCCTTAATTTTTTCCTTAAAAATGGATATAGCAAGGTTCAATGTCTTAGAGATTTTCAAAAAGCTGAAAAAGGTCCTAGGGTCAAAAAGGATCATTGTGATAGGTTATCCGGAGCTCACCTTCCTTTTATCCAAGGAACGACTGATAAAATCACTAGGATCCTAAGGAGACATAAAGTTCCCTCAACCTTCAAGCCCCTCCGCACCATTCGAAGTTCGCTTAGATCGGTTTAGGACCCGATTTGCCCTAAGGATGGTAAAGGTGTTTACTTGATTACATGCTCCTGTGGGGCACCTTACATCGATGAAACTAGTCGATCCATCAATCGAACAATTCATGAACATGCCACTAACCTTAAACATAATATATCTCTCTCATCTGCCTCAGCAGAGCATGCAGAAAAGACAAAGCATCACATTTGCATTAAGATGTGAAATTTATTGCAAGGATTGACCATTTCCACCATTGAAAGTTGAGGGAGGCCTTAGAAATCGAAAAGAGGCCAGTCAACCTTAACAGGGATGATGGGTGGAGTGTTAGCAAATGTTGGATCCCTGCCCTTCATTCTTAGTTATTGGTTTTCTTCCCTTTTGTTCTCCCTCGTTTCCTTTCCTATCCTCTCTTCCTCGATTTCTTTCTTCCTTTCTGTACTTTTTTAATTTATTTATTTTTATTTATTATTATGATTATTTATTTATTTATTATTAATATTTATTTATTCATTTATTTGTTTTTTTATTGATTTATCATCAATATTATTATTATTTATTTAATATTATTATTTTTCATTTATTTATTTTCATTTTTTAATTTTATTTTTATTTTTATTTTTATTTTTTTTAATTAATTAATTAATTTATTTATTTTATTTTATTTTTAATCTTATAATTTTAGATTATTATTAATTAAGAATATATAAATATTTTATTATATTCAAAAATAATAATTATTAAATAAAAATATATTAATAATAATTCAACTATTATTTTGTCTTTGTATTTTCTTATTCCAGTCAAACTAGTCGTTATTCCACAACGGCTAGTTGGAGTTTCCTATCTATTTAAACTGGGTCCTAGATCAGATTTCTCATCTTGTCCTGATGATGAACCACACTGGCTGGTTCAAAACGCATGGACATAATCTACTTGAATGTGATTTTCATCGAAAGATTTTATACGCAAATTCTTACATTCTATAATTTTTTGCTCCACACCTATAATAAATAAATCATCCACATATAGAAGTATAATTATCGATTCATTATTCATTCTATTTATGTAGAGGTTTTTGTCAATAGAAATTTTGAGAAATCCAATCCTTGAAAGATAGGCATTAATTCCTGTGTACCAATCCCTAGGATCTAGCTTCAAGTCATATAAAGCTTTCTTTACTCTGCAAACATGAGTATCTCTATTTATCTCAAAGCCTTCTGGTTGTTCAATATATACTTATTAATCAATGGTTCCATTTAGAAATGTTTTTTTTACATCCATTTCATGTATATTCCATCCTGCAGTTGTAGCTAGCAAAACCAAAGATCTAATAGTGCAATGGGAGCAAAATTTTCTTCATAATATATTCCTTCCTTTTCAAAGAAACCCCTTGCACCAAATTTTTATTTTTATTTTTCTATGATTCCATCAAATACATGTTTGATTTTGTAAATCCATTTGGAAGTGACAACAGATTTGTCACTAGGTCTAGGAACAATTTCCCAAACTCTATTATTCATGATAGATTGAAATTATTATTTCATAGCTTTCTTCCATTCTTCATAATGAGAAGCTTATTCAAAGGTAGTTGGTTCTACTTTGATTAACTCGTCATATATGTTGCATATCCTAAGTATCTTTTCAGCCTTTTTCTTTCCCTGAAAGTTCCTTTGTTGCTCTATGTCCTTTGGCATCTTCAAGTGTACCTTTTAACCAATTTGACCTCTTCTTCATTTCAGGAATAATTATAGGTTAAATAGGCTCACTTGTTCCTTCTTCTTATAGGCTTGTAGGTGAATTTTCATTTTTCTCTTCTTATTCAAATAGTGTTTCACCTTCTTCATCAAACTCGATTAGTATATCTTTGGATTTCTTGTAGGCACGATTTTCATCAAATATAACATCTCTACTAACTTCAATTCATTTATCTTATTTGATGTATATTCTATAAGCCTTTAATGAAAGGATATAACCAACGAAGATACATTTTATACTTATAGAGTCTAACTTCTTTCACTTGTATTTTGGAACATGAATGTATGCAGGACATCTAAATATTTGGAGATGGTCTACACATTCCTTCTTCCCTGAAAACGCTTCTTTTAATGTCATATTGTTAAGGATTCTATGATGACTTCTATTTTTTATGTATACTACTGTCATAGTTTCTTCTCCCCGTAGAAATTTTTGTAGGTCTTGATCAAATATCATAGTCCTTATGCATTCTTCAATGGTTCTATTTTTCCTTTCTAATACTCCATTCTATTTAGGGTTGGAGGGAACAATGAGCCCCCTCTTAATTCCCACATCTTTACAATATGTTGAAAGTTCTTTTGAAGTGTATTCACCTCCATTATCAGATCTCTGAATATTTATCTTTCTTTTGGTTAGGGTGTCAACTCCGGATATAAACTCCTTGAACTTCTAAAATACTTCATCTTTTGTCTTGAGAAGATAGAGTCATGTCTTTCTAGAGTTATCATCAATGAAGGTCACATGATATTGGTTGCCTCCAAGAGATTTATTATAGATGGGCCCACATATATCAAAGTTAATGAGATCTAGTATCTCCTTAGACCTTGTATTATTTCTTGTAAAGGGTTTCTTAGTATTATTTCCCAAGGCACAACACTTGCATACTCCATTTGACTTAGATAGGATATTATCTTATAGTGAATATGTCCATATATTTTATGCCAAAGTTTGATGAGGCTAATTTCCATATGAACAAGAGCTTGAGGAGATGGAATTATAACTCTATGTAATCTTCCTTCACGAATCTGAATAGCCTTTTCATTTTCAAAACTCTAATATTTGTCCCAAACCAAAACTTTACCATATATAAAAGAAATTTTATCACCTTTATATTCTAAACAAGAAATAGAAAATAAATTGTTTTTCGAACCTGGGACATAGAGGATGTTGTTGAAATTTAGATTTTCTCCACTTTCTAGATACAATGATGTAGATCCAAGGCCCTTGACTGCATAGTTGTTGTTGTCTCCAAGCTCCATTGCATGTGATGATGGTCATTTTTATATAGTTTTAAGTTCTCCACTTTCTCTTGTCATGTGTCTTGATGCTCCACTATCAATCATCCATGCATTGTCATCATCAAGTGTACTTGTAAGTGCATCCAAGAGTCCTTCACTCTTGAATCTCCTAGATAGATTGTAAACAATCATTCCAACCAGGATTCCTGCAATTTTCATGATATTGAGTACTATGTTCAAATAACTTTCCATTGAGAGAGTGATATTTTCTTCCAATATTATTTCTCCTTCCTTCAATTGATAGCCAACAAAGTGATCTTCAACTAGTCCTTCTTTCACCTTAGCTCTGATACCATGTTGAGAAATCAATGCATGTAGGTATTAGGGTTTGATTCCTCTTTTCTTGACAATTACCCTTGATTTATGTTGGCTTATTTTACTTATCTATTATGTTGTCTTTCATCAAGAAATTACTAAATTAAATGTATATGGAGATCACAAGAATAAGAGACACAATATGTAGGCACTCAGCCAAGTAAAAACCCCTATAGAGGGGAAAACCAAGTCCAACTCTTCCACGAGTAAATTCAAATCAAGGTGAGAAAATCCAAGACCCTTTAAACCTACACAATCACCAAGTTTCCCCTTCCTTCAAATAGATGATCTATACCAAATTTTCCAAGTGTCAACTCTTGAAATGCAGCTTCAATCCATAATTTCGGCCCACAGCTTCAAAATTTTGGACCTGCAACTAATTCAAAAAAATTGGCCCCCTAGCTTTAGTCCAAAAACCCTAGCAGACTTTGCACGTGTGAGAGAGATGCCCAAAACTTTTATTTTTATTCTTTCTTGGATTAGGTCTTCTTCTCCTACACTTCGCTGTCCTTTTCATCATATCTCTCTATGTAGATCAAACTTGTGTGATTTTTCTTCCAAGTGAATCGAGTTCCCTCTACTTATATTGCTTCCATGAGGTCGAATTTCCTCCAATAGGGACAACTTCTCTAGGATAGGGCCAACTTGGTGAGGAGGGACAAAATTACTACTTTGACTCGAAAATAAAATTCTTTACATGACAAAAAGCCCAAGAACGGTCTAATAAATATGACAATGACTCTTTTGACTCTTGGAAAAGCCTAGAATCCTTCAATGGAGACTATGACCTAGAAAATAAACTAAAATGCATGAAACCCATTCTTCAATAATATTTTTATTTTACAATAAATTTTCTTTTTACAAATACAATTCTGAAGACTGACACTAGTTACATTCTTCAATAGTTATTACTATCCTTTGCCTAGAAAACCAAGGAAGACGGGGTAACCTACAAAGGATTGGTGAGGTATCATCATCCTCACTTGGATTTATTAATACATGGGCAAGTGAGAAACTATATTTTTCTAGATAATTTGTGTGACCTAGTTAATCACGATGTCATCAAATTCTCAAAGAAGGAATATTTTATTAATTGGTTTAGTAATAGTGCCTTAGGGGATCACACTATCAAATTAAGTTGTGCATGAGTATTGAATATTACTTGTAAACAAAAAGAGTATGGTGGTGGAGATCTATTTGGAAATTAGCTTTTCCATTAAAAACTAAAATTTTCTTATGGCAAGCCTTAACCAATAGACTTTTAACTTGGATATTCTATAAAAGGAATTAGGTAGGGCCTAGTAGGTGCATACTTTGGAAAATTAGTGATGAAATTGTGGACCTTTTGTTCATAAATTTATTTTTTGATAAGTCTACCTAGGAGGAGGTAACAATGTCCTTAGTTGGCCCCATAAAATGCAATAGTTGGAATCAAGTCGATTTCCTTTTAGATTGGTTGACAAATAAGGTGATCACATATTTTAAGGCACTTCCTTGTCTTTTTATTTAAGTAATTGGTAGAACAAAAATAAAATTACCTTCCAAAATATGGTATTCACCCTTGCTTTAGTATCTCATAGTGTTAAATTGGCCAACGATGATAACAAGAATATCCCAAAGAAGAAATCACATAAACACATATTGATGGAAAGCCTTAACCAAGAGATGCCCTATGGTTTTTTGTAACGTTCCAAGACAATGAGACCTTGATATTCATGGAGAAGGGGAAAACCTTCTCTTAAATTCTAATCATTATTTTACTTTTAAGTGTGTTACAATGCAAGGTTGTAACAATCTAGTTGAATTCTATGCATTGTGGCCTTTATTAAAAGCTACAATAGAGTGAGTATAAAAACATTTTCAAGCTTATGGAGACTCAAAACTCGTAATATACTAGGAAAAAGAATAGTGCAAAACCAGAAATATGAGCTTCATTCCTATTATGAATCATGTGAAGGGTGTAAAAACCGCTTTTTAGTTTTTTTTTTTTTTCTCACAAATATCAAGCATTAAACATAGTCTAGATTCTGTATTTAAAGAAGCTCTAATCCAACAGGAGGGTACCCTGCCTGTACTCAAGTATTTAAGAGGCATTCACATTTCAAAAGGCCAATTGTATGTATATACAGGTGCTTTTATGAATCTGAGACTTTGGTCTTACATTTACAATATTGTTGTGAAAAATGTTATGGATGTATATATATTCTAATACAAGCCATCCTTGTTTTTTGATACAATAGGACTATTAGGCTATTATGTTGGATCATAATAAGTGTGTAGCTCTTATTTTGATGTAATAGTGCATATATGATTTTAGAAATAGCTTATGAGTTCTTTTTGGATGGACCAATAAATATTTTGTTGTCTTTCTCAAAAACACATACACATGGATTTGTTTTGGAAAAAAAACATAAAATCTCTTTGTGTGTGTCTGCATTAACTAAATTAGTTGGTACCATCCACATTTTATTGGGAAGATCTAGTCCCATGAAGCTACCAACCATAATGTAGTAGTTAAATGTGCCTTCCTATTTAATATTAATTCTAATGCATATTAATACTGCAACCTGTTTTTTTAGGAAGTGGGATTCTAAGCTCTCAGCATATATTAAGCCAATTTTATGCATTATTCTTGGGCACGACTTGGCCAACACGCTCACGTTTTTCAAATCTTCTATTGTTCCATGACAAATTACCCTCTTTGTCATTCTATGTTGGGCTTTCATATGTCACACGGTGCCCTTCGTTCATCACAGAACGCCCTCAATTCTACCTTTGCATACACATCTTTCCCACATCACACACTACTACATTTGGCGGAAATTCTGACACCTGTTTCCGACGCTTTTGACCAAATGTCGGAAATTTTCCCAAATTTTTTCCATCCCGCCCGAAACCGGGCGCCGCTCTACCCACGTCTATGATAGCTCCCTGCTTCCCAGCACTTACTTGAACGTGAAGCCCAACTGCGACGTTTAAAGAAAGACGTCGCAATTGCGACACCATGGCCCAAAGCGTCGCTATTGAGACGAATCTAAACGTCGCAACTGCGACACAATGTCTAGGTGTCGCCATTGCGACGTTTGGAGGCACCCGTCCTAATAGCGACGCCTTTTCCGCCGTCGATATAGCGACAGTTATTTTCGCGCTACATAAAAATACCAAACTTATATGCGCGCTACATAAAAATGATTTTATTGTTTCGTATTTGTCGCAATAGCTACATTAACGTTTGATATCACGCGCGCATTCGCCCTCTGCTCTTGCAGAACAGCATTTTCCCTCAGCTCTTGCAGAACAGCATTCGCCCTCAGCTCTTGCAGAACATCATTCGCCCTCAGCTCTTGCAAAATGGTAAGTTCTTACTACAAGCCCTTCCTCCTATAGTAGGGTTGACTCTATTTGGGTTTTTTTGGTCAATTCCATTGGATTGTGTTAGGCTGTAGGGTTCTCTGTAGATGTCAAGAGTCAAGATTCAATACTCTCTATTATCTTCATCACCCAATACAAGATTTAAATTTTTCCCAAAGAAACGCTTATTAATTTGGCAGCCATTATTTCTCCCTGCTTAAAAAACCCTACATTTAAATGAAAACAAGCATTGCATTTCAACTACAAAAATCTATTAGTGTTCAAATGTACATGTGTGCTACATTAACGTCTGATATCACGTGCGCATTCGCCCTCCGCTCTTGCATAACACCATTCGCCCTCAACATTCGCCCTCAGCTCTTGCAGAACAGCATTCGCCTTCATCATTCACCCTGAGCTCTTGCAAAATAGCATTCGCCCTCAGCATTCGCCCTGGATTCGCCCTCAGCTCTTTCAGAACATCATTCGCCCTGCATTCGCCCTCAGCTCTTGCAGAACATCATTTGCCCTCAGCATTCACCCTCAGCTCTTGCAGAACAACATTCGCCCTCAGCTCTTGCAAAATGGTAAGTTCTTACTGCAGGCCCTTCCTCCTATAGTAGGGTTGACTCTATTTGGGTTTTTTTGTTCAATTCTATTGGATTGTGTTAGGCTGTATGGTTCTCTCTAGATGTCAAGAATCAAGATTCAATACCCTCTATTATCTTCATCACCCAATACAAGATTTAAATTTTTCCTAAAGAAACGCTTATTAATTTGGCAGCCATTATTTCTCCCTGCTTTAAAAACCCTACATTTAAATGAAAACAAGCATTGCATTTCAACTACAAAAATCTATTAGTGTTCAATGTACATGTCTGCATCACTTGTGTAGGGTATTCCTTTTCCACTTTCACATTATCCAAGAATGTGTGCAGTATAGTTCATATTTTTTGTGATTTAGATTATCTTGAAAAAGGAAAAGTAAATTATTTCCCATGGAAAAAGAAGGTTTTCCCTTTTTATAGGTTGTTTGGACTTACGTGGAAAAATTTATGGTATGCCTTTCATATTATGTAGTTTAAATTTGAATTAACAGATTATTTTACATGAAAATATAATTACCTATGTGATGTCCTTCATCACTAATTAAAATTATAGGGTTTCAATTTCCTAGACTCTAACTCATCTGATGCTAAATTCTAGGTTCTCATTGGTGGATCACTCTTCCATTGATTTCCTCTCCCTCTGGATCTTGTCATACTTTAAAAGTCATCAATGATACATATATTATTTCAGGTATCCCAAAAGGCTTTATAGTAGAACATATTGTGAAGTTTTTTTGACACTTGAGGATTCTTTTTAGAACTGCAACGTGGTATATGCTATCGAGTTATATACCAAGCAACTTGTCCTTAATAACCACACTATGAGGTAGGTTCAACCAGTTTGAACTTGTTGGGACATAGCATATGAAGTTGTGTGATGAGTCCATATCACAGGTCTATTATGGTGACAAAAGTGAAGACACGTAATGATTGTTATTATGTTAACATTACTAGAAAAATTTTCGAAATTATCCATGCTATCAAGATGTCAAAATTCCAGGCATTAGGTGTCAATACTCGTAGCTAATAGATAATAATAATAATATAAAAAAATCACAACTTTATTCTTGAAATATGATTGTTACACATTGGTAACCTAGTTCATGAGTTACTATCACCCAAAGATTGAAAAACAAACTTAAAATATAAATTAAACCAACATGAGAATCCAACTAAGGGTTTCTCGACAAAATCATGCCATAACCTGGCATTTTGAAACCCAAATTTTAATCCATCATAAGTAATACAATGCAAACTCAGATGGATTTTCAATGCATGTTTGCATGCTACACTTATTCTCTGTCTAGATATCATTTTTTAAATGGAACCATTAGTCAAGCCCACGGTCCTTTTTATGTGAAAAATTTCAGCTCTATTTGAGCTCTTTTTTGCTCCACCACCTCCATAAACCAGTGTTACACGGGGTCTCGCCCCCCACCTAGGGGTCTAGATTCCTCGCCCCCTCGCGCTCCGGGGTCTTGGGGAATTCTAGGGGATGTTTCCCTCACGCCCCCTCACGTCCCCTCACCGCCCCTTTTAGTTTATGGTTTCGTGTTAAAAGTTGATGTGCCACTTAGCATATTTGAGAATCCAAGTGATTCTGATTCAGATGGTGACATGGTTGATATTGATATATTCGTGCAGAAGTTGGATGCAGAGACTAGTGGGGCATTAACTTGAGCATTTATGCTCATTTATCATTATGATGATATCATTTGATATTCATATGTTATGTTTTATGTTTTATGTTTCAAACATAACTTATTTGCGTTTAAGTTTTATGTTTCAGACTTGAGTTGTAAACTTTAGTTTAAACTCTATTTTGAATCTTGATATAATATGTCATATGATATCTTAAACTGTATTTTCATTGTACATTGTTAGTAGTTACATTAATGATTATATAGTTACAAACTTACAAACTTACATGCATGATTGTATGATGTATGTTTTAACTTTTAAATTTGTTTCAATTATATGATTCATCATTCATCGATTTGTAATTTTATCATTTATGATTTATCTTTCATGATGCAAGTGTATGATGACTGTATATACATTCCTTGAAAAAATATAATTACATTTTAAATATTAAATTTTATAATTTTTATGACCCCGACGTCCCCCCACGTTTCCTGAAAATTGGTAGGGAGCTTTTGCATAGGCCGCTCCCGCGCTCCCTCATCCCCTCGCTCCCACCTCCAGGGGACTTGGTGGAACATTGCCATAAACATATGAAAACATATATCATGATCTTGGAATTCCATTACATATGTATGTGCCAATGTTCCATAATCTTGCCCCATCATCAATTTAAGAAATTTCCATTGAATATCAAATTATGGAGGGGGGAACTTTTTGCTGCAACATTTGGCTCAAAATCAGGGACCATCTTCGTATGAGGTGAATGAGAAATATAGATATTTGAATAAGTAGATTAGTGCCTTTTCCTCTAGCCATGGAGTCATATATAGTCATCCATCACAAAAATTTGTCTTTGTTCATTCTCACCTTGAAAGTTGCAAAAAATCATGCCCTAATTGAAACGACACTAAATTTGAAAGATATAATAAAAATGCAAGCTAGAGGTGCCCTATTAATACAAAGGGAAAACCTTCCTACCTACCCTAACTAAGATAAATTTTGATTGAATAGGAAACATGATATTTCCTATGGAGTTGATCCAACAACTTGTTAAATGTATGGGACTAAATCACGCATTTGATTTCCAGGGAAACATGTGCATGAAGAGAAAAAGTGCAGAATTAATGGAAAATCCATACATGCCACTTATAAAAACTACACCGAAAGGTCAAAAAATACTTAAGGCCTTAACTTAATTTGAATCCAAAAATGACAAAACATGATTAGTGAAAACACGAGAGTGGTGTGGGTGAACAACATAAATAAAAAGTGAAGATACCTTTCCCCAAGATGCCTTTGTCACCGTTGTATGAAAACATGTTTTCCTTTCCCTTTATACATGAAAGTGAATGCATTATAGGTATGGTTTTTTGCCAGAATAGGAGAAGCCTACTTAAATATATCATTTGTGGATTGAATGTTTGGGTGCCTTAATGTGCAATGACATGTTTCCAGGACTGAATTCAATGCAAGGCATATTTGAAACTCTAACTCTGTCTTCCGGTGTCTTATTAGAAATTATTTCAGTTTTCATTTTGTGTTCTCAAGTTAGATATTGTTTTCAAGTTTTTACATTTATAATTTTATTGCAATGTGGCAGACTGATCAGAGCAGTGCAGGAACAACCCCGAGACAGGATGATCGCGGAAAGAGGCCAGCGGAAGAACATGTAAAGTGCCAGCATTGCTCTATCTTTAGGTATTTTATTTATTTACATAATTGAAATAATATTAATTTTGTTCAAATATGCAGACACCTAGCCATGGTACGCCTGATGATTCCCTCTTTGAGGAAGAGCTTTCTTCATCCCTATCTCCAGTATTGTTGTTGCAAAAAAAGGCACGAGATGCAAGGTCGGAATTTAATGCTTTGATAGACGCGCCTCAAACACCTAAAACAGAAGAGAGGATACAAAATCTTATGAGGCGGCTAAATAGATATCAGGTAATAATAAAAAGTCAAAAGGATATTTTTTTTGTTCTGCATGAGATGAATTGTGATAGTTTGATTTTTAATTTTTACATTGACTAAACTAACAAAACGTTCTTTTGTATGTAGCGTCTTCTGGCATTTGTTGAACCCGGTGTTGGTGGTAGTGGGACACAAGGGCAAGAGATTGCCCAACAACCCTCTCGTACACCTTCTACTCCTTTAGGTGCTAGCCAAGAAACACACCCTGCCCAAGCAGACACCCAGCCAACCGCTGAACGTGTTGGCAATGATGAGGCCGATATGGCCAACTACATTATTGCGTTTCCTGGAGCTACACGTGTCAGCTCCACAGGGACCATTAATGGCACGTTGTTGGTGAACGATGAGGGTGTCCCTATAAATCATGTACAACTCCCAGGTAAATTTTAATATTTTAACTATTTCATGTACTTTATATAAAACATATTTATCATGATTTTTATTTTTAAATTAATGATAATATCTTCTTTTTCTTTTGGTTTTATTCTGTGTAGGAAACAATGAGTTCTACAGGATTCTGGAGAGCCATGCGTTGGTAATTTTTGGCCCAACTATACGTACAGGGTGGAATTCCCAGAATTCCAACCTGAAAAAAGAACTTTTAGATTATCTAGAAGCCCTTTTTGGGGTCGGCACATTTGACAGAAAAGCGGTGGCTCAGGTAGCCGGCAAATATTTGAAATATACCAGGGACACCTATAGGACGTAATTGAAATTTAACCCTAGATATGAGCGTCCTCTCGCAGTTTCAGAGAGTGAGTGGAGAGCACTCATCCATGACGGAAAAGAGAAAAGGTCAAAGAAAGAAGGAAAAATGCCAACTGGACCCACAAGGTAAATTACAACTTTAATTCAATAGCTTTAATTTTCTTTATGTCTAAAATAAAAGTGTGCTACGTCATATCTGACTTCAATCTTTTTATGCTAGGTTGCCTGACACCTCAAAGGCAACCAAAGCTAGGATTGAGAAAAACGGTCATCACAAGCTCGGCCAGGGTGGCTACTTGAAATTAGCTGCAAGAATTGTAATTAAGTAGCTAAACATCTTATAATTAATTGTATCGCCTTCCAATGTTTTTGTAATCCTATCAGATATGATTAAAAATACACAATCATATATAATGTAGGGTGATGACTTTGGAACAATAACTACAGAGGAAGATAAAAATATTGCTTTCCGTTTTGGCTATCAAGCCGTAGTTGAACGTCGCAGAAGCTTGGGGCAGGTCCCAAGATCTACAATGCCTGATAAGGTAAAACATTAACCTTTCAATATTTTTGTTTTCGTCCATAAATTTAATGTCTAACAACTTTGTTTAAATCAGGGGAGCAACACTACCGACGAGGTAAATAACCCAGTTTTAGAGCCATATGTAGATGATCCTCTCATGCAACCTGATCATTGTAGTGGGGACCAGGCCGACAATGCTGCTATCAGTGAGGGTCGTGACGGTAATTAATTTCCACTTATATTTTTTTCTAATTATACCTTGATGGTTGTCCTTATAACGTTTTTTGTTTAAATGACAGAGAATGTTTCCCTTGAGGATCTTACCACTAGAGAGGAAGACAGGGCAATAGTCTCAACGGCGACAACTGGTGCACCAGGTAAATAATCTCATTGCAATTTTTTTTATTAATATTACCGAACTAGTTCAATGATATTTAAAAACTGATAATTAAAATTTAATATTATCTGTTTTTGTAGGCGATGCCCCGTCACTGGATGAGACCAGACATCGTGACAATGCAACTAGGTCAGCGACGACAACTGGTGCACCAGGTAAATAATCTCATTGCAATTTTTTTTATTAATATTACCAAACTAGTTCAATGATATTTAAAAACTGACAATTAAAATTTAATATTATCTGTTTTTGTAGGCGATGCCCCGTCACTGGATGAGCCCAGATATCGTGAATACGCAACTAGGTCAGCAGTGCGGGTTGAAAGGCACGAAACAGGAGCAGAGCACGATGATATTGATGATGTAATTAGGAGCTTTAAAAATAGGAAGAAGAAAAAGAAAATGTGACAATGTAAAATATTGTATTATTATAAGACAAACATTACCATACTTGGAACGTTTTTTTGCGTTATATAAAAAACTCATTTATCATACTATTTTTATGTCAAGCATTAATTGCAATGTTTCCTTGCGTACTTTTTGTTGAATTGTTTTTTTTATTAGTTATTGAATATTTTTTTTTATGCTCATGAAAGTAAAAAATGAAATATAGATTGGGTATTGGGGAATTGAGAGTGATGTGAGGGGGGGGGGAGGGGCCATAAGAGCTTCCACCTTCACGTGGTTGGCCCTGTTTAGTAGAGAATAATATATTGGAGCGATTTAATCTTGGAGCAAACCTCCCTTGATCCAGCGTAGCAACAAAAAAGTCACTGTTGACTTAGTTGCTACTCTTTCAGATCGTGGGAGGCTTGTTCCAAGTTCATGCGACTCCAATAAATTGTTCTTGAAACGAAGAGGCGCTTATTCAGGTATGTTTTGACATTTTCAATATATGTTCTAACATTATCATAAGAATGCATCTTAGAGTAAAAATACTACATCAATTACTTGTATTTATTGTATAGATAATGATGGATTTTGATTGACTTGGCAGTGCAGGTACAAATCCTCTTGCATCATGAGCAATACAACTTGTCAACCAAGGTCATGTCCAGGATATTTTTTCTTGTGCGCTTGACCAAGTTCGTAATGTCACATTGTAAGTTCCTTTACAGTTCATAATTCAATATTAAGCTTGTTCATGATTATTATCTAGGTTTTTTGTATGTGTTTTTTCATCTATTTGATTGTAAGAAACTCTACATGTTTCCTATTGTTCACTATGATTTCTCCCATTACCACTCCCAAGATGAATCCGACTTTATTGTTACATAGGTTACTTTATTGTTACTATGATTTCTCCATTTACGATTTCATAGGTTACATCATGTAAATTTGTCAATCTCAGGTTGGTGATGAGCTTTAGTTCTCCAGATTTGGGGCTTTTCTGATATTTTATCCCTCATGTCATTCCTGCATCACCTCGTTGTTTGAGCATGCCAATTGCCTACCACTTGTACCAATTGGCACATGTCAATCTCTGAGTGGTGCCACATTTCACCTATTTTCAGTGAGAGTTTAGGGTTTCTCTAACATAGCTTCAGAAATCCGATTCAGTGCCTGCTTGAATATTGTCACATAATACTTATGGTTTGGATTGATGAGCATGTTATGAATGGTTGGTTGATTCATAAGAACCACCCATAAATCTCCCTTCCTCTAACACAGAGAAAATAAAAATTTCTTTGACAGGAGACATAGTTTCAATACTTTGAAAACAAACTTCTATTCCCTTCAATAACTCAAAAAAAAACTATTACACTACTTCCTCACTGAGAGGGATTACAAAATTATGATTGCTACAAAACGCAGTGCATAAAACCAACTCACTGTCTGTTCAAAACAAACATACTCTGTCTCTAAGACACTCTGCTGTGTTTTTCCCTTTCGCACTGCTGGGCATACACACTTAAAAAGTTACACTCAGTTTTTCACTTTTTACACACTGCTATGTAATAAAAAATTTACGTACTGTCTATAAAAAAAACTACCAAGCTTTTTCGACCTTTTTATTTTTATATGCCGGAATATATAAAACATATTATAATAAACCCTCTTTTAAAAAAAATAAAATTAAAACTAAATTCTATGGCCCACCTTTCATTTCGCATATGATATATATATAACATATGTATATATTAAACTATCAAAACATTAAAGAACCCTTTCCGTCGGACTTCAAAAGTCTAAATAGACTGAATTTCAAACCAAATTCGCGTTCCAAAATGGGATGCTGACGTCTGCCTAATTTTAACTCGAATTCTCAATCCAATGTGCCCTATAAAAAATTCGGGTCCGGTTTTCAGGTTTTCAGATTCCCTTCAATTTCATGCGATCCAATATTAATGATCCACGTGTCCTCCTTTTGAATTTACAAAACTGTCGGGTAAATTTCTGTTTGTTTAATTTTTGGTTGGTGAATTGCGTTAATGCTGGCTGTTGTGTTTAAATACAATCCTGTACAGAAATATGGCTGTGGCCGTCTACAAAAAAAACTTGCAGGAATTTTAAATGCTGAATTAAATTTCTTGATGGCATGCAAGCAACCTCCAAAAAAAAATGTTGCTGCTGCATCCGTCCTTCTGCTGCAGCAGTTGAAGTTAAAATTCAACAGCACAGGGTTTAATAAGTGAGGGTGTAAAGGTAATTTTTTGTCGATAGTACTGGATTAAGATCATCTATTCATTTTTGTAGGGTCTTATGGTGTTTGTTTTTTTAGTTTTGGGTTGGGCTTATTGAGTCTAAGATAGTTTTTGAGTGAAAAAATTGCTATCAGGTATTAAAAAATTTTGGTTCTTTTGTCAAAATTTATGAGCTTGTTAAGAAATACAAAACTGACAATGGTTGTATCTTAAATTTGTGGAAAATAATTTGAAATGAAACCTTTTTGTTTAGGTTGTTGCAGCAGGTGCAAACCCCATTCAAATTACTAGGGGCATTGACAAGACAATAAAGGCCCTTATTTCGGAACTCAAAATTTTTTCAAAGGAGGTAAACGCTTGCCTTTTGAGTAGGCTGGTTTTCCTTTTTGCTGATGGTTTGGTGTATCTAATTGAATTAGTTGCCTAAGGTATTTTTGGTTGCAAACTCCTTTTCATTTTTCATACAGTATTGGCCTTGTGGAATACATTTGATTGTGTGGTCTTGTTAGATCTACAACATTTGTAGTTGGTTAGTCTTATGGCCGAGGTGCACTTTTATTATGGAAATAGTTGATGCAATATTGTCATTTAATCCTTACTGCAGGGTAGCATGTTGAGAAGTTTCTTGTGAAACATTTGGTATTCAAAATGACACTTGATCCTATACAAGATCATGCACTTGACTTCAAAATTCATATTCAAAGTGTGCCAGACAATTCTTGCAAAATTTCAAATATTTATGTTGTTTTAAACCATTATCTTTTTCATGTATCGGATGCTGAAAATGTGAAAAAGACTTTGGTATGAAACCAACTGGTGAATAATTTCCAGCAAAACAACCACTTCCAAGACATGATTTAGAAGTAGAACAAATGTGCTTATGAAGCATAGAAAGATATCCTTGATGCATTGTCAATGTTTGGCTAGGTTATTTTTGGAGAAAATAACTCCTTATTCCTAGAATAGTGATCTTCAATACAAGTAAATGCCAGAGAAGAGAGAATTGGTCAAAGACGCAAAACTCAAAATTAACTTTAAGGAGGCCAGGTCTAGTGAATGTCTGTTTTCTAAACATTTTTCTTGTAAGTCCTTTGTTTTTTCCTGTGTTTAGTCTTAATTTTGACTTCTTCTTCTTCTGAGGTTTATTTATCAAATTCGTAGAATTTGATAAATCAATACTATCCACAATGGTTGGACTTTAATTTATATTCCCGACTTTATATTATCTCCAATCCTTATAACCAATGTTTAACTTTCAACACTTTGTATTTATACTCCACGTTTCTTTTTAAATAAATAACTTGTAATGAACTTTCAGCTCTATATTTCACCACCCAGCCTTACAACAATCACGCTCCAGACTTATGCTAATTATCTTCCAATCGTTTAATTAAACAATTTCATTATACTCCGGCCCCACCTATATATATCAATAACCAATCAAACACTCGTATCGTACCTGGCTATCCTCCGCACACCTTAGTTAACCTCCGGGCAAGTTCAACGTGCGACCACCGTCCAATGGCCCTTCTCCAAATCAACAACTCTTGGAAATTTCGCTCGGCTTCCAACGTCGGGCTTTAACGTGCGATGGCGTGGGTTAAACGGTTGTTTTCCGGGGTCACTTCACCACGTGTCGCATTCCCTATGGAATCCCTCGCGAATAGGAAATACCGCCTACTCCGCAAAAGCGGTGCGATATGGGCAACCCGCTTTTGTGATTCCGCTCGTGGTTTTGGTAGAGGGCTTGACCACGGGTGCATGTCTGGTTCCGCTATCCTTTTGTTTTTTAACTCATGTCCAATCCTCGGGTCAGGTTCTGAAAGCACAACAATTTTGTCTCTTTATTAAGCGGGATTTTAATATGTGTATTATCAAAGAAAACCAACACAAATTTTATAAGATGGGATCAAACAAAATTGTTCTTAAGTCGCGCCCGCCGGACTTCAAACGGCGATAAACCATAATTCAAACCAAATTCGCGTTCCAAAATAGCCTGCTGACGTCGGCCAATTTTGTGACGCGAATTTCTTATCAAATTCGCCCTAATATTTTATGGGTCCGGATTTCCACTGCGCGAGCGACCCAAACAAAGATCCGCTCCAATCAATTTCTGCCACGTGTCCTCAATAAAAACTTGCCCTGCTCCCGGCTGCGGGTGCATTCGATGGCGTTTAAGGTGATGGGACATGGATATGGTGATTTCATATCATTCGCATTAACATTTAACGCTGTTCAATTAAATTTTCACATCAAATCTACATTAATTAATTTTTAACATTGTTCAAGATCGGACCTCCACTCCTCTGAGCGATTCCGCACGCTCCAATTTGATCCGGCCTTCGGCTCTCATTATTAATGATCAGAGATTCATTATGACGGGCGTCCTTTTATTGCATTGCAGACGGGTCAACATACAAAATGGCGTTTAGCCATGGTTTTTCAGACAAGCCAGTTGCTGGATTACACTGTCTGGTAACTGTGACGATAAGGAGAAGTGGCCAGCGGAACTTCTGCCTAGACTTTGCTGCATATTTCCATTTCTCTCGGTTCTGTCTCTGTCTGTCTTCCTCTGTTAATTGGAATTCTTCTTCTTCGTCTCTTGTGCCCACTGCGCCTGCGCCTGAGATTGCACCCATGCCTCGCGTGCGTC
The DNA here is from genome assembly GCA_034641835.2 of Pinus albicaulis. NCBI lineage: Eukaryota > Viridiplantae > Streptophyta > Pinopsida > Pinales > Pinaceae > Pinus > Pinus albicaulis. Next base: position 1,178,336,867 of record CM076575.1, on the reverse strand, counting down.
ATAGGATGCGTTGCCGCAGGGGGAGCACTAGAGGTCAATCCCGGCACGCTCCCTCCAGCACCTCAACAGAGATGACTTCCGGCCAGTCCAGTGATTATTACTTAGGTCGATATCCAAATACTAGGAGTGGGTGGGGTCGGCTTGTAGCATCTGGCCACCGTATGGATTCCCCTGCTCCTGGCTTCCTCACCGCTAGTTCACCTTCTCCCACGACGCGCACTGCGCAATTTTCCTTTGATTTCTCTCTCAACCGCCCGCGAATCACAGCTGTAGTCACTGTGGTCTTCCGTGAGGAGGCCCAAACGGAGGAAGAATGCACCCGTCCGGCGGGTCTGAGCTCGGAAAAAGCCGGCCAGCATTCGGGCCTTCAGGAGGGGAGCTGTGGCATGCATGTGGAGGTAGCACCTAGCGATCCTGGACCTTCCGAAGGATGGTGCCGAATCGTGGAGGAACCAGCGGAGGATTAGTTTGGTTGATTTGTTTTTCTTGCTTAGCAGGCCCAGTTAATTGGGCTGCTTTTAGTTTATTTTACCGTGCTGGACCTTTAAGTAATATTTTTAAATTCTGTAAATTAAACGTTCAAGACTGGTTTCCCCGTATGAGGGCAGTCTTCTTAATTTTTTGATTTTTTGATGACAAATTTTCCATGAGTATGGCCAGGCAATGTTTTTGACTTCGGTGTAATTTTATTCGCAATGTTAATAGATTAAATTTACTTAGAATTCTCACATGATTAGCGTTTTTCTTGATCCGTTCAAGGATTTTGGGTACTTTAATTTGTATTTGGAACAATGGACGTCGGTACTCTATCTGTTTCTTTACTTTTCTACATACTACTATTTCACTTTCTTATAGATGCCTCGGGCATATTTGAATGCTTTCTCAGATTGTCGATAATCTCCATGTGGACCGTTACCGGATTTTATATCATGTCCCTGTATGTGACATGGGGTATTTTTCTATCATTGTCTGGGGTGGGACTTCCACTTTTCTGGATGGATATTTGGGTTCCAATCTTCAGATGGGAAAATGTAATGACTTCATGGACTGTTTTACTTCATATAATATATTCAAAATAGCATTTTTTCTCTTCTGAAAAAAAAATGATTAATGTTTATCATTCTTCCTTCAAAACTAGCGATGCTGGTCTATGTTGCTGGTTTATTGATATGGTCTGATGGTCTTTTTATATTTTGGACATATCACACTCCTCACATGATTAGCGTTTTTCTCCGTTCAAGGATTTTGGGTACTTTAATTTGTATTTGGAACAATGGACGTCGGTACTCTATCTGTTGCTTTACTATTCTACATACTGCTATTTCACTTTCTTATAGATGCCTCGGGCATATTTGGATGCTTTCTCAGATTGTCGATAATCTCCATGTGGACCGTTACCGGGTTTTATATCAAGTCCCTATATGTGACATGGGGTATTTTTCTATCACTGTCTGGGGTGGGACTTCCACTTTTCTGGATGGATATTTGGGTTCCAATCTTCAGATGTGAAAATGTAATGACTTCATGGACTGTTTACTTCATATAATATATTCAAAACAACGTTTTTTCTCTTGTGAAAAAAAAATGATTAATGTTTATCACTCTGCCTTCAAAACTAGCGATGCTGGTCTATGTTGCTGGTTTGTTGATATGGTCTGATGGTCTTTTTATATTTTGGACATATCACACTCCTCACATGATTAGCGTTTTTCTCTGTTCAAGGATTTTGGGTACTTTAATTTGTATTTGGAACAATGGACGTCGGTACGTACTCTATCCGTTGCTTTACTATTCTACATACTGCTATTTCACTTTCTTATAGATGCCTCGGGCATATTTGGATGCTTTCTCAGATTGTCGATAATCTCCATGTGGACCGTTACTGGGTTTTATATCAAGTCCCCGTATGTGACATGGGGTATTTTTCTATCACTGTCTAGGGTGGGACTTCCACTTTTCTGGATGGATATTTGGGTTCCAATCTTCAGATGTGAAAATGTAATGAATTCATGGACTGTTTTACTTCATATAATATATTCAAAACAGCATTTTTTCTCTTGTGAAAAAAAAAATGATTAATTTTTATCACTCTGCCTTCAAAACTAGCGATGCTGGTCTATGTTGCTGGTTTATTGATATGGTCTGATGGTCTTTTTATATTTTGGACATATCACACTCACATGATTAGCGTTTTTCTTTGTTCAAGGATTTTGGGTACTTTAATTTGTATTTGGAACAATGGACGTCGGTACTCTATCTGTTGCTTTACTATTCTACATACTGCTATTTCACTTTCATGGACTGTTTTACTTCACTGTTGTAGGGTTTTGGGTACTTTAATTTGTATTTGGAACAATGGACTTCGGTACTCTATCTGTTGCTTTACTATTCTACATACTGCTATTTCACTTTCATGGATTGTTTTACTTCACTGTTGTAGGGTTTTGGGTACTTTAATTTGTATTTGGAACAATGGACATTGGTACTCTATCTGTTGCTTTACTATTCTACATACTGCTATTTCACTTTCATGGACTATTTTACTTCACTGTTGTAGGGTTTTGGGTACTTTAATTTGTATTTGGAACAATGGACGTCGATACTCTATCTGTTGCTTTACTATTCTACATACTGATATTTCACTTTCATGGACTGTTTTACTTCATTGTTGTAGGGTTTTGGGTACTTTAATTTGTATTTGGAACAATGGACGTTGGTAATCTATCTGTTGCTTTACTATTCTACATACTGCTATTTCACTTTCATGGACTATTTTACTTCATATAATATATTCAAAACAGCGTTTCTCATCTTTTAAAATTTAAATTTTTTTTTTTTAAATTGAACCCTCCGTCGGTCTACTGACGCCTTGTAGACGTCGGAACTGCGACAACCCAGAAATGTCGGAAGAGATACAGTATGAAAACGTCATAAGAGCGACGTTCCAAATGTCGGACCACATATCGTCGGCATTGCGACATCTTCCAGACGTCGGAAGAGTGACGTCCAAAACGTCGGACCACGTTTAGTCGGAATTGCGACAGTTTACAAGCGTCGGAAGAGCGACGTCCAAAACGTCGGACCACGTTTAGTCGGAATTGCGACGGTTTACAAGCGTCGGAAGAGTGACGTCCAAAACGTCGGACCACGTTGGGTCGAAATTGCAACGGTTTACAAGCGTCGGAAGAGCGACGTTCCAAACGTCGAGCCACATTTCATCGGAAGTGCGACAGTTTACAAACGTCGGAGGCGCGACGGTTTGTGAGACGTCGGAAGAGTGACGCTTGTTCAGAACGACGGAAGAAGTGTCGATAGTGCGACACTTTTTACGTGCGTCAGAACGGCGACGGCATGACAAACCACGGTTTTTCCGCCCCCGAACTATCGCTCTTGCGACGACTATGTGTTGGAATAGCGACGAATTGGCCGTCGGAATTTCCGCCAAATTCTCTAGTGACATGTCTCTTATTACCTTCTCCATTTCTCAATACCCTTGCACGACATTGTCACATGGGCACCCTCGCTCACCGAGTGTCTTTGAGTGGTCCCGTTGCATGACACCCTCACAAAATTCATGTGTTTAGCCATGTCAACTTTAGTTTTTTGTCACTTGGGAATGATTTCATGTGCGTTCAAGCCCAGGGTGTTTGAATTATGACTAATGTGTTGTACTTGATAGAAACCTACTTGGTAAATATGTCGACATGATGAGTACCGATGTGGTAGAGAGATCATACAAATAAATATCAGCTCAAATATAGAGGAATGATGAAGTTAAACATTGAGGAAGTATACACAGGTTCTATGAAGAAAATACATGTACGTACGCTTGTATGTTAAAGAAAAGTCGCGTACAATTTTTGCACCATGGTATTATAAATACCAAGAGTCTTTACCAAGGTATTGACCCATAGTATTGAGCATGAAAACATATATTTGATCCCGTCAAAGAATACCATCTACATTCCTGAGGGATTGTCCTAAGGTATTGGCTAAGGCCTAAGCTATATAAGGAGATGGAAATTAAAGTGTTAGGTGTACATGTAATGGGTTGTTAGTGAAGTGTTTGATCTGAAATAAGTGTGCACAAGGAGTATGATGAGAGATTAGATCTATTAGATCTGAAATTGCTACATAATCTGCTTATGGTTTGAACTGTGATGATAATGTTAGGACATGTGTTTGTTACTATGTATGCCAAGATTTGGGTTTGACTGAAGTTTTGTTATGCAGCGAAGGTATGACTCAGTATATATAGATATATATATGCAGGTTTTATTTAAAAAAATCGCTTACATACACGAATATACTTTTGGGTAGTCACGTATAAATTTTGCAGTATGCACATATCGGTACGTGGGTGTCAATTATGAAAGGTGTGTACATATGCAGAAGTTATTTTTAAGGTTCACATACATCTACTAGGTTTTATGCAGTACAAGCTTATGATAATGGTTGATCTATTCTGTTATGTTTATTGTTGTTGGTTAATCAAGTCTCTCTTATAATTATCTGTGTTTGAAAATATTGTTTGGGATGAATTGATTATCAAGTAAAGTATTGACTTGTGATGATGTTGCTATCTGATAATTTGTATTTGGTTCAGTGATTTATATTGGCTTCTATATTTGTTTGGGTGATTGATTCAGTGGTACAGTGATACATATTTAGCTATCAATATTTTGGATCCACACGCCGGTATGCTTCATGGGAAACACATACATACGTAGGTATGAGTAAGAACAATAGTGTATATCTTCTAACATGTGTTTATACGGGGTTTACAATGACAAAATCCGGTTTCAGTGATGAACAATATATGGTCTGGTATTCTGATGAATGGGTATACAATTATATAAGTTGATTTGGTTGTTTGAACAAGTTATTTCTATGTTTGACTTGGTGATATAGTTGGTTCAGTGATTAAGTGACTTGGTAGAATGTTGGTTTTAGTATTGTTTTATAATATTTGGAATGGATCCAATTTGAAACATTCTAAAAAGTGATCCACAAATAATACAGTATAAGGGGGTTTTAGCTCCCTTCCAGTAGAAGTTGGAGAATGAGAGAAGGTTGTAGCTTTCTACAGGTGGGTTCCTGCGTACCGGTATGAGTCTGCGCCAGTACAAGTTTGTAATAATTTTATCTTTATAATAAAAGAAGAAGAAATATATGAAAACAACAGTGGTTTTCTCCCACATTGGGTTTCCACCTAAAAACTCTTGGTGCTCATGTGTTTCTTGTGTGTGATGGATTATTCTGCCCTTAATGCACATGGTTACTATTTAATTAATGTTTAATGAAATACCTAAACACTGGTTCTAGTTAAACAGATGATGAATTAACTGAAAAAGTTAGTGAATTGGATATACACTACTTGTCTTCATCACAGTTGTGTACATGCACAGTTTTTATTCATAACAATCGTGTACATAAATCTAAATAAGAAAAGAAAATTTTAAGTAATTTAAAATACCGATTCACGCCCCCTCTCAGTGTTTTTCCTAAAAATTAGTATCAGAGTGGGTCCTTCAGAAGAAGCTTGATAGCTTGAAGGAATATTCATCAAGATGAGGAACCAAGAGCGATCAACATTTATCACACCACCATTGTTCAATGGATCCAATATAGTTTTCTAGAAATTCAGAACAAGAGCTTACCTACAGTCACTTGGAGGAGATGTTTGGGGAATCATTGAAGGAGGCTACCAATATCCATCCTCCATTCCGACAGATGAAGCAGAAAAGAAAAAATATGAGACCAATGCAAAGGTTATCAATGCTTTTTTAGGAAGCTTGGTAGAATCAGAATTTGTCAAAGTTAAGAAGTTGAATACCACAAAGTCTATATGGGACAAGATCATCCAAAGTTATGAAGGTGACACCAAGGCAAAAAGTGGAAAACTTCAAACACTTAGAATTCAATTTTAAACTCTCACACTGCATAATGATGAAAGTATTCCAAGTTTCTTTCTTAGGGTAGATGAGATCATGAATTCTATGAGAAATCTTGGTAAAGAAATAAAATAATCAACACTGGTTGAGAAAATATTAATATCTCTAACCCAAAAATTCGATTCGAAAGTCTCTACCATTGAACAAATGCAGGATTTGAAGAACCTTACTATTGAACAACTTCATGGTATTTTAATAGCCTACGAAATGAGAAAAGGGGGTCCCTCAAATATTAGAGAAGCTGCATGCAAAGATAATTCTAAAGGAAAGGAAAAGGAGGAGCTCAAGGAATTAGGTTACGTATCTGATGAAGAAGAGGAAAACTTCGCAAAGAAACTCCAAGTAGGTATTTGAAAATTTAGCAGTAAGATTGCTTTCAAATTTTTTTCTTATGGAAGAGTTCGCCATTATGTTGCTGAGTGCCCTTATAGAGAAAACCATCAGAAAGGAAAGGATGTTACAAAAATCAATGTCATAAGAAGGTTTGAAAACAAGAAAAGTTTTTAGACACGCGAAGATAGTGATGGTCTTTCAAATGGTGAAGAAGGTGAGTTGGATCAAGAATATCAATTAATTATGGCATTTACAGATAACTGTATTGATGAGTTTGATGATGTATTTTTGGTTGCCCTAGAAGAAAAAATATAATATTATTGAAGAAATAACTCAGCTTAAAATTCGTCTAGAAGAAGGTAAATTATCAGAAGATGCTCTGAAGAAACAAATTCTATAAATGGAGAGACATAATGAAAAGTTAGAATTAGAAATAGTAAGTATAAGAAAGGAACTTGAGAAAACAAAAGGTCTAAATCTTAGATTTTCTAAAGGTTCTGAGAACCTAGAAGAAATCATCAAAGTACAACTCTCTCCTCTAGTAAAAACAAGTCTTGGTTATAATGGAGAATCGTCAAAATCTTCTGAAACATGTAGAAGAAGCTATCTCAATGTAGTAAAGGGAAGTAGTCAATAAAGTTCCATCTCTCAGCAAAGGAATAAGGGATCAAATGTCTCTTAAGTAAATCCTCCGTACCACAATCAAAATAGAAACTACACAAAAAGATACTATACTCCTAGAAATTTCTACTTAAATGGTCAGTGTTTCATTTGTCACAATTTTGGTTATAAGGTTACTCAATGTGTTGCTTATATAACTATCATGACTAGAGAAGCAGGAAAAAAATTGACTTTGGATCAAAAAAATACTCTTACAACACCTTCTCACCTCTCCAAGATGAAACAAAGTGTTCCTTTTGCAATAAATTTAGGCATAGAGAGACTGAATGCAGAAGCAAAATAAGACCAACTCCATGGAATGAACAAAAGGCTACAACATCCAAGGTATGGAAAAAGAAAACCATAGAATCTGAAAGTTGTGGTTTGGATTTGTATGTAGGATATCAAGGAAATATGTGGTACATTGACAGTGGATGTTCAAAGTGTATGGAAAGTGATTAAGATAAGTTTATTTCCTTTAATGAAATAAAATAACAAAAGAATGTAACATTTGGAAATAATTCACCTGTTGGTATCAAAGGAAAATCAACTGTTTTACTGAAAGAAAAGGTTAAAGTTGGAAATGTTTTATGTGTCAATGGATTAAAACATAACATGTTAAGTGTTAGTAAGATGTGTGACCAAGGGAATGAATTTCTTTTCAGATCAAAGAATTTTGTAGTACGAAATCTCAATACAGGTAATATTGTAATAAAAGGAACAAGAACTCGAAGTAATTTTTATGTCTTGGAGGTGGTATAGAACATTGTTACTTAAGAAAATCAAAATAAATTTGGCTCTATCACAAAATATTGGGACATCTAACCTTCAGTCAATTACATAATTCAAGAAAAATGGGAGTAGTTCGCAACTTTCCTAACATCTCTCTACCAGATAGTACCATATGAAAATCATGTCAATTCAGTAAGCAAACGAGTGTGCAGTTTGATGCCAAAGAAGATACTTCAAGTAAGCCACTTGAACTTATTCATACTGATTTGTGTGGTCCTATGAGAAAGAAGTCTCCTCGGGGTGAGTAATACTTCATATTATTCATTGATGATTTTACTTGAATGTGTTTGATTGTCTTATTAAAACTTAAAGATGACACATTTGATAAATTTAAAGCCTTCAAAGCTTTATTAGAAAATGGGTTAGATTTGAAAACCAAAATTCCTAGATCTGATAAAGGAGGAGCATTTATATCAGATGAGTTTTTCAACTTTTGTGAATAGCATGGCATCAAGAGGCATTTTTATATAGCTAAAACTCCTCAAAAAAACGGAGTGGGAGAAAGAATGAACATAAAAATCCAAAAAACAGCATGTGCCATGCTTGATGAGTCTATAACACCTCATACCTTCTAGGGGGGAATCAGTACATACAGTCGTGAATATCCTCAACAAAGCTCATAGTCAGTTAAACAATGATAAAACTCCTCATGAACTACGGTTTGGTCGCCTCCAACTGTGAAGCACTTTAGGGTATCTGGAAGCAAATGTTACATAAATAACAATGATGATAATCTTGGAAAGTTTTAAGCTAGAGCCGATGAAGGAATTCTCCTTGGATATTCCTTGTTGGGGCCCTTGTTTTGAAAACATGGTTTGAATATTTTGAATTTTGAATAAAGGAAAGATTTTGGGTTGCGGGATGAAGACACATGGCAGTCGCAACCAAGTCGCAACTACAGAAAGAAGCCGAGCTACCGAAGTTGCGAGGGAACAGGTACATAACTAAAGAAAGCAGCTGCATGAGCACAGACGAAGAAGACATACAGAAGAAGACAATGAGCAGAACACGCAGACAACAAGAGAGAAACCGGAAGCAGTTGAAGAAGAACGCAAGAAGAACTAACAGTTGCGAAAGCAGGTGAATAAATAGCCGTCACCAGAGTGAAAGAAGGAGAGAGAATGCAGAGCGACTGAAGGAGAAGAATGGACGTTGCAGCGGGAACACAGACCAAGGATGATATCTCTGTAGTTCCTAGGTTTTGCTCATTTACCTTTCTATTCCATAAGGCATCTGTATCGGACTTGTAAGCTCTCCTGGCGAAAGCTATGTAACTATGGGTTTGGCAAAAGAGATCAATACAATTGCAGGTTGTTGTCTTATTATGTGATTCACATGCATGCATGATGGTTGTGATGATTTAAAATTTTATTTTCTTAATACCTGTATACTCTTTGAATGTTCTTGCATATATATGATGTTAATTCAATCCATTCTATGTTAATCATGAGTTGCGGATCCTTTCCCTGCTATCGATCTATTCTCCTTCTACATGTGGTTGTGGCACCCCTCGGGTGATACTCTCTACTCTCTGGAGTAGGGTGATAATGCCAGCGTGGTGCTAGACTATAGTGGATTCCCTTGTTGGCCACAACCCCTGAACCTAGGTCTTGCCTGTGAGACCTGATTCTTCGCCAACAAATGGTTCCGTTGCCGGGACCTGCATGTTATGAGGGGAAATAGATCATGGTAACGAGGATTTTTGAAGGAGAAATACGGAGATGGTGGGATAACCATCTGGACCAGTTCGTTGCTCAGCAAGCGGAGTTGACGAATTAAAAGGAAAGGGTGCTTAAGGATCTCGTCCTTTTCTCAGATTTCGCCAGGGATACCTACGAGATCCTCTGGGGAAAATTCCCTAGCGACCTCTATAACTGGTTGTGGAGGTTACAGACGAAGGTACCTAGGGATAGTTCATAGAAGATAAACCGGAAGTGGGTGCATGGGGATCTGGTGGCCCTGCATCGGTCGAACACTGAGTTGACCCGCGCGGTATATTTTTGGGTAGAGACCACCTTGGACAGATATATTGTAGAGTTTGCTGCAGAGTGCTACCAATCCTTCTCGAAGGCTAAGGCTATCTTCCGTTCCAGGCTAAGAGGGAAGCTGCTTAAGGATATTCCACTGTGGATTAAGGCTCTGATGGTGGACGAAGGGCTGATGGAATTCCAAAAGACGAGCATGGAAGCGTAAACCTCCGGTGCTCGGGGAAGGGCTGAAGGGACAGATGCCGCGTAAAGTGTGAAGCGGGGAGTTGGGAATGGATGCTGAGGCTGCAAGGTAGTTGAGGGAGTGACGTGCACATCGGCAGGTGCAGATCGCCGATAGGTGGCAAAACAGGGTGATGCGGGATTTAAAACGACGGGAAACCGATAGGAGTAATCAGAAGGAGGCGCCTCAGAGGATAGGAATTATGGACACTCAGGTGGATGCCCGGGAGAGGGAGGGGATTGCTGTGGGAGTACGGTGGGTGCATGGGAGCCCAGCGAAGAGAGAAAGGGAGACGATGACGAAAAAAGACGATGCAGGTGTGCGGCCCGAAGAAAGTTCCGATGGCAAATGGTACGTCGTGAAGCAGCAGTTGTTTCAAGAGCGAACGGCATTCATCTCTCCAACTAGCCCTACTTCCAAAACTCTGCACGGCATGGCTCCCTACCTTCCCCTGGTACTTTACCAACCTTTAAATAATATTTTCCTTAAGTTACAAGCATTAAGTCAATTGCACAGCAGTTCATTTTCGACAGCGACACACGTTACTAGCAGCATCACTAGTAATATTGCATTCCCTAGTGGAACAATTACGCAACCAGGACCCGAAGGATTTATCCTGGTTAACCCTCCGCAAGTAAATATGGCTGGGTCATTCACCAGGTATCCAGAATTCTCTGGCCGAGGCAACGATGATGTAGAGCAACACTGGTATCTCTGCGAAGCCATATGGAGGGATCGGCAGACGCCAGACGCAGGGAAGCTCATAGAGTTCCAAACCACGCTCAGAGAGAGGGCTCTGCGATGGTTCATCAAATGGTCTGAGGCTCATCCGAATCCGGTAATAGCTGACGTTAAGCGAGACTTTGTCCACAAATTCAAGCTTCCCCAGACAAACCAGCAGGGTCTGTCCGAGCTCTGGGAGATTAAGCAAAAAGAAGGAGAGACTGCATGGGAGCTGATGTGTCGATTCAAGGACGCGATCGGGAAACTCAGCTACCTGATTGATCCAAACCATCAGAGGGACTGGTTCATCAAGGCTCTGCTTCCCTTGACGAGAACCCCCCTCACTCAGCAGAATATTGATAACCCGCAGGACACTTTGGAGTAGGCCATGAAGATAGAGGCCATGGTGGGATACCCTCAGGAATATCGGGGGGGCCCGGCCCCGCAGGTACCTTCTTTGGTAGGATTGCAACATCATATCACCAGTTTGACTGAAAAGCTCAAGGAGCTGCACCTGATGAGACCAGTCAGGCCGAACGTTTGGTGCACTCATTTCTTGGTTGAGGGCCGCGTCGCAACCGAGTGTCCCCAGTTGCGTGGCACAAGGGAGGGACCCTCTGTCGCGGCGATCTAGGGGGGTCCCCCGACAGGGGGTGGCACGGCAATGAATCCGCAAGGGGTATACCAACCGCAACAGTTGTATATGGGGTTCCCCCCTCAATCCAATCCCACCACCACTGAATATTGCGAAATTTGTCGGACGATGGGCCATCAACCTCGGATGTGCCCAATTCTGCAGAAATACTCCAGCATCCCAAACAATGCATACTGTGATTTTTTTGCTTCCACGACCCACAACACTGAGAAATTCAGGGCTCTCGACGCACTCGCGGGCCGGTTGGACTGACCCTCCTATAGGGTGAATGAGGCTTCCAGGGGAAGAGGAGGCGGTATGAGCGGAGGTCGTACAGGGGGGCGAGGTCTGATGAAGTGCTACAACTGTGACCAGGAGGGTCATGTGGCTCGGGAATGTCCCCTCCCCCGACGCCCATGGTGCTCCCAGTGCCGCGTAAATTCCCATGCAACAGAGGAATGCCCCGAGCCTATCAAGAAGTGGGAGGAACGGGCGCGGTAAAGGACCACGAATTTGGTCAATTCCGAGCCACGGGCACTGCAACTCAGGCCATGCAGAACGTGGCCATTGTGACGTGAGGGGGTAAGAATACGGGGGGAGGACGCTCGCAGGAAGGAGCCGGCACAGGTTGTCCAGCCAGCCTCCCCGACCTAGTTAATCAGGCCAGCGGCATAGAAGAAATTTTTCCAG